>JAOSBN010000005.1:28701728-28713160 GCA_027563595.1 Erythroxylum suave
TTCTTCTTTCTTTCCTCATCTTCATCATATAAAAACCTAGTTTCTCCACTTCCTTCATCATTTTCTTCACATAAAACTGACTTCTTTCTACTTCTTTCTTCTATCAAAACTAAAGAGTAATAAGGTTTACCTAACAAGGAAAACTTATCTGAAACTCTTCCTTCTATCTTTTTCCTTGCTCTTTTCTTCTTGCTTCTCCTTGCTTCGGTTTCTTCTTCTCTCTTTCTAGGTTATTCCACGACTCTCCTTCCCTTCTTTCCTACACACTCACAACTCCTTCTTCTTTTGTCTTATTCATTTAAGACAACCTTTTTGTTTTTACCAATTTACCCTTCCTTATAAAGAAATTCCTATTAATTCCTTCACTTTATTTTAATTCTTTCTATTAATTCATACCACCATATAAAATTCAGAATATACCATATTAGACTCCAAAAAATTCTAATTCATAAATTCTAATTTATTTTCATGCGTGATAATTTAATAAAATAAAGAAAATAAAATAAAAATATATAAATCCTAAAAACGGGATCCAACATAATATATCTCCCGGTTCAACTTAATGTTCTTCTTGAACGATCTTTTAAATAATTAACTACTTGTTTAGTTGACATATCTATGTATAGGTTCACCTAACGTACTTAAATAAAAATTATACAAAGTATTTCAAGTTTTTTAAAAAGAATTTAGCCCACCTCTTCGGAAAAATTTAACTCAAATAGCTTCCACAAAGTTCCTTAAAAGTGAATTTCATGTTCAAGAAGGCTTTCATGAAAACATAAGAGTAAAGTTTCACTTTAAATTTAGAAAGAATATGCATTAATTCCTTAAAGAAAATGCACATTGATGCAATTTTGTCTACTTAGAAAGCCTATGATCACCTGAATTGGGATTTCGTAGCCGACACTCTTCAGGCAATCGAGATGCCGAATGGAATAACCAGTCTTATTCTGAAGTGCGTAACCACCGTTACAATGCAAGTATCTTGGGAAGGCCATCTGTCCGACTCTTTCACTCCTATCAGGAGAATTCGGCAAGGGGACCCCTTTTCACCCTATCTTTTTATCCTCTGTTTAGAACGGTTGGGGCATCTCATCATAGAAGAAGTGGGAATGGGGAACTGGAAACCCATTCGGCTAAGTAAGGCTGAACCTCCTCTCTCCCACCTTTTCTTTGCCGATGACCTCATACTTTTTGGAGAGGCTACAGACAAGCAGATCCAGGTGGTCACTCGGGTGTTGGACATCTTTTGCCAAGCTTCGGGGCAAACAGTGAGCAGGGAGAAAACTAGGATATTTTTCTCCAAGAATGTGTCTAGGACCCAAGCGAATCGACATAGTAGAGCATTACAAATTCAGAGTACCACAGACTTAGGCAAATATCTTGACGTTCCTATAATCCATGAGCGCACAACGAGGACAACGTACCAACACATCCTGGACAGGGTGCAACAAAGGCTCAATGGCTGGAGCGGACGGGTCACATTCACACAATCGGTGATCTCGGCGCTCCCTACGTTTACCATGCAGACCACGAGACTTTCAAGGAAATTCTGCGATGATATGGAAAAATTAATGCGGGACTTCATATGGGGCTCCAAGGACGGCCAACACAACCCTCACCTTGCTAATTGGGAGATGGTCTACGGGCCAAAAAACGTAGGGGGTCTAGGGATTAAATGCATCCGGTCCAACAATGACGCCTTACTTATGAAGCGGGGCTGGGGGTTACTTACCCAACCCACAGCCCTATGGGTTCAGGTCTTGCGGACTAAGTACCGTTTTGATGTCCTTCATATACCGCAGACCTTAGCCACGAACCAAGCTTCTGTGACATGGAAAGGCATTTCCGCAATTTGGAACTTGGTCTATCAAGGGATGAAATGGCAACTAGGAAATAACTGCCGGATCAAATTTTGGTTCGACCCATGACTGGACGATTGGGGCCCTCTTGCTTCGGTCACGATTCTTCCACCTCCACCCACTTTACTGTTTGCTACCGTGGCGGACCTAGTGGGTGACAACGGGACCTGGAAATGGTCTATATTCCACCAATACCTACCCGCGAACATCTGCCTGGCCCTGGCAGCATATAGACCCCCAACAGTTGAGTTGGTCGAGGAACAACTTGTATGGGGTTTAACTCCCCATGGTAATTTCACCGTTACTTCGGTGTACGACTTGATCGAGAACCACGGCCACCCAAGACAACAACACACGTGGAAGCTAATACGACAGTGGCCAGGCCCTTAGCGAATACGGACATTGGTATGGCTACTAGTGAAGCGCCGCTTATTGACAAATCAATAGCGGGTTACGAGACATATCACCAACGATGATCGCTGTAGCTTCTGTGGTCATCCAGAGACGATTTTACACGCGATAAGGGATTGTCCTCGGGCACAATCCTTTTGGGTTCAATTTTCCCCCGACATGCTAGGTTTGGAATTTTTTCACCTGGAGGAGACGACCTGGTGGAGTTCCAACCTTGTTAAGCAATTGCAATTTCAGAGAAAGGTATGGGCTACCATTTTTGGAGTGGCATGTTGGTTCATATGGAAATGGCGGAATCAGGCTATTTTCGAGGATGACTTCACTTGGCCGACAATGACCCCAAAATAGTTTTAGACTATGTGGGTTGGATTGCTAGGGGTCACGCTCTCACAGGACGTGCACGTCTCTCCCACGGACTTCCATTAGGAACAACGGTTAGATGGACTCCACCAGCTAAGGGCTGGATTAAAGTCAACATTGATTGAGTCGTGAGCTCGGGTGCTCGCAATGCCGTCGCGGGCAGCCTAATCTGAGACTCCAGTGGCATATGGTGTGGCGGGTTTTTTCACAATATTAGAAGCTGTCCGCCCACAACCGCCGAACTTTGGAGAGTCCACTCGGGACTGAATTTGGCTTGGGCCCTCGGATTTCATAGGATGGTTCTAGAAGTGAATTCCCTCCAGGTTATTAACATCCTTTCTTCATCCCCCTTTCAACTAATCGAGGATTTTTCTTTGGTGCAGGATATCAGAGATTTATTGCAACGTCCTTGGGAGGTCCAACTCTGACATATCTATCGCGAGGGGAACCAGAGTGCGGATAGCCTGGCACAATTGGCGTCCCACTCACGACCAGGCGTACACATCCTCCAGACACCTCCGCTCGAGATTCAAGACCAAGTTCAGAACGACATGTCTGGTGTTTTTTACCGTAGATCCCTGCGGTTCGATTTTACATAGCTTGTAACTCCTTTGTATTAAAAAAAAAGAATATAGAAATAAATAAACAATATTCCAAATATTCTCTAATTAAAAGTCCAAATCTTCTCACGAACTTTCCACCGATGACAACTCTTTATCAAAATATGTTATATTTTTTTAAAACTATTTCTAAATTTATATGATTATAAGTTTGCTCTTTCAAATTATATAAATTTAGTTAAATAAGACTCATTAATTTAAGATAAAAACACATTTGGATTAATGTGACCTTGAATTTACTCAATAAGTCAAGTAATAAACAAAACTCTGACTTTATTCTTAAATAATGGAAGACAATTATCACGTTCTTAACATGCAATTAATATTTAATTAATGAACTTAAAATTTCAACATTTTAGTCTCATAAGAATAATATAATCTCATTGTACTTATAATTTCAAACGCATTCTAACTATTAAAGAAATTATTTAAAACATTTTCTTGATTCTAATTATTGATTTGATAACTACTTTAATTTAATAAATCAATTTTTTGAAAAATTAAACTAAATTTAAAAAATATTTCCAATAAAAATTACCCCAAACAATTTTTAAAAATTAGAAAAAATACTTCACAATTTTATAGGAAAATAAACTAATTTAACCTCTATGAAATTAATTTAATTGAAATTAAAGTTTTAAAAATATTAAAAATCAAATAAAAAAGTGGTAAGAATCTGGCGCGTGCTATGCACACGTTAGAAGGTGCTCGTGCCAGCAGGTCTTCTCCCAGAGGCGCTCCCAGACGGTGGGTGTGTCTCTCACAGGCGCCATCATTTTTCAGATTCTAGGGTTTTTGTTCACTACCGCCTCCTCGCTTCTTTGCTTCTCCGTCACCGTGCCAATGCTTTGCGCCATCGCCTGCTGCTATTAAGGGAGTTAACATAAGCAGGTGACTAGTAGCGACCACTGGTTTGCGGTCAACTAACAGCGGTTCGCTGTTGGTTTAAATCTACCGCTGCTGGTAGGTAAACCAGGGTTCACAAAAGGCACGCATAACACGGAAGGAGAAAATACACGATTTCCAAATGCAGAAAAATAAACATGGGCAGATGGATAAGTAAAAACAGGGAACATGCATAAATAGAAGCAAAAGCAAAAATTGGAGAGAAAATTTCGATTTTATTGTTCACAACAAAAATCGGCGCATAAACATAACAAAATCTAGAGCAGCTTCTGAACTCTAGAGAGAAATGAAGTAAGAATATTAACTCCCTTAACCTTATTCATATTTATAGAAAAAGCATTAAAAATTTTTAAATTTTTATTAAAATTAAATACTTTAATTATAATTAATTTAATTTAAATAAAATTTAATATCTTATATTTAATTTCTAAAGTTTCTCAAACTTTATAATTAAATCAAAGTTAATTTTTCCTTCACAAATTATTCTTTAACATGTGACTCATTAGATTCCTAATTTATTAATAATGATATAATTTATAATTAGAATAAGATAAATTAAAATTTTTAATTTATCCTTAATTCTTTAATTAAATAATTTATAATCATATATTAAGATTGACGTTTAGAAACATGTCATGATACTCAAATATCATAATTTTAAAGTGATTTAACTTAGCCTGTCTATGTATGATTATGATGTATAATTTAATCTTTTTGTCATCCAATGTTCTAATTAGACAAAGTATAAATATAATGTTTATTCTTTTGTATCCAATCATGTTCATTCTTGCTAATTAGTAATTAATTTATAATTAATATTTGAAAACACCTTTTTTAAACGTTAATTTACTATAGTCAAAGAATTCTATAAATCACTATTAATTAAGAACAATCGAATATTCTTTCTAATTACTTTAAATCGACGAATCCTTAATTGACTTACTCAACAATCTCTATATAGCTCATACTATATTCAAGTACTATTAACTAATTATCCTACAACAGTTCATAATTAGTATCAAAATATGATAATTCTCATATAAGATATCTTGGTAATCTCAAATCTAAGGATCAATTGTGCAACCGTCATTACGAAAATATCTACAAACACATGACTAATATTCTATTCGGGATCCTCATAGTTAAGTCAGTGACTTATTTTCTATTAAGCATTCGCACATTAGTTTAAGTATTTGAATGTTTTAATTTATATAATCAATAACTTTTTTCATAAGAAAGAAACATAATATGTGTCAATTTTATCATTTCAATAATATTCAATCTTGATGAAACTATAATTAGAAACATTTGGTATCAATACATAAATATAAATTAAATTTTATAATTATAATCTCATCGTAATTTTAATTACACAGTAATTATTTCATAAAATTTATCTTTTATTAAAAATGTAATTTATTTAATACATCAAGATAAAGATAATTAAATAATAATATTATACGTCATATTATAGCCACTTGATTGATTGTAAAGGCATAAATTAAGCGAGAGATAGCAAAATGATTTAATCCTTTTGTAGACTAATTCTCTAAATGCATGTTATGAAAATTCACTTATGCATTTTCCGTCCCAGAGTTGGCTCATTCTAGTCTTGGCCTCTATTTTCTAGATAGTGTCATAGGCCCATCTCAATAACTGTTTTGGTAGACGAGTTACTGCTGAACCTGAGCATAAAGATTTCATCTTCGTTAATTAGCACTATGTTCTAGACCCAACTTCTTCCAAGTTGTTAAAGCTGACCATTGGCAGTAAAGTGAACGAGCTGTATATGAAAGGATAAAAAAAATTGTAGAATACTTGATGATTTATTTCATTGATAAACGTGTACATTTTATACACAATTCAAGTATTGATTTTGACCATTGATCTTTTATTGTTTTGACCTAATGGTTGATATTTACAACAGAAGTCTGACAATATCAATGGTAGCTATTTATACAGTTGGGAAAATTGTTACGAATGAATTAATCTGATGAGATGCAGGTGTAATGGAACTCTTCTAGAATGCTGAAGAAGAATGAAAGCTGGATTAAGGCCAGGCCTACAGAAATACATCTTGGGCTTTATAAGCTGAAGAGGATCCAGCCCACTTGAAGCTTAAGTTAGCCCAACCTTTGGTGGCCTATCTTCAACATCGAAGTCGTCTTCTCTAACATTCCCTATCAAGCGAAAGTGAGGAAAAACCGAGACATGAAGCTTGGAGATCATCATCGACGATTTGGTTGCCGTGAGTAGTTTTGAGAGTAAGTCTGCTAATTGATCTTCAGTATTTACATATCTCACAGCTAATTGTCCATTGGTTATTTTATCTCGTATGAAATGTACATCGACTTCGATGTGCTTCGTACGAGCATGAAAAAATAAATTTTGGGCAAGTGATCGAGCTCCATTATTGTCACACCAAAGAATTGTTGTGTGTTATAGAGTAAACCCTAATTCTCTTAGTAGTGAATGTAGCCATAGGACCTCTGTAGAAATCTGAGCTAAGGCTTTATATTCTGCTTCAGTACTAGAATGGGATACTGTAGTTTGCTTCTTTGAACTCCAAAATACCAAATTGCCCCCTAGAAGGACACAACCACCTATTGTGGACTTCCTATCATTTGGATTCCCTGCCCAATCAGAGTTACTATAAGCTTGTAGTGACAGAGGTTGTGGTGATGGACGAAAATGAAGGGCAAGTGTAGTAGTCCCTTTTAGGTGTCGAAGGACTCTCTTACAGGCAATCCAGTGTGTGTCTAGAGGTCTCGATAAGTATTGAATTAACCTATTTACAGTGAAACTGATATCAGGGCGTGTATGACACAGGTATTGGAGTGCACCGATGATGCTGCGATACAAGGTGGGATCAGCAAATGGATGTCCATCATAAGTAGATAGCTTGGTGCCAAATGCAAGAGGAGTTGGACATGGTGAGCATTCTGACATTTTGGCACGAGCAAGAAGATCCAAGATGTATGGCCTATGTGAAAGGTGTAATCCTGTCTTGTCCCTATAAGCTTCAAAACCAAGAAAATGGTTAACACTGCCTAATGTTTTTAAAGCAAATCTGCTATCTAGTTGCCGTATGATCAACTTGATTTCTGCATTTGAGGTCCATGTTACTAATATGTCATCAACATATATTAGTAATATCAATAGTGAACCATTGTGTTGCATGCAGAATAGGGATGATAGTGAATATATAAACCAATTAAGTTTGCCTCACACAACACCTTAAGCTATTGTGGTGAAATGGTTGCTTAACATGGTATCAAAGCCTCTGTGACCAAGAGGTCGTGAGTTCGAATCCTAACACCCACCTATTATATTAAGCACAAGGTAAAGTAGGCCTGTGCAAGTTTCAAGCCCAAAGGGCTTTCACTTGAGGGTGGTGTGTTAGTGAATATATAAAACCAATTAAGTTGGCCTCACACAACAGCTTAAGCTATGGTAGTAAAATGGTCGTTTAACATGGTATCAGAGTCTCTATGACCAAGTGATCTTGAGTTCGAATCCTACCACCCACCTATTTATCATTAAATTAATTCAGCATAAGGTAGAGTGAGCCTATGCAAGTTTCAAGTCCAAAGGGCTTTCACTTAAGGGGGTGTGTTAATGAATATATAAAACCAACTAAGTTGACCTCAGACAACAGCTTAAGCTATTGTGGTGAAATGGTTGCTTAGCATTAAGAAGCTAACTAATGATGTGGAGCATCTCTTGACTCTCTTGCATAATTTCTACATGTGGTGACTCTCTTGCATAATTTCTACATGTGGTGATACAACATGCATCATGACATTCCGAAGGGTTGGTGGTATGTTTGTACCTTTTAACAAACAGAGGAATCTCTTGGTACTGGCCTCCATGGGTGTTTTGTTATTGCTGGCAAATGTGCTACTATGCCGAAAGAACTTAGGATTATTTTTTATTAGCTCCACAATCAGACAGAGACACTATGTATGAGGAAGAGGGTAAGAGGGTGCAGTTTCTTCCCAGAACGATCCTTATAGGCTGGTACTTTGCGAGAGAGAGAGTGAGTCAAACGAGAACATTCATCTGCAAGTAGTGATAAATAAATTTAAGAGTTATTGATTTCATTTGATTTGCGAGTAGAGATGAATAAATTTAGGAGTTACAAATTCATGAGAAAGAACGAGAAAACGATTGTTCGGGAGAATAGCTATTTAAGGAAAGGTGGTCGCCGTTAAAAGTTTCCAGAAAAGGTAATGGAACAGTCGCAGTTAGTATTAGCTGAGAATTGAACGAGTCATGACCATGGGGCAATAGTAAAGAAGGGTAAGATGGGAATTATCATAGAGAGTAGGGAGATTATTCAGTTTACACTTCCACTTTTATGTGTATATGTCTATCTAGTTATCTATAGGAATGACAATATTGGCCCGGCCCGGCGCGACCTAACCCAAAGTCAACAGGTTTGGTCCAATCAAACTAGCCTACAGGCCGGGCCACGGGTTAAGAAAAATTGGCCTGTGAATGGACAGGTTGGGCCATGGCCCGTGGAGTATGGGCCACAGGCCACGGGTGGCCCGCGGCCCATACAGTGGATGGATGGGCCGAACATCCCTTATACGATATCGTTTTGTCACTGGTAAAAGATTACTCTCTCCCTTATACGACGTCGTTTTATAATAATAAAGAGTAAAGGATTTAAAAGTGAACGAGAAAAAGTAGAAAACGACGTCGTTTTCTCTTTGAAGAAACAAAACCTCCTAGACCTAGTACGCCTCCCACCTTTCTTCTCCAACTCTTTGTCCCCTCCCTCGAGTTCGTTCCAAGTTCTGACCTTCCCTCTCCACTCCCAACTCCGACTCTTTGCCTCCGTCTCTCGACATCTTCCTCCCCCTTCGGCTCGCATTTTTAGTTGTCACTCTCAGACTCATCTCTCCATCCCACCCGCCACTCATCTCATCGTGAGTCGTGAACCAGATGTTGTCCGGATTCCCTCTCCCCCTATGACCCAGTCGCCGTCCTCCGTCGCAAGTGGCATCACATTGTTGCATTTCCTGTGTTTTTCAGTGAAGGTAGGTGATTGTTGAATGAATTGGTTTGAATGATTAGTGCGGTGATTCTTTTTGTCCGTGACCTAATCGTTGTAAATGAATTGGTGATTGTTGATTGAATGGATTGAGATTTGAGAATTGATTAAATGGAAATGGATTGAGAATCGATGATTATTGATTGAATGGATTGAGAATTGCTGTTGATTGTTGTGGTAATTTTTCTGTTT
Organism: Erythroxylum suave; assembly: GCA_027563595.1. NCBI lineage: Eukaryota > Viridiplantae > Streptophyta > Magnoliopsida > Malpighiales > Erythroxylaceae > Erythroxylum > Erythroxylum suave. The sequence continues at coordinate 28,711,142 of JAOSBN010000005.1, forward strand.
TATAAGCTTCCCTTATGTCCATTGACAAACTCAGTAATCACAATGACAAACTCACCAATTGCTGGTGAATTGGTGTGAATGAATTGCACATTTAAGTATTTCATTTCCATTCCAAGCTCTAAGACGTTAAGTATTTCACCTTCATTCTAGCACCAAGATTCATTCTAAACATTTTATCTTCATTTCAAGCTCTAAAATTCATTTTATATACTTTATCTTTATTTCAATTCCTAAGACTCATTTTCATCATTTTATCTTCATTCAATCCCCTAAGACTCATTATAGGAATTTTATCACCATTTTAAGTCCTAAGGCTCATTATAGGCATTTTATCCACTCATTCTAGGAATTATATCTTCATTTTAATCCCTAAGATTCACCTTGAAATTTTATCATCATTTTGCATCTTATAACCCAACTCTAGGTATTTTCTCCATTTTAAAATCCTAGAACCCACTCTAGATGCTCTTTTTATTTTAAACCTTAAGTAAAATCATAGACTCATATGCATTCAACCAAAATTTCTCTTCTTCAATACATTCCTTAAACTAATAACTAAAACCATCTTACTTTGAACTTGAAAAATTTGCAAATTATCTCTAAAAATGTCCAAAATGTAAATACACTCACAAGTTTTATCTTAAATTTTTGTGAATAACTCATGAGAGTTTTATGATCCATAGAAACTTTCTAGATGGGAATAGATGTTGACACTTTTGTATAGAAAATGTGTATAGCTACATTCTATGTGTCATATTATCAAACAGGTTTTGTGTGTTAGCAAAACAAAATTAAGAGGTAAAAGAAAGTTGGACTACTTTAGCTTATGCCTATTTTAGAAAAACCTTAGATGATTGACAAAAACATCTATTGAATTGTTATGTTGAAATGTGATATAGTTCAACTTATGCCCATTTTAAAAGGACCTTGGGTGATTAACACATCTATTGAACTATTATGTTGAAATGTGATAAAATATCTCAACGTTCTAATTATCATTATGAGCGACAAATATGCATGATTTACTAGATGATCTTGACCTACTATTCAATATAATGAATGTTGGACTAAAATTTTTACTAGATGATCTTAACGGTAGAGAATATGAATTGTTAATTAGTAAGGAAAAAAGGGAAACAAGAAAGGAGCTAATTCATGAACTTTGTGAGTTGTATAATTAATAAGAAAAAGAGCGATTATCTAGATCCATCATGCTATACTAGGCTTGCAATTCACGAAATTGGTTGCAAGAAACAAAAGGCATATGTATAGTCATGAGGACAAGAAGATGGCAAATCGCATCAGTTTATTTTCATTAAAAAAATCATAAGTTCAGAAATTAATGCACTGTTCCGTCCCTTGAACATAAAGCACAAGTTCATTAGAGTCTAGAAGAGATGTTTCATTTCACACCATCAGATTGTTTTTTATTGCCTTACTTTCAAACTAAGAACTTATTAATCAATGATTGTTTTACTTGTATTTTGATATAATGTTATCTTTTTATAAGATTTGGTACTTAATGTAGTTTATGTTTTATTTTAAATCTAGTGGTTCCATGGTTGATTTGTCAGATCAGATGGATGAACATATTATTCCTTCAGTTGAGAGTTCTAATCCGGTACCGGAGGTAGAAGTGGAAACTTATATTTCGACCACTGTTATGAATACCAATACGTACCAGACCAAAACCGGTACGAAACTATAAGTTGTGGTACCAGATTTAAATACCGATCGGTACTGGCGATATTCAAAATTCCGATCAAATATCGGCCAGTACCGGAAATTTTAAAAAATTGGGGGACTTTTTTGTAAAAATTTCAAAATTTTTTAAATTCTCCCTCTCTTCCTCCCTCCTACCTTTCCTTTCCCCCTTTTTCCAAAGCTTTTTTAATTAGTTATTTTATTTATTTCAACTTTTATAATTATTGTGAATTTTTAATTTTTAAATAATAATAAATATTCTTATTACTAATAATAATTATAAATTAAATAAAACTTAAAAATAAATTATTTTTA
>JAOSBN010000005.1:28713260-28734883 GCA_027563595.1 Erythroxylum suave
AATATCCTAATTAATCATACCATTACATACATCTCAATAACTTTATTATATCATAATTGATTAATTATATATTGTTATAATTTGAAGTTGTCACATACTATATAAATTAAAACGAGAAAAAGGTAAAATAATTTTATTAATTATATGAAACACGAATTTGGTTATATCAAATTATCTCTAAAAATATTTAATAAATAATTTAAGTAAATTAAAAAATTGTAATTAATATAATTCATAATTTTAAACTATAACTAATTAACTATTAACTTAATAACTTATTAACTTTTGATACAAATTTGTAATTAATTGAATAAAATTTCCTAATTAAGCATACCATTATATACATTTCAATAACTTTATTATATCATAATTAATTAATTATATGTTGTTATAATTTAATATTGTCACATAATACATAAATTAAAACGAGAAAAAGGTAAAATGATTTTGTTAATTATATGAAACTTGAATTTGGTTATATCAAATTATTTCTAAAAATAATTAATAAATAATTTAAGTAAATTAAAAATTTGTAATTAATAGAATTCATAATTTAACTATAACTAATTAACTATTAACTTATTAACTTTTCATACAAATTTCTAATTAATTTAATTAAATGTCCTAATTAATCATATGATTATATACATCTCAATAACTTTATTATATTATAATTGATTAATTATATGTTATTATAATTTAAAGTTGTCACATAATACATAAATTATAACAAGAAAAGGTCAAATGATTTTATTAACTATATGAAACATGAATATATCATATCTGATATGCTTATAACACTCTAAGGACAAGAAGGATTTAAAGTTATACTTATATCTTTTATCCATAATTAATGTTTCTGTTAAAGATCTAAGAAATTACTCACAAATTACAAACTTTTAATTAGAGTGACTTAGATTGGTGGAAATAAATCTTCTAATATTAGAATTTAGATAGGAGAAAAAATTATGAATATAATTTATATAAATTTAGATTAATTAGAATAAAATGATTATAAAAACAAAGTAAAAAAATTATTTTTGACTTAATGAAATAAATAGTTTATAAAAACAAATCAAAACTCAAAAGAATTTATAGAATGCATTCTAGTTTTAATAAAATAACAGCTATTTTTAATGTAATAAACTGTAATTATTTATTTTTATAACTGAATTATTTATATATTATTTTGGAATTGATACATTAGGATTAATAAAGTGATTAATTCATTTTAAGATTAATATAAATATATATATGAATAATGTGTCTATTATGTAAATATGAAAAATAAAATAAAAAGTTTTAAAATTATAAATACATATATGCATAATAAACATATGTGGTAAATATGAAAAATAAAATTAAAAAATTTATAATTTAATAATTTTAAAAATACAACTACAATCTTTAAAATTATTTTAAAAAATTTAAAAAAACTTTAAAAGCTCAAGTTAACAAAGGCCTAATGTACGGCCCGTGGCCCAAGTAGTCTAAAGACAAGTTGAGCCACGGGCCTGTCAACAGGCCTCCCATTGCAGAGCCGTGCACGGGCCGTGTGGTAAGCTAACTCGACACTATTTTTTGACGGACTGACCCAGGCTCAACCTGACTCGTTGATATGCTTACTCCTCTTATCATATGTCGTAAAACTCATACCCGCCAGTTACACTAAATCCTTAACACCATCACCACCATGAATGTCACCACGAAGGTTGCGGTTGTCGGCAGCGGAAGTTATTTTCTCTCTTGCTCTCTCTCTGTATTCCTTCGTGTCTTTTGTCATTAACTTTTTGGCGTTTCTGAATGTCATTTGGGATTTTGTTTTATGGAAGCAAAGTATCAGGAGCAGTTTGTGCTTCGACACTTGCTAGAAATGGACTTTCTGTTACCGTGTTTGAGTCCGCCAGAGGTCCCGGTGGCCGCATGTCTCAGCGAAAGTACTCATCCCTCACTATCATCAATTCTAATTCACGATGTCTTTTAATTCTTCAAATTCCTATTTTTGTTTTCTTGTAATAGAGAAGTTTCTGAAGATGGGAGGGAGATGTTGTTCGACCACGGTGCTCCGTTTTTCAGCGTTAGCAATGTTGATGCGTTAAATCTTGTTAATGAGTGGGAATCCAAAGGCCTTGTTGCTGAATGGAACCTGGGTTTTGGATCTTTTGATTATATCTCTCGCAAATTTCTCAGCTTGGAACAGGTTTGCAGCTAGTATACCCTTTACATTCATGTTCTTCTATAGCTTTTGGAGGTTGCCTAATTACGTGTTTCAGTGCTATGTGTAGTCCTCGAATTTCTTTTAAAACTAGGCATTCGCATATTTGGTTCCATTTACTAGGCATTCATACACATATGCAAAATGTTCGGCCTTGTGTCGTCGGGGAAAGAAACTGAAAAGGACTTTAGAAGAGCACATCTTAAAAGCTAGCTTGTGAAGATGGAGAGCCCAAAGTTCTCATAAATCTCCCATCAAATTTTGTATTTAATCAATGTAGGATCAAACCGTAACATTTGTCTCCTCATAAAGACCACTGACCTCGTTGATCACAGCTATGTTGGTCACAGCTGACACTTTCAGGTTACCACTCTATGGGCAACCACTCCGAGATTCTTGCTGGTCACGGTTATATTGGTCACGGCTGGCACTCCCAGGCCACTACTTCGTGGGTCATTACTTCAAGACCTGCTCTGATATCAATTGATAAAGACTTTAGGAGAGTTACACCCTAAAAGCTAGCTTGTGAGGGTGGAAAGCCCAAAGTTCTTATAAATCTCCTATCAACTTTGTATTTAATCAATGTAGGATTCAAGTCCCATATCTTACTATTTGTTCAAACCGTAACAGAAACTTGTGTTTTTTATGTTGGAGTTAGAATCATGTGTCTTGACCTGGATTAACGTAGGAAGTTACGAGGTAAGATCAATCAAATTTGTATCCTATTGAACATTCATCTCAGAGCCGTATCTCTCTCATATCAATTTAAACTGACTGTAGGCAAGAACCCTTCTATGCATAGTTTTAAAACAAGAATCAAATTTGCAAGACTTGAAGCAAAGTAGTCACCTTTTATTTTGTTCTTGTACACATACTTACAGCCGTATATTATTATTTCAGTAAACTAAAGTAAAACGCAAAAAAAAAGAGTGCTATTTATACAAGATTGCATGAATTTATGGATCCCTCAGTTGTATGCCCTGTTAAAAGTTTGGGGCCAAAAGCATGAATATTACCTCGTTTGACCTGAAATTAGGAAGAATTATGATTATTATTTTGGAATCAGTTCTCAAAGTCCTATGGTTCAATAAACATATGCTTTTAACGCCATGGAGTCCCTATTTGGTTAACTGATATAACACAGACCAAAATAGCAACCTTTTGCTTGACATTCTACTTCGATCAAACAAAGGTTTTGGTTTTTCCGTTTTGATTTGTGATTTCACAATAAATGACATTATTTGATGTTAGGCGACAACCAATAAAGTACTACTTCTATAGATAATTTTAGATAGGACTAATTTAACATAATCTAACTTCTTGAATGTCATGCTGACCTTACTTAACAAACGTCTTTAATTTGATTTAATAGGGTACTAAATTCGTTGGTTTGCAATTTATCCATCTAGTTTGTGAATTTTCAACATCCCTGTCCTCGTATGTCATCTCAAAAATTAAAAGAGTTAAGCAGAAACCCCCCCAACGAATTGATGGCAATAACCTTATGATTGAATTGATTTAAACGTCAAATTACCGACAAAGTTGTCCAAGTCAAATCAAATTACTTTACCAATAATGAGAAATAACTGGAATAATTTGAAAGAGTGTTTCTTGATAGGAAATCTGACGTTACATTCTATTCAAGAACATAAGTCTCTGGGTTCTAGATTGGTCATACATTCTTGTGTCAACTGTTTCTTTTAATAACTAACTCTTAACATGTGAATTTCAACCAGTTAGTAATTGAGATGCTTTGACTTTCCTTTTCTTTGTCCTTTTAACATCAGATTCTTCATTCTTTATATTTAATAATGGGTTTTGCTTAAAGTTCCTTCTTTATTTTACATTTTATAACATATAAAGTTTCCCACCTTAATTTATTTGTTTAAAATAGCCAGGTAAACTGAATATGGTCTACATGTGCCTTTATTTCTTTATTTTTTCACTATTATCATATTTTGAGATTTCATATTATTCCTTTTAGTTTTGGACAAAAGATGTGGCAAACATTTTGCAATCTAGAAATTATTGATGCCAAACATTTGTTTGAAAATTACATGTAATACACATCGAGGTAGATGGATAGATAGATAAAGAGTCAGAGAGGGAGGGATTAGTTTGGAGATTCCATACAACAGTAGAAGGCACTTCTTTCTTAGCTCCAGTGACATCCTAATCATCCTTTGCCTTTCTTTGGCACATCTAGACAAAAGCTTCCTTTTTTCTTGTGTTGATGGATTTTTATGAAAAAGTTTCTCTCTTACCTTGAATTTGATTCTTTAAATTTAAATTTTCTTAAGAATATAGTCATCTACTTGCTGCCATCTGTAACCTACTTTATTATTTTCTATATGTCTTGAATGAATTTCTGGTATAAATGGTGCAGTCTTTACTTTCCTTGCTTTCAACTTTTTTCGAATGACCTTTGCAGATGTGTGCAGAGAATTGCAAGGATGACATTACATGCATTCTTGCCTTTGATTCTTGAATTTGACTGACACATCACTAATTATCAATTCCATTTAGGAAGGACTCATCAAGAGATATGTTGGTGTTCCAGGCATGAACTCTATTTGTAAAGCATTATGCAATGAGACTGGTAAATGCTCATATGACCGTTTGCACATTTGAGTATCTATTATCTGGGTTTAATATGCACTATTATATATTCAGGAGTCGAAAGTATGTTTGGAACTGAGGTCCGTAGGTTGGAGTGGTTGGACAATGAGAATTTGTGGACATTGACTGGTGCAGACGGGAAGGATATTGGTCTTTTCAAGGGAGTTGTGGTGTCAGACAAAGCTATGTTTTCTCCAAGATTCACAGCTGTGAGAGGATATCCGCCACCGCTTGGTATGAATTTTGACTTGTAGATCGTAACCTTTGCAGAAGTCAAGAATATACGTCAAACATTGTCGTTCTCAAATTCAATTCAGTTGGTGACAGGATTGCATTCAGTTTTTGCTCCTACTAGGTATTAACTAAGTCTTTGGATTTTTTCGTTGACGGTTTCCTTGATACTTGTTTGGCTCCCTACCTACCAGATTCAGAGCAAAGAGAGGAAAAGCAAAGGATCAAAGAAGAATAGGATTTGTAGATGAGAGAAGAAAAGATAAATTAAGATTTATTAGGGACGAATGGGAGAGATAACTACATCAAAGAGATGATTGGGTTATGAGAATCTGTTGTGGATTTTTATTGTCCACAATTGGACTTGACAGCTATTGTTTACAATGTTGTTTAAATTGGGCTGTTCTATTTGTTTCCGGTTTCGTCCATAAACAGTTTAGGTTCTTATAAATATCATTTAACTCGGGACGACCTATGTTTATATTGTGAGTGTAGATTTCAAAATGCAAGCCTATAAGGTCAGAGCTATCTTGAGTTGTTATTAGTATTTTAAGCTTCCTAATTTGTAAGTGTGATACTTTCATAATAGGTGGTGATTCTTCAACCTGCTAGGGGAGATTATTAACCCTAGAATTGATCTATATAACCTTTGGTGCATGCTTTTTAAAAGGCATTCTCTGCACGCTGCCAATGTGTGAATAATATGACATGCAGTTCAAGCAGTTATTTAGATTAAACCTTGGGAAAGTAGCTATGGACGTTTCAAGAATGCCCCAATTATTTTGCAAGGATATCATTTCTGATTTCCCTTCCATATATCTACACTAAGTCCGATGCCTATTCTTGTAACTGTTTAAAGTAAGCCCTGGAAACATGTCACGGTTGTTCCATGAGTTGGTCTAAGTAAAGCTTGTATTGCCTAGGAGATGGGCATTGCTGGTTGGCTTCATTTCCTTTTAGAAGAGGGAGATTTGTTGTTTGAAAACCTGTAAGATGAATTCCTGATGTTAGTTTCGGTCCCTTTCCCTTCACTTCTCTGTGTTCTTTGTTCTTTATTAAATTGATGCTGGATTTTCGAACTTAGACCTATCTTGGATTAGATTGGTGGTACATAAGCTGCGGTGGTATTTTTTTTTTCTTGCTTCTCAGCTTGGATGTACACTTTGACCTTACTTGTAACCATTTATGCCTTTAATTGGGTGTCCATTCTATCTGGCTTAAAGGTTATGTATATTATTTGATGAAATATGTATTCTACATGCTTATAATTTTTGAAGTGGTGTAGGAAACGAATCAGAGAAAAAGTGAAAATATAAAATGAAAGAGAGTTCTATGACTATGATCAGCCAATGACCATAAGGAATGTACCTTTGAATGACTTAAGTCACCATGTCAACCTAGCATATTCATTTTCACTTTGGAACTTTATCTCCTTCAAGTTTTAAATATGATAAGAGTTCATTTTTCTAGCAAGGAGCTTTCAATGAGAACAATTAGCTTGATTAACCTGAGAAAGATCAACTCTTTTAACTACTTTCAGAAAGATGGAAATATGGAATTATGAACATATAAAAGGAAAAAAGAAGGAAAAGCTTTCAAGAGAACTAAGAGAGTTGAATCTTCCATAAGTTTTACTTCCTAACCCCTTACTTTGTTTCCAGAAGGCAGAAAAGAAACTACTTAATCCAGTTGTCTGACAAATCTTATCTTATATTGCTTCCTATTGGACACGATGCGTGTGGATGATGATTTAAATTGCATATAGTAATTGGTGTATCCGATGTCACAAAGGATGATTCCTGTTCAAAGGATTTCATTTCAAGTTTTAGGTAATTTAAGGTGCACCTTTCTCCTGCCTTTTGCTTAGAACTTCTGGAGACTTGACAACTTTGTGTTTTCACTGCTATTATATTCAATCCGTGTACAGGAAACTGAATATTATAATAATCCTGGTGTTTGTATTTAGTTTGTATTTGTTTTTCTTTTCTTCAGTCCTAGGCTAACCTTTTGTCGGCGGTGATGATTTCAGATTTGAATTTGGTTCCAGAATTGGCAGGAACGTTAAAAGATATTCCTACAAATCCATGTTTCGCACTTATGCTGGCATTTTCTGAGCCGCTGTCTTCAGTAAGTAATCACATGTATCAGATTTGAACATGTGGAACACAAACATTTTGCACTGCCATTACAAAAAACTGGTTATAATTTTGATATGAATCATTGTGGTTCTCTGAACTTCTTATATTGGAAGTTGTCTTGTAATTTTTATTAGATGCTAAATTTCTTCCAGATTTTCTTGGCCTAGGTTGGATTCATAATGGGTATTACTTATTTGATTTAGATACCTATGAAGGGCTTATCATTCCAAAATTCTGAGGCATTAAGTTGGTGCCACTGTGACAGCAGTAAGCCAGGCCGTTCAACTGAAAGGTCTATATATATTATTTTTTAATTCAGGCCTGTTATAATAAGTTTCCAGTTTTCTTCTTTTTGGTTTTGTTTGTTGTACTCTGAATCTTGATATGTTCTAGTGAAAGGTGGGTGGTGCATTCAACAGCTAAATATGCCAGGGATGTAATTGCACAAACTGGATTTACAAAACCTTCAAGTGAGACGTTAACAAAAGTCACTGACGAATTGTTCCAAGAATTCTGGAGAACTGGACTTATTAAATCTAAACCATTTTTCAGGAAAGCTCATCGATGGTCAGTACTGAATTCCCTGAACCAACAATACTATGTAGTACTTCTAAAACTGTCTACCTAGCTGGGATGAATCTCATCCATTCTCTTTTAGGACCAACATCATGTGGCTTTCTATACTTCTCAAGCTTCAATCTCATTCATTCAGGTTGGTTTATGATTCCACATTTTGCATGTGGGTAATTTGTATTTGATTTTCTGTGGCAATGCTTGCCTACTTCATTTTTATCTATTATCCAATTTCCTTTCTGCTACTATCTATGATGTTATGCTTTTGTTTTTTATTAAAAACTCTAATAAAGACACAAACGAGAGAGCTCATTTTCTTGATTGTGAGATCCGTAGTTTTTCTGACCTTACAGCATGGATATAATTTACTTGTGTGTCCTGTCAGATAATTTGGTGTGTTTTCTTGGACAATTTTCTAGGATTAGTCAATGACATTTGAGGAACTAAAGCAACTTATGGAATTGAGCTTTGCTGGTTTATTTCGTGCTAAGATCTACCCAAAATTTGTTGTCTGTTTGTTTGTTCTTAACAAAGCATCCTGTCGTCCTCTGTACATTAGTGCATTTAATTGATTGCTTATGTTATTAGTTTCTATATTGTAAAGTTCTTGATCTCTATGTACTATTTCTTGCAGTATTTGGAAATACTGAAAGCACCAGCATCATGGACCAATTTGAATCTACCTAATAATTTCAATTTCATTCCATGATGAGTGTAGAAGAATGAATGATGAATACCTTATTTTATTAATAAGATTAAACGGGTGTGGACGTCATAATCACACACATGGAATACTTCTTATATTTGGGAAAATAGTCAATCATGTTAAATCTTCATTCAGCCGAGTAACATAAAATTTTCATCTAGGGGAAGTGCTTTTCCAGCTGCAAGCATAGCTAGGGAGGAGAAATGTATCTGGCATACGAAGAAGAGATTGGCGATTTGTGGAGATTTCTGTGTCAGTTCGAATGTTGAAGGTGCAATACTTAGTGGCTATACTGCTGCTTTAAAGCTTATAGAAGCTTATTGTTGCTTATAGAAAGGGTAATGGTTATGGTTTGTTTCACTGACTATAGCAAATTAAAAGCCATAGTTGTGCTTCCATTCTATGTGTCCATGTCAGACTTTGGACTAAAGTGGACTTCTTTTTCATATTCATCCGACTTTTCGTATTGGACCCTTTTGCCAGAGAATGCAGTTGAGCACTCTTCTTTTGTTTTCTTGAGGAAAAAGTAATAAATTAGGCTATGAATGACAAGAAAAAGTTACACACCATCTCCAATTTAGAAACCTATAAGCTTAAACTATTACAGAAGTTAACAGTTTTATACGTTCCACATTAAAGTGGTGTACTCTTCATTAACGAGTCTGGTTTTGTATGAGCGCATGTATCCTCTGCTGCTAAATTGTTCTTCTCTTAGACTTTTTGTTAGTTTATGGCCCATAGTCAATTATTTTAGTTGTAATTCAGTGACAATTATTAATAAAGACATTCTTTATTTTTATGTATTAATTACATTTGATATATACTAAAGATCAAATCTTTAGAATAATTAATGTATAATTGAAATTATGATGAGATTATCATTGTGAGATTCAATTTACATTTACGTATTATTCCTAAATGTTTTCAATTTTAGTTTCATCAAGGTGAGATATTATTGAAAGGGTAAAACTATCACATATTATATTTCTTTTTTATGAAGAAAGTAATTGATTCCATAAATTAAAATATGAAGATACTTAAATTAATGTGTGGGTGATTATTAGAGAATCAGTCACTGAACTGACTCGATTATGATAATCCCAAATGAAATATTACGTATGTATCTACGGATTTTCTTATAATTATGGATGTATAATTGATTTTTAGGCTTGAAATTACCAATATATCTCGTATGAGAATTGATGTGTTTTGATACTACTTATGAATTGTTCTAAGATAATTTAGTCGGTAGTACTTGGATACAATATAAACTCTATGGAGATAGTTGAGTAAGTCAATAAATGATTTGTCACTCTAAAGTAATTAGAGAAAATGTTTTACTATTCTTGATTAGTATTAATTTATGGAATTCTCTAGGTAGAGTGAATTGACATTTGAAAAGACGTTTTTTAATATCAATTATAAATCAATTACTAATTAGCAAGAACGAACATGATTGGATCAAAAGCGTAGACACTTTATCTATACTCTGTCCAATTACAATATTGAATGATGAAAGAATTAAATTATACATCACAACCATGTATGAAAAAGTTAAGTCAAACCATTTTGATATCTTTGATATTTGAGTGGTTATGGCATATTGCTACACATCTATCTTGATTTATAATTATAAATTGTTTAATAGGAGTATTAAAGATAAATTAAAATGTGTTTTCTAATTCTAATTATGAATTATAATTGTAATTTATAATCATTACCAATATATTAGGAACCTAATGGGTGGCACATTAAATAACAATTTGTGGAAGAAAAATCAATTTAATTAAGTTGGACTTAATTATAAAGTTTGAGAAACTTTAGGGATCAAATATAAGATATTTGATTTTATTAAAATTAAGTTAATTATAATTAGACTATGACTTTAATTATAAATAAGGAATTTAATTTTAATAAAATTACAAAACCACCCTAATATTTTTCTATTAATAGAAAGAAAAGATAAAGGAGATAACACTCTTACATTCTTCCTCTTAAAGTGTTGAGAAGTTGTTATGTAGATATTATTAGAGGCTGGACGTTTGAACAACTTGTTGTTGACAAATCAGGAAAAGTTTCAATGGATTTTCAACAAGAACTCAAGCAAGGTACAATTTCTTATGACTTCTATTTTGGTTATTCAAGTTAATCAATTATCGGAATCCACTTAGAATCTGTAAAAATTTTTGTTTTCATGCACACGTGATTTAATCACGGTTGGATTCTAACACTTTTATCTTGAAAAATTTTGGCATTTCTTTTATCCTATGTGGCCTTCACAAGGCATGTTGTTGCTAGGTTGAATGGCCACTCAATTGTAGGATTAGGATGTTTGATTTTACTACACCATCTGATGGCGTGAGGGGTGTGAAACAACGCCACCCTGAAAAAGTTTGGTAAAGTTTGGAGCGGTTCGGTGAATTTTATGTTTTGGAATACCAAACAGGTTCTAATTTTGGGATGATTTTTGAGGAAGATAGGGATGGAATTTGAGGTTAGGATCTCAATGAAAGTTGTAGGCCTGTGTGTCTAGTTTCTGAAAACGTATGGTTCGTTTGAAATGGATGAGGGGCGCCATTTTTAGTGGTAGATGGTCTTGTTGGGAACCATAATGGAAGCTGTTGCAGAAATGGGGAATTTTGGATAGGCTGCGTTTAGATTCTGGGAAAGTAATGGAAAAGAAAGTTGTAGAGCCTTTTATGAACTACAATTTAGAATCAAGAAGCAGATCAAACGGTGTTATTTATGAAAGTCCGTCAGTAGAAGAGGAAGCAGATGATCAGCCACACACACAGAGGGAATTGCATAGGAGTACAAGGCTGAGGAAGACTCCATCTTGGACCAAGCAATTTCCAATGTGATCCTAATTTCAAGCACATGCAATTATCTTCTGATTGTGCTTTCCTTATTAGTTTACATTCTTTCACTATTTATATGGTGTAATAGTGAAGAGGAGATATGCAGAGAAATATAATAACTCCTTTGCCATCTCAATTCTCTTCTCATCTTTTATTCCAAAGGCAACGTCCCTTTCTTGACATTATTCTATCCAACCCCTCCTGCTGAGAGTTTGAGATTACTCGGAAGTCTCTCGTGGGTACAACAATTGTATCACTGGTACTTTCTCTGATCATGGCGAACCAACCCTCAACTGATCAATTGGACAACACTCTTGCTGATCGATTCATTGAATTCCAAAAAAATATGGATTTGCAATTCATTCAGCTATGACAAACCATTTTACAAGTTAAACAAGACGTGGACTTACGGTTTGCTCGCACTGAAAAATCTCCTGCACATTCTGCTTCATCCGAGGTTGAACTAGTATCTGTTCACACTAATTCTTTGGCCAAGATGCGTCTGGATGCGCCCAAGTGTGATGGCTCCAATCTGCAAGGATGGTTATTCCGCATTCACGAATGCTTTACCGTCTATGGAATTACGGGTGATGCTCGTCTTCAATATGTGGGATTGATGCTCGAAGGACCAGCGACTGATTGGTTTAGATGGTGCTCCAATAATCATTAGATTGATTCGTGGGATTATTTCGTGGTCAAATTCAAACTCCGTTTTGATCCATTGAATTATGTTGATTACTTTGACGTATTATCCAAAGTTGCACAGGCGGGGACAGTGATGGAGTATCAAACAGTGTTTGAAAAGGTCCTTGTTAATGTGACTAGAGTCTCAGAAAATAATCTTCAATCTGTGTTTCATGTAGGTTTGAAAAAACATCTTTAATAGGAAATTACACCCCTAAACCCAAGCTCATTATCTGAATCCTTCGCTCTGGCACGTGAATTAGAAGCCAAACATCAGGCTTGGGCTTTAGCTGTTGCTCCAAGAAATCATATTGGGGCTACGAGTGGCACTTGTCTAGTTCCATCATCAAGGATTGTACCATATGCACCACCATCACAAGTGCCTTTATTGCCAACCCCATAACCTCGCACAACCTTGCTGTTGATTGGAGATGATGATGATGATGAGGCAACGAACAATGTCGAACTTGACGAGACATCATTAACAGCAGACATATCTACTCTCCACAGCCTTGCAGGCACCTCAACTCCTCGTTCGTTACGACTTTCGGGTATGATTCGTGATGTTATTGTTGATGTGTTAATTGATGGTGGAAGTACTCATAATTTTATACATCCAACACTCGTAGAGAAGTTGAATTTAACTATATCTGATGTTACCCCTTTCCGAGTTTACGTGGGAAACGGAGCTTCATTACTTTGTAAGCAACAATGTTCCGGTGTTGAATTATTATTGCAAGGGTCCATTTTGCCAGTTGATGTCTTTGTCTTAGCCATACATGGACCGGAATTAGTGTTGGGAGTCCAATGGTTGTAGCTTCTTGGTCGAGTATCCCATGATTATGCAAAACTTACCATGGAGTTTACATGGCAGAATAAGCCGGTTATGCTCCAAGGAGGAATGCCTGCTCCAAAGCCTATCACTTTGAATTATTTCTTTGCTTTGCAGGCTAGTCATGAAATTGCAGCATGCTATGAAATAGTTGTCTCTCCACCAGGCACTGATACTTCCTTCTAGGAACTGGAAATTCCACAATCACTGCCAGTTGAAATTCACAAGGTATTACTCACCTTCCAGAAAGTTTTTAACATGCTCACAAGCCTTCCACCACAGCGTTTGCATGATCATAGGATATTCCTCAAGCCCGAGACTGCCCCAATCAATGTTCGCCCTTACCGTTACCCTCAATTTCAAAAAAATGAAATTGAACGATTGGTTAAAGAGATGCCATAGTAGGATATAATTCAAATCAGTCGGAGTCCTTATTCATCCCTAGTGTTGCTCGTCAAAAAGAATGAAGGTTCATATTGCTTCTGCGTGGATTATCGAGCCCTCAATGCAGTTACGATCCCCGACCATTTTCCTATCCCGACGACAGATGAACTCTTTGATGAACTAGGTGCCGCTCACATCTTCACCAAATTGGATTTTCGTTCAAGATACCACCAAATCCGGATGAATGATCGTGACATTTATAAGATAGCATTTCGCACACACGAGGGGCATTATGAATTCCGAGTTATGCCGTTTGGCTTGACAAATGCACCTTCCACATTTCAGGCATGTATGAATGGTTTGTTTGCATCTTACTGGGGAAAATTTGTCATTGTCTTTTTTGACGACATTTTGATCTAAAGTCCTTCAATTATGAATCATGTGCAGCATCTACAATGTGTGCTCTCTATTTTGCATACTAATGCATTTTTTATGAAGCTCTCAAAATGCTCATTCTGCACTAAATCAATTGATTACTTAGGCCACGTTATTTCGAATGGCTAACTCAAAGCTAATGCTTCCAAAATAACTGCAATGGTGGATTGGCCAATTCCTAAAAACATCAAGCAACTCCGTGGTTTTCTAGGATTAATAGGATATTATTGTAGGTTTATTAAGCAGTACTCTCATTTAGCATCACCATTAACGGATTTGCTCAAAAAAGATTCTTTTGTATGGACTGGTGGAGCGACCACTGCGTTCAACAATTTGAAATTGGCTATGACCACAGCACCAGTCTTTTGATTCCCAAATTTTGACGAGTTATTCGTGATCGACACCGATGCTTCTGTTACAGGCATTGGAGCCGTTTTATTGCAGCATGAGCAACCTATTGCTTTTTCAGCAAAAAATTAGGGCCGCACAGGTTGCTAGCATCTACCTATCACAAGGAACTTTACGCCATTTTCGAAACTGTCCAAAAATGGCGTCAATATTTGTTGGGACGGGAATTTGTAATCCGGACAGATCAAAGAAGCTTGAGGGAGCTCTTGCAATAAGTAATTCAAACGCCGGATCAACAATTCTACGACTGGAAGTTAATGGGGTTCCGTTTTCTCATTGAATACAAGCCCGGTCGCAATAATTGTGTTGGGAATGCACTGTCTAGACAAGATGAGCTCCCATTGTTGGCACACATTTTTACACCATCTCCCAGCCAATTCCCACAATCATTGACATGATTCGCATGGAAAATACGTCCCAACCTGATTTGGTACGTCTGCATGAAGACAACAACAATGGCAAGTTACAACACCCATTTTCGGTACAAGATGGCTTGCTACTTTACAACAACAGATTATTTATTCAAGCCAATTCTACATTGAGGCAACAATTGCTTCGAGAATTCCATGATTCACCCACTGCGAGACACGCTGGAGTACACCGTACCTTTTAGCGCCTTGCAACATCATTCTTTTGGCCAGGAATGCGATCAGACATTAGGAGCTACATTGAAGCTTGCCTCACCTGTCAATCGACCAAATTTTCGACACAACCACCCTCTGGACTACTTCAACCTTTGCCTATTCCTTACAAGGTTTGGGAAGACATTAGTATGGATTTCATTATAAGATTGCCTTTGTCTCGTGGCTCGACAATAATCTTGGTTGTTGTTGATCGACTCACCAAATACGCTCATTTTGGTGCTCTTCCAACTGACTTTGACGCACATCGAACAGCCTTTTTATTTGTTGATATTGTAATAAAGCACCATGGTTTTCTAGCATCAATAATTTCTGACAGGAATTCCATCTTCTTAAGCAATTTTTGGAAGGCTCTTCACACACTCAGTGGCACAACCCTCAAGCATAGTTCAGCTTTTCATCTGCAAACGGACGGGCAAACTGAGGTCATGAATTGTTGCCTTGAACAATACTTACGAGCTTTCATTCATGATCGAACCTCTCGATGGACGGTTATGCTACCTTGGGCTGAGTATTCTCTCAACACCAGTTATCACTCCGGCATTAAAATGACTCCATTTCAGGCTGTTTACGGTCGAACTCCCCTAGCCCTGGTACCTTATAAATCGGGAGACAGCAATGTACTCTCAGTGGATGAAATTCTTGTTGAACGAGACCAATTACTGCGCCAGCTACGACAACATCTGCACGCTGCACAACAAAGAATGAAAACCATGGCTGATCGTCATCGTCGGGATATCGATTTCTAGGTTGGAGTCATGGTGTTACTCAAACTTCAGCCTTACCACCAACACTCCGTGGTCCATAGGCGTTCTCAGAAACTAACTCTCCGTTATTACGGCCCCTTTGAAGTGTTGGAACGCATCGGGCCTGTAGCATACAGATTGAAACTGCCTGATTCCTCCCGCATCCACCCAGTCTTTCACGTATCCCTCTTATGTGCATTTGGTGGCTCACAGACAGCTACTACCTTGCTGCCTCTTCCACAAGATTTACTACACGGTAAAACAGTTTCATCGCCTGTGGCTATTCATGCAAGTCGACGTGTTTTGCGTCATGGAACTCCAGAAGACTAGTGGCTCATGAGTTGGAGCGACGGTTCACTAGATGATGCAACATGGGAACCTAGAGCTACTATTCAAAAGCACTACCCTCATCTACGCCCTGAGGACAAGGTGGTCCTTGAAGGAGAAGGGAGTGTTATGGCTGAAAGTCCGTCAGTAGAAGAGGAAGAAGATGATTAGCCACACACACAGAGGGAATTGCGCGGGAGTACAAGGCTGAGGAAGACTCCATCTTGGATCAAGCAATTTCAAATGTGATCCTAATTTCAAGCACACGTAATTATCTTCTGATTGTGCTTTCCTTATTAGTTTACATTCTTTCAATATTTATATGGTGTAATAGTGAAGAGGAGATACACAGAGAAATATAATAACTCCTTTGCCATCTCAATTCTCTTCTCATCTTTTATTCCGAAGGCAACGTCCCTTTCTTGACGTTATTATATCCAACCCCTCCTGCTGAGAGTTTGAGACTACTCGGAAGTCTCTCGTGGGTACAACAATTGTATCAAACGGATTTGAGACGGGAGAGTTAGGATGGATTTTGTGCGAACGTGTTTTCCTGGGCAGCTGGGCGATGGATGAAAAAGATTGGGAATTTTGGGGTGGCTGGGAAATCAAATTGGGGAAAGGCTTTTCTGGAGATTGTAGATCAAGATGTTAACTTCAATCTCGAATTGGAAACAATAAATCCTAATGAGTGATCGATGAGAAAAATGAATTCTCGTGGGAGTGTGCAGAATCGGACTAAGCAGGACGATTGACGCAACAACGGACAAATCGATTGTTTTCGGAAAACAAACAAACCCCGATTATTCTTTGGAAGAACAGTCAAAACCCATGACAGAACCTGTCAAATTTGAAAGAAAAATCTCACCTTTTCTATTTACTAAATCTGTCTAAAAAATAGAAAACAGCAAGCAACTAAAAGAGGAATTCTGGTGAGCCACAAGCTGGCTATTCAGCTTCCTAAACTGAAGAATTAATGCACATTAAACGGGAATTAACATGTCAATAACTGCAGACTTTGAAAGGCTTCAAACTGACCTAAAACCAAGTCTTTAAACCGGATTAAAACATTAAACCCGGACCATTATTTAGGCTGAACCAAAAACAGAAAATTAAATCGGACCATGTCGATGAGATGAATGGTGTTGACAGCTGCTATCCTTGAGCTTCCAACTCAGGACCTTCTGCTCCATAAACACAGGCTTTAAACTCTCCAAACGGCTTCAACAAGGCCTTACGAATAATTCCAGCCCAATTGCTTCTTCACTTGCAGCTTCATCCCGCCTCTTTGTAGCTTCAAGAAATTCTGGTGGCTTGTCTTCAATAAGTCCCATGGCTTCTAAGTCTTGAGTTGCAAGTTTCGATGGCCCTCCATCACCATCTGCTTGGAGAGAATCAGATAAGGAATATTGGTTGTATTTTATGCTTCTCATTAGTCAACGGTGGCCTAGATATGTATGTTATTAACGTTAACGTGAGTAACGTGAAAAGGTAAAAAAGACAACGGTAACACTTAAAGCAATATATACAATATCGTTTTACAGTGTTACTAAATTATTATAGGATTGTTTCTCGTTTTAACTCGTGTCAAAGAACCTTGTCTACAAAGTTTAACAGTAGATGGTGTTGTTGCAGGTTAAACAAAAATTCCTAAAGAACTTGCTCCTCAATCAAGTCGTGACCATTACATGTGAATTTGGATTGCGGATTTATTGTGCCTCTTAATCATTCTTCTCCCTAAGATAGTCATGGGTATCCTTTCCTTAGCGCTTAGCTCAGATGGGAGAATTGTTGATACTGTAATGGCCAAATGTGTATGTCATTTTAGTTGCAACACATCGAACACATTATGTATAAGTGTCTTTGGCGAAGATTCCAGTTTATAGGCAATTGTTTCCACCTTGTCTATGACCTTCAAGAGACCATAAAATTGAGGGGATATGGTTGGACCTTTTAGCTAATGACCTTTGCCTGTAAGGCTGAAGTTTAACAAATATTATTCGCCTTATATTGAACTCCCTCTTAATTTGTTTCTTATTCGCCTGTTGACATATTCTTTCTTGAGCTCTCCGTAGATGAAACTTGATTATCTGCATAGTTCTCTCTACCTTGCACAATGTTTTCAACCACCGTTAATTTGGAGTCTTTGGCTAGATAAGGGATATGTTTCAGAGGTGGGTAGCCATATGAAACTTTTAAAGAAGCAGTGTTGATTGAGGAGTGGTCTATTGTGTTGTACCACCACTCCGCTAAAGGAAGCAATATAAACCACTTGCTAGGAAAATCACCTGTCATACATCTAAGGTAGGTTTCCAAGGAGTGATTTGAGATCACATTAAGGGTGATAGGCAGAGGAGAAGTAAAATCGTACTCTTCATAATTCGTAGAACTCTCGCTAGAATTGGCTTAAGAATACAAGGTTGTGGTCACTCGTAATGTTCTTGCGCATGCCATAGAATTTGAATACATTAGAAGATATTGGTCACTAACTTTATTGACAGAGCCGGCCCTGGGTAGGGGCAACCAAGGCACCTGCCCAGGGCCCACCATATAAAGGGGTCCCCTTAAGTATTTAATAGAAGGAACATTTGGTGTTGATTGGTGAGAAAACATTGTTCACCATATAAAGGGGCCCTCTTAAGCATTTAATAGGTATTTAATGGAGGAACGTTGGTGTTAACTGGTTAAGGGAGAAAATGTTGCTTACAACATTATTAACATTTAATGGGTATTTAATGGAGGAACATTGGTGTTGACTGGTTAAGGGAGAAAATGTTGCTGACAACGTTATTAGCATTTAATTGAGTCATTTATGTTTCATATAAATATGTAAACTTAAGTATACTGTCGATTTATTGGGGCCTTTTTTTTTTAATTTCGCCCAGGGTCTATTAAGCGATAGGAACGACCCTGTCTATTGAATATGGGTGCTTCAAAGCCAATGTGCATATATACTAAACTTGTCAACTACTATTAGGGTCACTATGTAATAACTAAGATGGGAAGCTCCTGTTTTAGTTTGTTTTGTATTATTAGTCAACATGTTTTATTATAATTGGGTTATATTTAAGGGTTTTAGTTTGTTTTGTATTATTAGTCAACATGTTTTATTATAATTGGGTTATAACTTAATTATTAAACCTAAACAATGTTAGTGCTATTTTGTAGTTGATTTTAGTTTCCTATTTGGGTTAGGAATTGTTATAGGGTTAGGTTCTAATCTAGTTAGGATTCTTTAAATTTTTATATGATTATGATTCCTAATGACATTAAGGATACGAACTAAAATAGGATTTAATTAAAGTAGTATTGGTAGTTAGTGTTTGAATCCTAGTTGCACTGATAAAGGGCGTTTGTTTAAGACTCTAGTTTTCTTTTCCTTTTAGGATTCTAGCTCTTAGGGATTTTATACCTATAAAGGCTATCTTACTATTGTAATTCATGGATTATAAATATAGAAATCAATTGAATCTTTTTTAAAAATTTTTATGAGAATTTTCTCTTGTTTCTTGAACAAGAACTAAAGATGATCTTTTAAAGGCAAATCGTAGGGATTAAAATTCTTATAACATTAATTCTAGTCAGCATTTTTCATTAGGATCAAAATTTTTTTGTTTGATTTGTAGACAATCCTAGGGTTCTAATTCCTTATTGTTTGGGTTTTAGATGGTTTTCATCCTAAGATTTGCACTATTCGGTTTTTAAGTGTTTGGTTCTTTTCTTCTTATTTTATGATTGAGTAATTCATCATCTATTTATCTAAAGCCTTCTACATTCAATTTCTTTTCAATTCAGCAATCACTTTTTTTGAAAATTAAATGAAAATTTCCTTAACAATAGCAAAGCTATTTAACATTATAATGAGTTCACCAAAAGGTTGCTTTTATCTATTTATATAATTAGAAGGGACATATAGCTTAAATTAAAAATTCAATCTATACTCCATTGCTGGAGACAAATTGAGGTGGGATGAATTTGTAATACTAAGGCTCCAATATGATTGATAGGATCCTCAGCTCGCAGGTGCTTATTTACTTCCTATTCTTTGTAGATTATTTTGTTTCTTTCTTTTCACGGATTGTAGATAGTAGTTATAAATGCTATCCTATAAAGTGTTCCATCTTTTATTTGCTGCTTGGCATATTTGATAATCCAATCCAAAGTTGCTGTCTAATCATATGAAGTACAATGTTCAACTAACTTAAGTAAGATTTTTCTCCATGTGGATTTGGAATATCTACATTGAAAGAACAAGTGGTTCCTATCTTCTTCTACTTGTTACATATAATACATATGGGATCAACAAATCCAAACCATTTGTTCTTTGTTTTGAGTCGATTCCTAATGACTAACTAGGTGATCATTGTTGCTTTTGGGTTGAGGGAGTTCTTCAACTTATGTTGAAACCATGGTACATTCTCTCTTTCAACTTGTAAAGTCCTATAACATTATTTGTTGGAGAATATTCCACTAGATTCTAGTTTCCAATTGACTTTATCTTCTTCATTCCAGTGAGTGATCTAGGGAAAATAGTCTACTAGAGAAATCAAACCTCTTAAATTGCTAGATCAACTGCCTCCATGGTAAATGAAGAGACTCATGCATTAAAGGGGATTATATTTCTTAATATGGCTCTCTCATATTTTTAGATAAGAGGGTTGAAATTTGACCAATTGTTATACCATACCCAGAGATTGTCTCCATTCCCCAATCTAAGTTTTATCAAAGGGTAAACAAGATTTCTTAAAGTTACATATGATTGAAGATCTAAAAATACCCCTAATAAGAGGTAATTGCCAGAAGTTTTGATTTTTAAAATATGTTTTATAAATCCATTAATCCAAACGGCATTTTTATCAACTTGTAGCCTCTAGATTCTTTTGCGTAAAAGCTCTTTTTGCATTAGTGGTATTGAAATAATTCCTAGTTCTCTATGCCTTTTAGGATAGTCACTTAACTCTACCTTACTTTCGCCTTTTTAAAGTTTTCAATTTTCCTAGACCATAAAAAAGCACAGATGATTCGATCTATGATCGCAGGTTTCGATATGATAAACTTTTAATATTTTAAATCTCGATATTTCTATAAGCATTTGGGTCATTCGTGTACTACCAAAGATGTCGATCCCACGAGGAGGAATAATCTAATCCTAAATTCTAAGGCTTAACTCAAAATTGTAATAGTTCACAATAAACAAATTAAGACATAAAATTATTCAATCAAACAATCAATTTCAAGAATCAAATTCCAAATGATAAACAAGATAGCAATTGCACAACCAAATCAATAATCAATGTAGGAACTACCAATTGAGAGAAAAGAGATTTTAGTCCTACTTTAATGAAAACCTTATTGATTATGAAATTATTGAATTACTAGGTCTAGACGGTTCTAGGGTGGATTACTCTCTCTCGAGTTATAATCTTTAACCCTAATTAGATTATGAGAATTGTAAACTCTAGATTAATAATTTTACCAAAACCTAAATTAGCTCTGAATTTGTCCAATAACCTACCAAAAAGTTATGCACAATCTCTTGTTACACAAATTTACCGTTTTAATTCAATTCTTAATCTATTAAATTACCTAACTCTCGTTGGCCTAATTTAATGATTTTCACTCAGTTCACCCTCTCAGTTTGTGATTCGACCTGATTCGTTAAGCTCTTGGAGGTTGAATCAAAGTATTCCCAGAATTACACTATAGGGTGTAACTCTAGGTCGTTCACTTAATCGGAATCTAAAATAATTGAATCTAAGTTAACCTACATGTCATGCTATGCATTTAATTTAGAGAAAGGGGGGGGGGGGGGGTTTATTTTTGAAA
>JAOSBN010000005.1:28747156-28762721 GCA_027563595.1 Erythroxylum suave
TTTTGTACTCGTACCTTTCATCGTATAACAAGTACAAAGTAAATTAAAAGAATATAAATGTGCTTGGATGCCGTCAACGGTTCGGTTCCCCGAAATATAAATGTGATTGGGTTTGAGGGAGGAATAAAAGTAATTGTTTGAAGCTTTAACCACGTGCAATGCGGACACGGTCTATTTACATCAAATTTGTTCTCTTCAATTAGATGACTAGTCAACTGATGGTTCTTCTTTGACAAAACACTTTATATTTATGTTCATTACCTGCCGCCACCGTTTCATTCTCTCTTCGGATTTCTTTTGTGAATTATATTCTTTATCTAACAATTAATTTAATAATTCTTAATAAAATCAATAACACTATATTCAATTTGAAGCAAATAGTATCAAGATCCTTATATTGATATTTAAATTATTTATTTATGAATAATCTTAAAATGTTGTCTTGAAATTTTAATTATAGCTTTTTTGTGTTTCATTAATAAAAATATTCAACATTTTAAGTTTAATTACATTTGTAACCTCGTACCTTTTTAATTGAAGATAATTTTATTAATAATAAATCCACTTAAAATCTCTTTTAAAAACTTGCCTATTTTAAAATGAATACAAACTTATTGGTAGTTTGCTAAGATCTTATAAAATATCCTAGTGTCACTGATTGACTCAAATTAGGTCAATATTTTAACTTACTACAAGTGCAGAGCGTAACTGTATCTAGCACAAGCATGCATGAGTCGATCCCAAGATGACTTTGATTACTTATAGTTACCCTTTTTTATTATCTAATCTAAGGATTAGACTTTAAATTTAATCAAAATTTAAACTAACAAATAAACTAAGATTAAACAATACTGAACATATAACAGAGAAAAACACTTAGAAAAATTAATATTAAATAATAGTGTCTAGATGATGAATCCCCCTAAGAATCATTAAATATTAACTTTATCACGCAATTATATTGTTGATTATTGGATCGTGAAAATTCCTATCCTATATTAATATCTTTCTCAAGACTATTGGCAATTAATTCATTAGTTAATTAACATAACTCTTTTTAGTTAAAACCCCTAGGATTGCTTTATCGATTTATGAATTTCACTATTTGGTTTGACCTTAATCTAGAGAATATGTCAGCTTATCTCTAGGTTTGCATGCAACTCCTTCCAATTATGGTAGATTTATTCATACAAGAAGAATGTGCGCTAGGTACATTGACTTTTGCGTTGAGTACGTTGACAAAGCGAAGAGCCTTATGCACTGAGTATGTTCACTTTTTGACCTTTTTATTCACACAAGAGAATTTCTCAATCTTAGTCGTATGAAATCAAATCATGCACTAATAAAAAATAAAGGAATCATAATTCTAAATCTCTCTTTCTCTTCTATTGGATCTTCTTGCAAGTTTAGATTTGATGTTGTTATATATATAATGGATCTCTTGATGTATTCTTCATGTTTTTCTTGTTCCTTGATCAGAACTATCACCTCTAATTAATAATTTGGCTACCTTTCATTTGCCTCCACTCACATCCTTTTATAATAAAAATTAGGATTTTTAGGATATACATAGTCATTTACATGGACGTATAGGAGACTGTGTATAATCAAAAACACCTTAATTTGCAATTTCATACGGACATAGAGACTTATACGAGCAACAAACACAATTGTTTATAACAATATAAATAGGTGTGTAACTCCACATCACCATAATAGAAATTCTTCAGTCATCACACATTTACAGAGAGTTACATAGTCACTGTACACAGTCATGTAGGTCCTTAGTTGCCTCAAATCTTCATTTTATGCCACGACTTTATCTGAATCCTTCTCCTTTTGGTCCATAAAGACAATTATGACCTACAAATGCATGTAGATTGAATTAAGTACCAAATATACAACAAAACTATTAAATAACAAGCAAAACATGTTAAATATGATCATATAATTATAGTCAAATAAGCATCTATCAGTGATTCTTTAATAATGTAGTATGAAATATGACAATCTCTTCAACTTAAAATATATTCATATACATTCTTGATGTCTAAAAATATACAGTCTACAATAAAAAATGTCCCTTTTGAACTCAAGGTGCTCTATTTTATAGTGTCTATTAATGCGACTTTTCACTCACATCATCACTAAGTATTACATGTTTCTCTTTATCCTCTTTCTAAAATCATACTTATAAAAGTCTTAACTTTAATATCATCTTCAATAACCTAAGTTCAAATTAATTTAAAAATAATTCCAACTCAATCTTGATCATTTGCATGAGAAGAAATAATTGAGAGTTTACGAATAGACAAATGTTATAAGCTTATAGATCATTTTATTTAAATTTTAACGATAAAATTTGGCTACGTGATTTGCCTTTTTTAATAAAATTTTTGAACTAATTACTAAAGTAAGACAAATATTATATAAGGTTGTTAATGATATAATTTACGTTTGAATAGCTAATAGAAAAGTTTTGCAAAACTTAAAGTTTTTGTACAATGTAAAATTTGACATAGTACTTTAATTATATAGATCAAGTTCTCTGTTAGTGAACTTAAATAATATTTTCAACCTAAGTACTAAAAGAACACTTCATATTTTATATACTTTTTATTTAAAAAAGAGCGATTCATTTTTACTATTATTTTAAATTGATAATTTAATTGTGTTTTTGAAGAGTCAATTATATTTTAAATGTTAAAGTTTATCTAGTTTTACAAAATTAGTTAAAACTATAAATTATATCAATTAGGTACCTAAAGTTTTCGTTTAATAAAAATACTTTATGTTCTTCATTTTATTATTAACATTTTTACCTAAAGTGTCGCATGTAATCAAGTTTCCTTTCACATTAGCATAAATGTAAATTATAATTAACTAAAAATAAATAATTTTTAAATTTGGTTTAAAATATTTCAAACTTATTTTAAATAACATAAAAATTCAAGAATCGTTTCAATTACTTTAATCACTCTACACCAGAAATCTCCTTCCCTAAAAGGTTTGTGAGAGCATCCCCTTACTTCCCCTTCTTTCTTTATGTGTTGTTTCTTTTCTTAGTTTTGTTCCTTTAATAAAATTGTTCTTGTGTTGAGATCTAAAGAACTTATGTTAGCGTCTCTTTAGACATTTTGATTTCTACAATGAACTCTCTTACTGAGTCTTTTTGGACATTTTATTTCTTGTCGAGAAGTCCACACACATAGAAGGAAAGAGGGATAATTTAAAAGCAAGAACAATGGACATATAAAGAATAATGTTTTTTAAGGAAAAGAGAAACAATGCAAGCATGGAAGGATATTACACACCTTATGTAAGGAAAAGAGATTGAAAGCAACTTTAATCCACGTGTAGAAATCAAAACAAAAATGTACATTGAATTTTAAAATAAATAAACTTTAAATAAAAATTAAAGTAAAATTTACATTAAAAATAACAATATTATTTCTTTTTAAATTTAGTTATAATTTTTATATATGTTAAATTAGATTGGAGTCTGATTATGTGTTGCTCAACTTAACAACACCAATACTTTTAATAAGCGTTAAAATGTAGTTATAGCAAATTATGATTATTTGGTATATATAATTTGTAACTTTACTTAAAATTAAGTAAAGTTTCAAATTTTAAATATAATTTGTTTTATTTTATTTATTAAATACTTCATTAACACATGTTGTAAAGTCTTAATTGGATGGGTCAACTATAAGTAATAGTTTTAAAATCAGAACAAAATTAAACTGGTAAGATAAAATATTCAACTGCTATTAAACTGTCATAAAATCAATACATAATAAAAATTGAACAAAATTGAATAATTTAAACTATGATTGAAGAAAGAGACTATCTTTGTCTATTTAAGATATTGGGGTTTAATTGAAAAAAGAGACTATTAAATGAAAACCAACAAGTTTGGATTAATTTATAAAAATCGATTAATACAAAAATTAGCTGATTAATTCGTAAATCAATTAATTTTTAATAACAATGGATATTAAGGTAAACCAAACTAGTAAGTTAAACTGTTCAAGGTTTTAGGTTGAACCATCGAACTTATTTAATTTTTTATTTTATAATGTTACGAAAAAATACATAGTTTTATAACTTGAAGAATAAAATTATGTTAAAAAATCATGACAAGATCTGATCTTGCACATAACAGAATAACTATGACAATTTTTTGTTTGACTTTTCAAAGGTTAAGATTGTTTAAGTTCAATAACATGATTAACACATAAATCATAATAAAACATGGATTGTAATTCATACCTTATTATAAAGCTCGATCCTTTTTGTTGATTTTTTCAAAATGTCTTTGAAATCAACTCATCTCAACTATTATAGTCGTACAAGTGTTCATCTTCTAATAATATCCATAAAATAAGTTAACAGAACTCTACAGTTATTATAAAGAGGGTTAGGCAAGTAGTGCTAACTCCTTTGAAATCTAAACCTATTTATAATAAACTTTAGGCATTTTAGTAATTTAATTCAAATTAAAATCTAATTTTAATTATAATTACAATTAATTGTAACTAAATACTAATAATGTCCAAATAAGATCTAATATCTTAAATTGTTCATTATTTGTTAAATATCTCATAATTAATCATAAAGTTTCTTAAATTTTACAATTAATTCTAACTCGATTAAAAGGTCCTTTTCTTTTTTTTAACTCATTCTTATTAACTGACTAGTTAGGTTCTCAAACATATTGACAATGGATATAAATTACAACCCTAAATTATATTTAGGATTAGATAAATTAATCTTCTTTAGTTAATCTTTAATTATCTAATTAAACAATTCATATCCATAGATTAAGATTGATGTCTAGTAACGCATCATGACTATCCAAATATTTAGAAATATCAAAGTGATTTTGACTAACATTTTGTGCACAATTTTTTGGATAATTCAATCTTTTCATCGTATAATGTTCCAATTAGTTATAGGGTATAAAATTAATGTCTACCCTATTTAGAGCGAATCATGTTAATACTCCACTATTATTATTTGATTCTATTAATGACATAAAATATTCCAAAAAGTGTCATTCCACCTTAGCCAATGATTTCTTGAATCATTATTAATCGAGAATAATAGAATATTCTTCCTAATTACTTTAGGGTGATGAATCATATATTAATTACTCAACTACCTGTATATAGTTCATGTTATATCCAATGATTACTAACTGAGCTAATGTTAGCTAGAATATATTGTAAGTAAAATATAACAATTTCTATACAAGGTACTTTGGAGATCTCAATTTAAAGGATTATTTATACAATTATCACAGTAAATTTTTGCATAGACATGTAAAGTAATATTTTAAATGTTTTTCTTATATATAGGTTCAATTCAATAAACTTATTCTCTAATAAGCATTATATATTTATTTAAGTATTTCTATACTTTAGTTTTTGAAATTGACTACTACCTTCACAAGGAAGAAATATAATATGTGCTAAATTCTTTGCGAACTACTAATATCTAGCCTTAGTAATAAAATAATGATTAATAACAATTTAAAGAAAATAAATACATACAACATAAATAAGATACTTGCCTCATTTATATGTATATATATAATATTAAGGGGGTGATTAGTTGATGGGTTTGGGAAGGGGTTAATGAGTAAGAAATGAAAAGTGATAGTTGATTGTTGATTATCATTATAGGGGTAATAGTTTGATATCTTACCTTTAGGGAATCTTTTATAGCTTCTATTTAGTAGAGGAATGAAACTCATTTCTTAGTAGTGACTCTTTTTCTAAAAAATATTTTTAATAATAATTAATTAAATAAATAGATTAATTAAAATATAAATAAATAAGTAAATAAAATATAATTATCAATTAATTATAGTTAATTAAAATATGATTTATTCATTAATTAAAATATTGTAATTATTTAATTAAAATATAATTAATTAAAATATATTTCATTCATTAATTAAAATATTGCAATTAATTAATTAAAATAAAATAAATTACTATATAATTAATTAAAATATTATAATTAATTAATTAATTGCATTTACATATAATTAATTAATTAAAATATAAATAATTAAAATATAATTATTCATTAATTAAAATAAAATTAATTAAAATATTATTATTAATTAATTAACCACAATATAATTAATTAAAATATAATTTATTTATTAATTAAAATATTGTAATTAATTACATTATAATTAATTTAAAATAAATAAATAATTAGTCACAATATAATTAATTAAAATGTATTAATCAAAATATTATTAATTAATTAAAATATAATAAAATTTTATTTTGTAATATTTTTTACAAATTAACTAATATTAATAATAATAATTATTTATTCTTATTCTTGTTGGTATCGTCTCCTGCTAACTTAGCCTAACTAACCTTCGATTAAGTCTTCTATGATGTTAAAGCTGTTTACACTTATTATTATTGCAGCTCTGAATTTTATAAATTTTCAGTCAACTTACGCGCGCCCCCAAAATAACCTGTAGTCCAGAACACGTCGAACAGAGCAGATTTTTGTTGGACAAGTCAGTCAAACCTGTCCCAACATGAAATTTCAACGGTCATTTTCTTAGGACTTTTCTCTATATTCCTCAAACGGCCTCATTATATCTCTCTCCTCCTCTCCGTCTGATCCAACCTGTTGTTTCATCCTGGTGAGTGTTTCAATCTCGTTTCTTTTGCTTCACTCCTCAATGATCATAGTCACTTTTCGTTCCTCAACGTTCATTTACTTTGTCGTCTCGATAAATTTTATGCTTTGATTTTATAATCTTTCGGGTCTGTACGGTTCTTATCCTCTTAATCAGATTCAACGTCTTTTTTTTTTTGAAATTTGCAGTGGTTTTGATGATTAGTTGAGTGTTTCAATATCATTTTTGGTGCAAAATTTCTACTTTTACTAATCTTCTGATGTGTTAGGTATTTCCATCCTTAATGTTATATTTGAATGATTTGAACTTGTGGAGTAGGAGCTCTGATGCTTAGTCAACGATTAAAATCCAAGAGCTTGGGAAGTCTTTTCTGTTTTCCCTTTATAAACTTGCGTGTTATTTTATTGAATTTTTCGGTTTACAGGATGATATCGTCTTTTGGCTACTGGGTTGAAGTTTTGGCGTTCAAACGTTTTGGTTGGGAATAAATATTCTCTCATGGTTGTTTCTCACTCATTTTGCCTTTGAAAAAAATAATTTAGCATCGTTATTGACCGTTTAGGTTGCCTCTTACGCTGCAATGGAAGAAATTTCTCGGACTTCATCCCTTTTAACTAGAATTTTGAACAAAGAAAATTTACGGTTTCCATCTTTTGTTTGTAGATTATTCTAGATGAAGTAGAATTGGTTGCCTGGATAGAACTTAAGCTTTTTCCTTTACCATATAGATTGTTCGACTCCCAAGAACTTTGGAAGCCAGAGTTGCAGTCAATTTATTCCCCCGATATGGGGTATTCTTTGAAACAGTTGAACCGTGATTGCATGTAAATAATCGGTCAAAAGTTATCAATTTAGTAAAGAGATGAATAAGAAATTCTTGAGAATTAATGCATATTTTGTTGGAAAATACGTATTGAAATTCTTGAGAATGATAAACTAATGGGGCATAACGTGATTGTAGCGCTACTAATTTAAAGGTGATAATCACAAAGTCTGGAATTAAAAGAGAAATTAATATGGTTAGTAAATGAACTTCAGGCTGTGAAGCTCATTTCAACAAACATGGGGTTTGTTCATAGTCGGAGGAGTGTAACTCAACGAATGGTATATAGACTATGGACTCTGCAAAGAGACTTACATGTTGTAGATAAATGTGAGAGTATCTCAACCATTCGGAAGCAGATAATAGTTACATCGATTCTTGTTCTTGAAACTTCAGTAAGTATGGTCCTGAGTACTTAGCAGTGACCCTCTTGCTAGAATAAGTATCTTGGTTACAGTATTCTTTATTTTCATTTCTGTGAACCCTATTATCCTTTTAACTTTTGTCTCCTCTTGATTTCTTCTCCATGTTAGGCTGGATATTACTGCATAATTTGTCACTACCCCTTCCAATATGCGCTTGACAAAGAAAAATTCCTTTGAGCACCCTATCAACGAAAATCAATGCTAGTAGATAACTGGAATACAATGATTGAGGAGTTTCATACCGTGGGCTTTTGTCATGTTGTGGGTGGCTGTAATTTTTTCTCCATCATTTTTTATTTCTCTGCATAATTATTATACTAGTGAAAATTTGCCCATTTAATCTGATCTCGGGCTCTGCCCTTCATTCCAGTATTGGGAATCTCATAATTCGAGTCAAGAATCTGTCCAACTAGAAGACATACGATATACAAAACTGTAATGTTTAATTCAATTGTGTATGTTGTCTAAATATTCTTCAACAACTCTATACTTGATGGGTTAACTTTAAATATCAGTCCAATTAAAGAGGTTTCAAAATCAAGAATTGTGTTCTCAATAATGGAGTACAAGGGGTCGCTGGAAGGTCCTTTTCTTGTATTATAATAAAGGATATAGGTCATTGTATGATATGATGTCTATTAATGGTGATCTCTGCTTACAACTTGACATCCTCAGTACTACTTTGGATAAGGTTCTAATTTTCTACTTTGTGGTACTCGAAGTGTTGATTATTCTCTTGCAACATGTAGCCTAAAAATACACGCATTTTGGATGACTTAGGATTGCTAATTTCAGAACCTTTTTGTTTTGGGCTTCTGCTGACAGTTGAAATCAGAGGTTTTTTACAAAGTTTATCACGCAGTTATGCCGTGTTTTCCTTTCACATTTGGGAGGGCCAAATTTGATTCTTTGGCGAGACATTCTTCTGAAGTTGATGAAGGTAATGACCATAAATTGTCATCCTTTGACTTTGTTCATTTTTGTTAAGATTTAATATATAATCCTGCTCTACGGCTGATCCAACTATTTAAGCTTTTGGATTAAATGATTTCTTAACTTGGTACGGTTCCTTTAATACTAGAGGTTTCAACTTCAAACCATCTTTCCTGTATTTAAATTTAAATAAAGGAATGGTGACGTGCTTTATTCAATCATTCAACTGAATGAGCTTTTGTATTAGTGAGTGTATTAGTATGGAAGCTCTACGATTTCTCCATACTTTTATCTCACGATGCTTCTATGTGAAGAGTTAAAAAGATATGACTGTTTTCATCCAACAGTTTAAACTTTCTGCAGTGTCTTTAGGCTGTTAGGTGTGTGTCCCCGTGTGAATTGTCAAAATTACCGATTGACATGTCGACATGTGAAGATTTGTCTGGCATTTGTTTTTGAACATTTTTACCTATTTTGTAACCTTTTTCAAGGAAAGAAACTCTACTATGTTTGTGATTATGTCCTGTAAAGCCTTCCTATTAAATTTCTATTTCTGAACAGAACTTGCAGACATAGAAAATGTTAAGCAGTATACCTACAAAGAGTTAAGAAATGCCACTGAAGATTTTAGTCTGGTCAACAAGATTGGGGAAGGTGGTTTTGGTTCTGTGTACAAGGTAATGAAACGATTATTTCTTGAATATATGCTATATGTTACCTGAAACCTTTGGAGTGATGTCCTTTCTTCTTTGCTCCTTTGTGTCATTGTCTTGGAAATGACATTCAATATATTCTGGATGATCAGGGACAGCTTAAACATGGGAAAATTGCTGCCATCAAAGTTCTTGCATCTGAATCAAGACAAGGTGCAAGAGAATTTGTTGCAGAAATCAAAGCAATCTCAAAAATAGAGCATGAGAACTTAGTTCAACTGTATGGCTGTTGTGTGGAGGAAAATCACAGAATTTTAGTCTACAACTACCTTGACAATAACAGCCTTGCACAAACCCTTCTTGGTAGGTCATGTAATTTCTGTGTAATTATATTTGTGTCTTCCACTTCAGTTCTTTGTTCCATTATGGAGTACATTTGCTCTTGAATTTTCGGAAATATAAGTTTCTTGCTATTGTACTACATTAAGTGTTATACCCAAACTAATTTGGATTTTTAGTGACAAAGTATTAGACAGCTTTTGAAGATAGATTGGAAAATTAGGACGCACCTTAGTAGTTCCAAAAGGATTTCTCTATGCTCACGATCAATGAAGTATGCTTTCCATATAGTGATTAATTAACTACCTTTTTGTCCTCACAGGTGGGATCTTGTAGCAACTGAAAGTTATGGGTTCTACTTTCCCAGGGCCTTTTTCTTGTTTTCATACGGTTTCTTTATAAGTTTAGCCCCCTCTTTTTACGAAAGGGAAAAACGATTGTCAATAATGAACCAAACATATCCTTTTTTTTGCTCTTCCTATTTTTGATCTTGGGAACTAATTCATACAATCCTAATGTCAAATGTATATACATTTTATATGATACAATATACAATTTATGCATCACTTTCCTTTTCTACCTAAGTCTAGTTTTTCATGTACAGGTAGAAATCATAGTGGCATTCACTTTAATTGGAGAACACGGTCTAAAATCTGCATTGGTGTAGCTCGAGGACTTGCCTACCTTCACGAGGAAGTACGACCGTACATTATTCACAGGGATATCAAAGCAAGTAATATACTACTTGACAAGGACTTGAGACCAAAAATTTCAGATTTTGGTTTGGCGAAGCTTATCCCACCTAGCATGACTCATGTTAGCACACGTGTAGCTGGAACAATGTGAGTTGCTCTATTTCTGTTATTCTATGAATATATAACTTCAACTTATTTTGTCCCAAACTTATGTCTAGATTACATTAACTTCACAAACTAAAAATTGTTTGTAATTCTTGTGTTGAAGTTTGGCTCTTTGTAGATACTTGTTAATGAACGTTTACATATCCCATTAACTCCCTATTTGGATTATAGAAACTATGATATCATGAAGTTCTCATCGCAACATGTTTAAAACCATACTCTTTCACTTCGTTGTAATGATCCCATTGTGTATCTTATACATTGGTGATTACATTCCTCTATTCATTGCCACAGGAGAAAAAAAGGATACTATTAAGTGACATTTCGTTAACTAAGACTTTAAAGTTTTCTTTTCCTCTATGATGTTTATTCTTTTTTCTCTAAGCCTTTTCTATAAGAAAGCTTTGGTTGTGTACAAGTGATAAAAAGTAAATAAATAGTCTTTCACTATTTGGCTATAGTTTATTTATTTGTAGTGGTTGGGTGATATAAGTTATCAGTTATATTC
The DNA here is from genome assembly GCA_027563595.1 of Erythroxylum suave. Classification (NCBI taxonomy): domain Eukaryota; kingdom Viridiplantae; phylum Streptophyta; class Magnoliopsida; order Malpighiales; family Erythroxylaceae; genus Erythroxylum; species Erythroxylum suave. Next base: position 28,758,377 of record JAOSBN010000005.1, read on the forward strand.
ACATATACGAACATGAACTGTTCTAATAGAGAATATCTAAATAATAATCTGTATAGGGAGTAATTGTATCTCATATCAAAGTGAAATTGAAAAACATTTTATGAAAACCTTATTTGACCTTTACAATTAATTTTAACTTGTTTATTACATCTCAAAAAATTGAGACAACCTAGTCTTTTACATCTCTTTTGCACTCTTTTTATCATGGTAGTTATTGGGAAATACAGATTGATAAAACATCTAATTTCTAATTTTCATCTATACAAGCACGGAAGAGATATAATCAGGGACTCTTGGAGAGGGATGGCTAGCAAGTTGCTAGCTCATTTGTAACTTTTCCTATGGTATACAAAGATTCATAAAGCTTTTTCTTAGTCATATTCTTACACAAATTCCACTATCTACAATTTGGTTCAAATTCAAATGTGAAATCTTTGAATTCTAAAGTTCCTAACCAAGTCCAGTATTGCTCTCTAGTGCTTTATAATGTGTGACCTATTATTATCGACATTTTAGGATTGAATGTGAGTTATAATCCTATTCTAATCAGGATTAGAAAGATTAAACTTCATAATTCATTATTAAATATCCAATTAATTAAAACATATTCGTAAAGGACCACTATAATGTCTAGCAATTCTTAGGTACTCAAATAGGATAGGTATGCTAAAGTAGTATGATGGACTAGTTAGTGCATGATCTTTTTGTATAATTCAATCCCTTCTAATAGTTTTGTTAGATGTAGAACTGGGAATGTATATCTACTCTATTTAGTCTAAAAAAATTGATCTTATAGTTTGGTATTTGACAAATTGAATCACTCATAAAGCTTCTTTTTGATCTTTAATTGTACTTTTTAAAAATTAATATTAAAACATCATTATAAATTTGCATAAAGAATGTTTGATTTTATGACATAAACTAATAAATCGTTAAAATACTAATACTTTATGGGTTTTACATTCTCATTTCCATTTAATTGCATAAGATGCTACTAAACAACTTATTACTTATTTGCTGTACACTTTTTAACTTGTGATTAATATTATTTTCGCATTTATAACGTAATTGAATCCTTTGAGTTAAATTGATTCCTTATTTGTCTCTTTACTTTAAGAATGCATAAGATAACAAAATGTTGTAATTTTTTTTTCTAGCTTGTAGGATTTAATTTAATTCTTATAATTTATAAAATATGGTTAATTTCTTTATGTTTTGATGCGTTTATAACCAACGAATAAATTTGTAGGATCGCAAATGTTATGAATGAAAGAAATATAATTCTAAGATATTTCTGATTTTCTCTTTTTGTAAAATAGGATAATACTATTATTTGGAATAGGAAGTTAATTTTCTTAAGATTCTTACATTTTAAAATTGTAAAAATTCATTTTTACTGATAATAGAACTCAAGAATAGCGAAATACATGTAACTGGTAAGTGTTTGAATTTGTGTAACCATTTGAACTTTTTCAGAATCAGAGCTTATATTTTATTATGGATTTCCTATTACTGTGATTGTTTTCTTAACATTTAAAAGCATACCCTATTATGGTAACTGTTTTCTTGACTTTCGAAAGCATAAATAATTTATTAGGACTTGAATCAGAGTGGTTACAAAGCTCAAGGGCATAAGTTTTTTTGTTTGGATAAAATATTTCGCAATGACAGGATAAGGATAACCTGTGTTACATATAAGCTTGTCAACGTACAACTTGGGATTTGTGCTTGATATATTTGGGTATAAAGCTTTTGAATACAATTGAAACAATAAAATGTACGAAACCATGAATTCGCAGCATCAAATGAGTATGAAAAGTTGTCTCTTTTTCATGATAATTTCTCTATTGTCTACGATTAGATGGGATGCTGACTTGTTAAAAATATTGCAACAGTATCCATTGGACATTCCTTAAAATAGTAAACGATGCTCCTTTTTACTGTCTTTTGAACATTCATTTGATTAGCATTCAATATTGTTGGGTACGAAATCGCATTGTTTAGTCTTTATCCACATATTATAACCCCCATGTTATGGAGCTTTCATGGTGCCGATAACAAGGCTTTCACTCAGCTTTGCTTGCCTCATTGCATTTGGTATTTGTCATATTTTGCACTTTGTTTTTCCCATCCTTTTCTGAACTTTTATTTTTTTCATTGAAGAGGTTATCTAGCACCTGAGTATGCAATACGGGGTCAAGTAACACGGAAAGCTGATGTTTATAGTTTTGGTGTCCTCCTCATTGAAATTGTCAGTGGCAGATGTAACACCAATACACGACTTCCTATTGGAGAGCAATATCTTTTAGAAAGGGTATGAATTTCTCCTGGGTTTACTGTCATCGAGCTATCATGAATAGAACTGCAACGCAGTAGTCAACCTTGTTAATATAACAATTACTTCCTAGATTTGTTCGTCCAAGTTTATTTTGGTACAAAATATTCTGTCAAATTCAAGAAATACATAAGAGTCAGGATGAAATGCAATTAAGACACAAGATTTGGAGGTATCACCTTAAAAACATGTGGTAGCCTACCTGACTGAGCCTAGTTTAATCCATGAACTGTCATATCTCCATAAACATTCATTGAAACCAGTCTCTGGTAAACCAATTCAATTCATTTTAGGTGATTCACTACAAAAGGTGTAATTAATTTCTAGCACTAGTTTTTGTACTAGATTTATTTTCATAGTTATATAAACATTTGTGGCATACTTCTGATTTAGTTCAAACTTAAGATTGTTTGGATTGAATGATTTGGTAATGCGTGTGGGGATATGACAACACCTTTTAACATTTCTAAGAGCATATATTGGGATGTTTGAATACTGAACTGTTGGTTAAACTCTTGCTATGGACTAACCAGACTATAATGCTTTGTTTGTCCAGACATGGCAACTTTACGAACGTAAGGAGTTGGTTGCCTTAGTGGACACAGCATTGAATGGTGATTTTGATGCTGAGGAGGCATGTAATTTTCTGAAGATTGGTCTGCTCTGCACACAAGACTCGATGAAGCTACGACCGTCGATGTCTAGTGTGGTGAAGATGCTAACTTGTGAGAAAGCCATTGATGAGAGCGAGATAACAAAGCCAGGTCTAATTTCTGATTTTATGGACCTCAAGGTTCAAGCTCCGTTGAAAACGAAATCAGAAGAAAAGACTGGATATTCCTCCTATATGTCTTCTACTTCTGACAGCCAAGACAATTCTACTTTGACGTCAGGAACCCCAATTGCAACCATGACCTTCGCTGCCTCATACGATCATAGCTTTTGAAATAGACACGGAAAACCATAGATTTAATTGTTTTTTTACTATACCGTTTATTTTTGAGGCGTGTGGTTTCTGTAAATTGTGGCCACCATGCTCCGTCTCCTCCAAGCAACCAACACTTTTCTTCCCTGTTTTTCCTCTCCCCTCTTTTACTGGTATATGAATATGATGTCCGAGCTGCGATCTTGTAAATGGAGGTGTTGATCTTCAAAGAAAGTGAGTTTTCCGCAGTGGGATGTTTCGAAATTGTATGCTATGCATACAATGTCTGTCGGGAAATGATATCTGATCATCTTCCAACCAAAAATTGACTAGGTAAATCAAAGGAAATGGTTTTTGTATTGGAAGGAAAACTTTACGCCTTTTAGTTCAGATTGAATGTCTTTTTGTTTAATTTTTTTATATCTCAATGTTATTTTAAAAGATATAATTGAGTTAATGATAAGAAAGTTAACACCGAATCAATTCAAGGACTAAGGTAAACAAGAAAGGTACCTGGTAGAGGCATTGGAAGAGCCACCGCAGTGAGTCATATCACTATTATTCAATGAGGGGAGCCTCAGGCATACGATGCGCATCTCCCAACTGAAACAACTCGACCGCTAATCTTTCCTGTTCCCGGGGATTGATTTCCTTAATTTGCATTAGGGTTCGTGCATTCTTCGGATTACATCAGCAACTTTTATCATTAAAATGAACATGGATTTCAGTTTGTTCTATGGGGCATTTATTTGTTAATCGGGCCTAGAGTGTGTTAATTATTAAACTATAGGTGAGATGACATTTCCGATCTTCCCTCCTTTAATGAACTTTTCTCCAAAGTCGATGGCATCCAAGCGACTTCCCCTTCTTATTATGTAATAACTAGCAGGGTAATACTGCACAAATGTGCAGTAATATACCCTGACATTTAATTAACACATAATTTTTCATTAATTTAAATATTAATTAATTAAAATATTATTATTAATTAATTTAAATATTGTACTAAATTAATTAATCAAAATATAATTAATAACTATATAAAATATTATAATTAATTAATTAATTACAATATAGTGAATTAA
>JAOSBN010000005.1:28770090-28806289 GCA_027563595.1 Erythroxylum suave
TGCGCTGTCGGTAAACATTAGCGACGGTAATTCTTTTTCCGTCGCTAAATTTGGCGACGCACAGTAAATTTCCGTCGGTAAATTTAGCTATGGCCGTATCCCCGACGTTTTCGCGCTGTCGTTATATTCTGTCGGTAACATTATTACCGGCGGAATATTTGGTTATTCCGTCGGTAATTTCCGTCGCTAAACGTCTTTTTTCTTGTAGTGAATATTTAGTAGAAAAAGTTGAAATAAATTATTTTTATTATCATATAAATTTAAAAATAATTTTTCTTAAAAAAATATTACATGATATGAAATTTATAATTAATTTTTATTTTATGATAAATATTATGTTATTAATTACTATTTATGAATAAATATCCTCTAATAGATGAAAATAAAATTTGTTACTTAGTTAACTAGAGAACTTAATTTTTCTAAAGTAATCATTTTGCATATATATTATTTTACCAACAAAAGGCAAACAAGTTTTTCTTATAAAAGAAAAATAAATCAAAATTAAAATTAAAAACCAAAAAATCAAAAATCAAAACAGAAAAATTAAGTGGAACTAGTCGACTTTATAAAAAAATATTTAAGAGCTATCGGGATAATATCAAAGGAAATGAGATCCACATGAAATAATGAAAGTCATAACCATATGAAAGTTGCATCAACTTTATGTTTGCCTATCTCTAATGGAACTTGAAAGAAGGTCCTTTCTAGTTAGTTAGAGATAATAATGCTAAGCACTTCCAACTAAAGGATGAATAGATACCTTAATCCTTTCTTGGCTTCAAACAATTGAGTTACTTCAATCTAATTGACGAAAAAGGTTAGAAAACTAAGAGTAGATAGGGAATCAATGAGAAATATCTTGTCAATAAAGTCAAAATCCTTTTTAATATTTATATAAAGAATACATTATTTACCCATGTGTTCTTATGATAGTCCCTTATTATATCTTGTGATAAAAGGATACTATATCCAGTTGTCCTCCCTTGTAAGAAAGTTGATTGTTGCTGGTTAATAATAAATGTAAGAATATCCTTTATCCTCTTGGTAATTAACTTAATGATAACCTTATAGAGCATATTGTAATAAGAAATAGGTTTCTAGTGTTGTAGTGAAAGGCTTAACATATTTAGGGATTGAAGTCATCAAGGTTGTATTGACTTCTGTAAGCAATATCATCTTAATGAAGAAGTCAAAATTTGAGTTAAGAATGTTATTCTTTATGATATGCTAGAATTTTAGAAAAAAATAATTTTAACCATTAAGTCTAAGAGTTTTAGAACCATCAAAGCTAAAGAAAGCTTCTTTGATATCCCCTTTAAGGAAAGGTTTTATAAGAGAAGAGATTTGATTATTAAAAAGCCTTTTTGGATTAAAGGCTTCACTATTTATAGGAAAACTATTATCTAATACATAGGTTAAAATAGTGGAACTAAAATAGAAGGAAGCTAAATATTTGATTTTCTGGAGATCAATGATCATGACACCATTTTCGTTTTATAGAGCAATCAATTTGTTCCTACCTTTGTTGAACTTAATGACATTGTAAAAGTTAGTAGTGTTATTGCCACCTTTAATAAGTCATCTATTTTTAATGTTTTTCCTTTAAACTAGTTTCTTTATTTAACATAAGTCTAGAAATTTCTAGAGCTAAACATCTTAGTTATGTTTAAGAGAGGAATCATTATGATTTTCATACACGAAATATTATATGCACTCAAAATCTTTTTTGAACTTCAAGACCTATTGTTAAATATTGTCATTAGTAGAAGTCATCTAAGCTTGATCTCTTATCTAAAAAAATTAAGTATTTTGACAACAAAAAAGAGCGCTTCATTTATTTTAGTCTTTCAAACTCTATCAACTATATTAGAAAAAAATAGCAAGATCAACAATAAAATTGTGAAACCTTACTAGAGCTTTCATGTAAATTATCTTACTTGATGAAAAATAAAGAGTGGTTTGAGATCCTTAGTGAAAGGAAGTGAGAGTGAGTTGTAGGAAAAGTATGATTTAAAATATATTAATAAGATCTCTGTCAAGTTTTTCATAATCAATGATCTACCACTTTCTTTTTTTCTAAAAAAAATAAAGAATATCATAACTAGGCTAAAGCCAAAGCATTACAAAGGAAAAATTGATGCAAGCCATGTTAGTTGCTTTTTATACAAGTTTATAGGCTAAATGTAAGCACTATTTAATAACAAAGAGTTATTAAAAAAAGTTTCAAATACCCTTATTAAGACTTGTACCACTTTGATTGTTAGATCATATAAAATAGTTGATAAAGAACCTCCAATCAAATGGGTTATCTTGATGGACAGAAAAGTTATCCATGATTACATTCCACTTAATATTTTTACCTTTAAATTTGAATGGAACTAAATGAGACTCAATATCTCAAAAAAATTAGCCATGCTTCATTTCATGCTTATGAAAGAGGATCAACAGGCTACTCTAAAGAGATTTCCTTATAGGAAAGTTGTTACTAGCATAAATAATATTTATCTAAAAGGAGATATTTGATTAATAGTTCATACTATCAAAATATATGAACTGGTCAATTGAAGATAACAAGGTTATAAAAACAATTGAAGATAATAAGGTTATATAATGTTGGAGCTCGCATATATTCCTATCCCCAAATGTCACCAAAGCTATAGAAAGATTGCTTAAAAACTTCTTATGGAGTCATTCGGATGGTTCAGAAGGAGCAATTAAGGTAAAGTGGACTGACATATGCCTCCCCAAAGATAAAGGTGGACTAAGCATTTCATCAATCAAAATCATAAACTAGGCACTGATTCTTAAAAGATTTTAGTGGATATTTATTGATAAAAGTTCACTATAGATATAATGGTTACATTCATACTTCCTCCAAGGTAGAAGTATAAAACAAATCTACAAAAACACCTCACATTCACACTTCATAAACCAGTTACTTAAATTGAGAGACATGGTGCAAGATGATGTTATAAGTAGAGTCAGGAATTGTAGGATAATCTCACTTTGGTTCAATAATTATTTAGGTCAACGACCCCTCCTAATGTCTCTTTACACCTCAAGGATTTCATCTATCCCTTCACTCCACAGTAGGCTAAGCTCAATTATTAATGAAAACTCCTGTTAGTTTCCACATACCATCCCAATCCAACTCTCCTAATATATTTTACTAGAAAGACAATCCTGTTCACACTTTAACCAACAAAAATACCAAAAACCTCTTGAGAAGAAGATGCTCTAAGGTTGATTCGCACAAAATTGTTTGGAGCAAGGCATTATCTATAAGAATCTCCTTCATTCTATGGCTTGTAATTCAAAATAAGCTTAAGACTTCAAATAGATTGCCTTACTTACAAACTGATAAAAATTGGCTTATGTGTCGGCTTTATGTAGAAACAAGAGATCATATTTTCTTCACATGTTTTTTCAACAACAACATATGGGAGTATGTTAAGAGAAAATTCTTGTTGTTTAATCTAGGGAATTCCTTTATTGATATTATGCTAAGATTATCTGGTCAAACAACTCACTTGCAACCTGATATATTAATCTACATCCTTGCTTTGGGGCTTTGCATTTATACACTATGGAGAGAAAGAAACTTCATAGGTTTTGCGAGCAAAAGTTCCACAATGGATTCCATTAAATTAGAGATCATTAAAGATATCAAAGAGTTGCTACTATTGAAGAATCTAAATCAGAACTGTAATGCTAATATTTCATCTTCTCTTAATATTTGAAACTCTTCATGCTTAAACTTCTCTTTTAATGCTTCTCGTTTTGTTTCTACTCCTTGCATAAGTTTTTACGGATTGTAAAAGGGTAAACCCCTCAACATTTTATCATGTTTGTAACATTTTATTTTTTATTTATTATTACCATTTCCTTTCTCAAAAATAAACCTAAAGTGATTAGGAAAAATATTGTGTTATGTTTTTGAATGAAAATTTCATTAACTTTAAAGGAGTCATAAGAATGTACAATAGAATGTCATTTACAATGATAAGGTCAAGATAGAAAGACAAGAATAAATTAGTCAAAGCTTAAGTTACCAATGTATTTCCATATGTTGACTTACAACAATATCAATCTCCATCTTTTTCTTAATGTTGCATTCATTTTCTCTTAGGCAAGAGTTTGTAAAATCTTCCTAATCTAGTATAAACAAAATGAGTTAGCTCATATTTATCTACTCTAGTTACATTGAACAATCTCTTATTCCTTTATCTCTAAATAGAGTAAATTGAGCAATTTATAGCCAAATTCAAATTAATATGGTCTCTACCCTTATTTTTGAAAAGTTTATTGACCCAAACAAGCATGTCGAGCCATTCTTAGTAAGAACATTGCAATCTCGTTATTTGTACCATTCTGTTCGAAATGACGCTGGTGTAATCAGTTTTAAAGAATAGTTGATTAATAAACTCACATTGTACGTTGCATAACATACATATCTGATCTATGGCTCCAATCAATCTATATTTAATTTTCAACCTGAGCCTTATTGCAAGCCAAGTTACAAAGGAGGCCTTAGGCACCCAAGATCCTTTCCATACAATATAATACCAATCAACTCTAGGATGATGTTGAGTAATGTTTTTAAGACAACTTTGATTAATGAAATATCTACTTTTGTTAGGCACCCAGTGGAAACTATCATCTCTAAAAGTGTTGGGGCAGTAATCAGGCAAATATGACCTAACTTTTCATCTGCTCTAAAATCAACGAGCCAATTATTCTACTGAATAATCACTTTCACCTAAGAATGAGTAGGAATTCTATTGATGAAAGGAGAAAGCTTCACCCATAAAATTAGCGGGTTATTTAAAGACCAACTATCAAACCAAAACTAACAGGAAAGTTCATTCCTTATTTGAGCTTTAATGAGAAGATATATGATTTGCCTCTTTCTAAGTAAATGAATGAAATACTAGGAGTACTCTTTGCTTTCATCTAACTGCTAGAAGTTGGAATGCTTGAAGTATATTTCATTGATCCACTTGGACCAAAGGGATTCCTTGTTTGTGAACAATCTCCAAATTATGTTAACAACTAACAAAATTTTTCACTTACAAAGAAGTGAGCCTTACAACCCCCCTCCCTTTTGCTTTAGCAAAGATGTTCTCATTTGATTTTAGGACATCTAAACTTGTTTGCAGTACCCATCCATAGGAAAATTTTGATATTTCTTATAATCTCTTATTAATTCTTTTAGGTAAGAATAAATGAGTGCTCCAGTGAATGTGAAGGCTTCTCAACAAAAGGGAGATAAGTACACGTTTCCCGATATATGATAGAGACTTATTTTTCCAGAACTTGACTCTTTTTCTATACCTTTAGAAGAGGGATACAATCCTGATATCTTAACTTCTTAGAAGAAACGAGGACTCCTAGAAACTTAATAGGTAGGGGTGAACATTCAGCCATGTTAACAACTCCAATCTTGCATTTAAATTAATATCATATGAGACATACAACATGCTATTTTGTAAGTTGATATCAAGACCTAAAAGTTTACAAAGTGCCTTAGCAAAGTTGAACCAAATTAAGATAGATGAGGAGTTAGCCTTAGAAAGCAATATCAAGTCATTTGCAAAACTGAGATGGGTAAGTTCCAAAGCTTTGCATCTGTAATCATATTTAAAACTAAAGCAATTTTTAGTATTTTTCAAAATCGTCCATGTAAGAATTTCCAATTCTAAAAGCATTAGTAGAAATAAAAATATCTACCTAGGAAATGTAATTACTAGATTTGACAAAATATTTTATTATTCTCGATTATTATTGATTTGAAAAATCCTTGCCCAAAGTGAAAGATAGCTTGAAAATATATTTTAAATGTTATTAATTGAATCAAGTATTAAAAATTGAGAACTAACATTATGGTACTCAAATGGCGTAGACGTTAACTTACTCCATGTCTGGTCAAAATATTATACAATGAAAATATTAAATGATACAAAAATTCATGAATAGAAAGGTTATTCAAAATCACTAAGACTTTCATAATATTTGGGTAGACATGTGAAATTGTTAAAAGTCAATCTTTATATATGGATATAAATTAATATATTAGAGTATTAATGATAAATTAGGGTTAAATTTATCCAATCCTAAATTAGACTTAATGAGTCACATACCAAGATTGGTTGAAGAGAGAAAAAGGTAATTTAATCAACTTGAACTTAATTGTAAAGTTTGAGAAACTTTAAAACTAAATATGAAATATTTAATAAATAAAAATCAATATAAGATATTGGATCTTATTTGGGTCCAATTAGAGTTAATTGCAATTCTTGTTAAATTTTAAATAAAATTGGAATTTTATTTTAATTAAGTTAATAAAAGGTCTGAATCATATTATATATATAGATAGACGTTGGCTCTAAAGTTGTTAACATTTCTTGTCTACCCTCTTTGTACCACTTGTTGAGTTTTCTTAACTTGTTGGTGTTGACACTATTAAGGGTCAATCATATGTATGGTTACTATAGTTTTAACGGGCTAATTTTAGGACCAAACTTCAAACGAAGGTATGATTTATGTTTATTGTACATTAATAGCTTTATAGAAATTAAGAGATATTGGCTTATGGGAGATCAAATAAAAAATTTTATTCTTGCTTTATATAAGGGATCAAATCTCGTCCCGATTTTTCAATAGAATATCTTAAGATTTAATATGATGTTTATGCATGTATTAGCTAGAATAAAAATTAGATTATGCAATTGGATTAATGAATAACAAATCAGTAATTTGGTATAGTATATGCATAAATTTCTACTCAGAATAAAACCTTAACGAGAAAATCCAAAAATATGAAAATATTATTAATAGGCATGCAGGGAGTAGGCTATTATTTTCTGAAATGAAATCATTTTGATGCAAATTGCTCTGCAAAATTGTGTTGCAGAGTTGTGGCTACAAATATTTTTTGAAATCTTAACATCAATAATTAGTGCCCCACAAATTTGGCGGGCCCAGATCAGTGAAGTAGCTCTCCAAACTTTCTTCCCCCACGCTTGACGATTTCTTGTGATGACCAGGATTTTCTTCCGACCTGGTAAGCTGACTGAGAACGGCTTTTAGAACCTTTTTATCGCAAGAGTAAGGGTCTAGTTTAGTAACCCTAGGAATTTGACCAAATGCTGTTGTTGTAACAATGTCTGTGCATATATTAGGGTCCAGGTGGGGATTGGCTTGTGAGAAGATTGGTGTAGTGGTGGTTAATAATTGATTTTGGGAGAGAATGGAGAAGCAGGGAACTTGCTCGTGCTCATCTAACAAATCGGGTTGAGGTCGGTCAAAAGTGATGTAAGAATCCATTAGTGCTGATGAAGAGCCCGTCTCGTGGTAATAACTAACCAAGCTAGGTCTGGCAACACCTTCATTATTTTTGAAGAACACTCGACATAACACCCAATCTTCCTGCATCAAGAAACCATAATTAGGTTGTGTATAGGTTGTGGTTTATTTAGTTAGTTAAGTATAACTTTATAAGACACAATATTAGTTGATTACATTGAAGTTTACCTTGGTGTTTGAAGAAATTTTAGGAGCAAGAGATCCGTGAAGACGGAACTCATGCATAACCCAATAAGTCTTTCTACCTTTAGGAGCCCTGCCTTGATAGAAAACAAGAGTTTTCCTCATCCCAACAACGTTTGGATTAGAACTAGTACTTCCCTTACGTACTATTGGTCGGTCCTTTCCTGTTGCCTTCCAATACCCAGAAGCAGTCGCTCTGTTGGTTCTCAGTCCAGTTGCGTACTTACGGTCTCTTTGACTGTAGAAATACCATTCCTTCCCGCCTACACATGCCGTTTCTGTTTCATACATATGTAAAAGCAATAACTAAAATTTACCAAATTCAAACCCGACAATTTTATTTTATGAAACAGAATCTTCTTGTTATGTTCCAACACAATGTGGCTGCTTAATTAATAATTACAACAAACTCTTTAAATTGTATATGTAAATATTAATCTCACTTATGTCGGTGTCAGTGTCAAAGAGTTCTGAAGGCAACCCTACAGTGGACCTGTGGAGGAGAACACTCAAATACGACTTTTCATATGGTTGTCTAAAATAAATTAATGCCACTCAACTGTAATGTTGTTGAGAGGTCAATATCTATCAATATCACGGAGAATTATTGAAGCTAACACTGCCGATATATAGAGCAAGTTGGACAATTGTATTCTAAATAATATGTCGCATGTGGCAGGTGTAGAGTATAAAAAAAAAATTGAATGCTTGACCTAAAGTTAGACGACATTTTTGTCCTTTCCTCAGTTACCATTTTAGTTAAATGATTGTGTGGATTAAGTGAGAAGCTAATTTGATTAAAATTTAATCGAATCTCTAACTTTCAACTTTTTATCATGAACGCGTGTGGTTGTCTCGAGCATATATAGACCGAAAAGAATAACCATGAGATACAAACAATAACATGGGAGGATCACTTTCAGGTTGCAGTAGTGACAATTTCATCTAAAATGTTTTGTAACCCAAACCAAGTCCAACAATCAACTTTGTTTTCATATATCTATAAAGAGGTATTCATTTACCCCATATATATATAGGGGGTAAATGGGTAAATGGATACCTTTATTTATAGATATACGAAAACAAAGTTATATATATATATATATTCAGATTTCAACCTGGTATTTAGCGGGCTAAAGTTTTAACTCTTTTGACTCAATACATTCTAAATGTCTTTGAGAACTGAAAAATGAAGCAATTGGCAGTTGATGATCATAACTAATTGACACCCTTTGTACATAGCTTCTCGTTATATAAATATATTAGACATTTACATAAAATATTTTTATGTTGTGAACGAATAAAAATACGGCAGCAACATTCCATAGTTGTTTTTCCTTGCTTGGGTGCACGAGAAATTAAGCATTTCACGTTTTATACCGAAATGCAAAAATCTTCAAGCGTTCAGGACGTAAAAGTAAGAAAGAAACAAGACAAAAAGAACCGCTTACATATGTAGATACTCACCGTTTGCCACTATAACCAATGAAGTTCTTATCACCGGGAACTTAGTCAATTACGATTGCAGCCAAAAAAAAAAAAAAACTGGAAAAGACTTGTATGGATAACTTTGGAAGCGAATGAAAGTGAAACAATATGTCGATGAAACTCGGCAATCATTTATTTCAAGAACCAATTACTTATCGAAGGCATCTCTGTAGTTTGTGAAGCGCTCAAAGTATGCAACTTCAAATGCTTAAATATTTCAGTTTTCACTGAATAAGATGCATACATATAATCAGATATTTAATTACTCACCAGGAATTTCCCAGGGTTCGCACTTGTTTAGGTCGACTTCTATCATAAGAAGAGATTCACTATGTGTTACCTTCTTCATCAAGTAATCGCAGACAAGTTCGTCGTCTTTAGGATGAAACCTAAATCCAGGAGGCAACTTTGCCTCCACCTTGCTTATGTTGCTCATGCTATGATTGCTTCTTTTCAGAAATATAAAGACACACAGAAGATTTCCAAGTCAAGAACTAGGGAACTCAATAAAGAAGCCAAGTTTTGGGTTGTCATATATATATATATACATATATATAGATGTATATCTGTAATGTTGATGGGAAGGCGCGAGAGTAGCAATGGGATTTGAAGTCAACTGGTAATTCCGTGAAAAAAGGAAGGTTAGGAATTTTGCTATCGCATGATGACGTGGTTAGACCAATCGCTGCCAACCTGCTGACATGCACAATTGGATGCGAAAGCTTTTTTGTCTTCGATTGTTTTCAGTTGTGACGCCTAATTTGAGGAATGCCACATGTCAACCAAGACAAAATTGATGACATAAGCGGGACTCTTTTCTCTAGTGGGTCTTTGACGAACAATTTTTTTTATTGCGCTTCAATCCAGTTTAGTAATTTTACGTTTGATTGGCCGTAAGATTCTTAATAGAATAAAATAGAATATAAATGGATATAATATTATAAATTATTAAAGTAGTGCTCTAAAAACAATCATTTTTAATAATTTTATACAATCTTTGATTTAATTAATAAAGCAAAAAATAATTTTTATTAATTTGATATTTATTTATTTATGAATTGATGTGATTCTTAAATCAAATTAATGAAATCTATAATATAAAATGATAGTATTACAAGAAAAAAACACAATTTGCTACGTTTAAAAAATGTCATAGAATCTCAAAAAGGTCACAAAATACCATTTATGACGTTGTAATTAAAAAACGTCGCGGAAGGTGGTGTAGGTAAAAGATTTCTGGTATAGGTAAAAGATTTCTGTGACGTTTTCGAAAAAACGTTACATAAAATACTATTATTCTAGACGTTTTTAAAAATGTCACTAAAAGATTGGACTTTTTGGGACATTTTTGGAAACATCACGGAAAGTTACATTCTACAACGTTTTCTAGAAACGTCACGGAAAGTCACATTTAGTGACATTTTTGAAAACACTGAAAACGTTGCGAAATGCTTTCCGCGACGTTTTTTACTTTTTCCATTTTTTGAAAATAATTTTAATTTAATAATTACTTTTAAATAAATTTTTTATAAATCTTATTTGTTTAATAACAGTTCAATATTATTTATAAATTTTATTTATTTAATTCTTCAATTTTTTAAGTATATCATTAATTTTAATAATTATTCATGTATTACAAGAATTTCATGAATAATTATTATTCATTATAATAATATTCAAAAGATGATAGTCTTTTCAAACTAGTAGTTGTAAAAGTTTGCAACATTAAAAGAAAAGCGACAAGAGGTTAATAATTAAAAGATAGCACATCGTGAGTCTAAAATACAGACTATAATGGCTATGAAAGAGCCTAAACATTATTAATCAAAACTCAGTACACATCCAATATGAGAATAAAAAAATTTAGTACTACAGCTAGATAAACAAGACCAACAATCTCGCATCATTGTCATCATTAGACTCATCTGAGTCATTTTCTATACTATCATCCTTGTTGCTCTTCTTCAATGATTGAACTTTAGCAGCAGCCACTGCAGCAACTTTGGTTACAGCTTGAAACAAGAACTGTGACTAAAATACAGTCTACTATGCAAAAGGAAAAGGTCTGCATTCAACAAGTAATTTAGCAATTTTCCAATTTAAATAAAAGTGAAACAAATAATTGAATATTTGAAAAGATAAAGACAATCACCTCATCTTCATCTGGGGATTCATCAGAATCACTTTCATCAAAGCTGTCACTTGGTTCAGTTTTATTTTTGGCATTAGTTTTTTGAATTGTCTTACCAATAGGAGCCTTGGAAGGGACAACCTAGACAAAACGATTAAAACGATTCGAATTCAACAACCTCATAGACTTAGTAAATCAACTATGGAACATTATCACCAAGCTTGGATATGGGTTAAATACTCAAATTCATTGATTAAATTTCAGTAATAAATGAGGTTGCACCTTTTCTTCATCAGAGGATTCATCAGGGCTATCACTTTTAACAACTTTATTTTTTGGAGCCACTGTAGGAACCTTCTTAGCAACCTTTGTATACACACAAATGCTATTGTTTGTCCCATGGAACCACAACAAATGCAATGAAGCTAAAACAACATAACAACATGGGTCTTGTGCATACAAATTAGGAAGTACTAACCTTTCAGTAAGTATTGCTGACACTTCTTCAAACAATTCTTCAACTACGCCTACAGCAGCAAGCCTTTTTGATAATTTGTTTGTAGAATCATAGGATTTCTTTCTGAAGAATAAGGCTTTTAGCCTATTCTGCTTCTTGGGTGGAGGAAGAGTAGGCTGCAATGAACTGTCAGGAGGAATAACATCAACAAATATGCAGGTTGTGTCATCCTTCATCCCCCTTGTCCTTAAGGCTTCCTGGGATAGAATCCATGTTTCATTAGGTCTTACCAATGAATTATAGTAAAACTATGTTGACTCATTGAAAAAAGTTAGTTAACCCAAATTATGCAATCATGTATAGAGAATAACAAAAGATTTGGATATAAATGAAAATTGAAAGAAAATGATGCTTACCTTCATTTGTTTGATATATGGAATAGGAACTATAAATTCTCTAACATCCATGTCCCCAATGGACCTAGAAAAGGTAAACAAAAATAGGGAGCAAAACTGTAATTACTTAGCACTTTAGATAAACTCCACAGGTGTGACTTTGATACTAAGAAAGAAATAAACAAGCTCCCAAAGTGTTACCTCAGCACCACCTGCAATGCTAAGTCTTTCCACTTCTCCTCCACTTGTAATCACAGGTTCCCTCTTGCAGATCTAGCAAAAGTAGATTAGCTTATCTCCAATGTTGAGGGAAAAAATTGTTTTTCTCAATAGATACATACTCCTCCACATTCTCTTCAAGTCTATGATCAACTGTTAAGGTGGAAATAGCATCACCCAAAGTGTCTAAGATACAGCGTGAGTCTCCAACTAATGCAACAGTAATTGGCCATCCATCAATTATCACAAATGTTGCTATAGTGTCCGATGTTTCTCCTAATGAAATTGATAACCAAAAAAAAAAAAAACAGAGAGAGAGAGAGAACCAATTATATCTAATGCAAGATATAATTAATGCACTGGTAATCTTAAATTAAGAAGAGATCGAAAACAAAAGAATGCCTCTGAGTTCCTTGCCTCTTCTCTGAAACTCCTTGTCAGTCTTCACGAATCTAGAAACTAATGCTCAAGTTCGAGCTTGAAGCCATTCTTCAGATCCAAGCCTACTAAGAATAGCGCCCAAAATATGATTCAACAAATTCTCCCCATAAAAATAGCTACCGCGTTTCCATTATGCCCCTCAAAGACCGGACCATCAGAAGATACCGATAGTCACCATTAAGCACGAAAGCTCAAGAAAGATGAAATCATGCAACATCAAAAATGGACTATCATCATGACATATCTAAACAAACATAATAAATATGAACCTCATATCAACATACTAATGTAATACATCAAGAATATCCCAACAA
Organism: Erythroxylum suave; assembly: GCA_027563595.1. Lineage (NCBI taxonomy): Eukaryota > Viridiplantae > Streptophyta > Magnoliopsida > Malpighiales > Erythroxylaceae > Erythroxylum > Erythroxylum suave. The sequence continues at coordinate 28,783,087 of JAOSBN010000005.1, forward strand.
CATAGTGACGTATCTAGGAGGAAGAGAACTGAAAAAAATGGAAGAATGTCAAAATTGTAGTAGTTATTACCTACAGTACAAGGTAGACAAAGTATTAGTTAACATAGTTCACCCATCTAAAGGGACGATAAAGGAAAAGACAGATATAGATCTTTTAGCAGACTTTGGTCCCAAGAAAAGAAACAGAATCCTCAAGCAAATTCCAGTGCAAAAAATCATATAAATCATGAGATCATTCCCAAAAATGAAGAAAGAAATGATCTAAGTCAAAGAACTAACACGAAGAACAGAGCTAAAATCTTACTGCAAATGCAGAAAAGATCGATGAAGGATTCCCCGGTACTCGCTGACAATCTAACTTAATGAGAAAATAGTCCTCACCCTTTTCAGATTGACCTGCATGACCATATCTGACAGTTGGTTTCTCCATCTTCTCACTCTTCATCTCCCTGTTAATCATCACTGCCAGAGGTACAAGGACGTCACAGCGGCATCTCCTATGTCCAGAAGCCATCAATGTCCAATTTCAAATGTCCCCAAGAGCTTTACGAACTGATTCCCCAAAACACAAATCAATCTCCAAAATTTAAAAGAACCCTAATGTAGAGAATAATTGGGATAGATACACATAAAATTTCAAAGAACCCCAAGTCGTCCTCCATCATGTGCTTGTAATGTCGTGTCCGACACAAAATGTCAAACTGGAGTCCAACATCATGGCTCCGATTAGAAATCCCAAACCCTAGATAATTAAACAAAAGTGCAGAGAGAAGAAACCAATTTTGGATGGGAAGAAGGCAGAAAGAAGAAACCAGAGAAGAACCGCGTGAGAAGACCAAAATGTTTAATTAAACAAAAGGCAAACGTCTTTTACGACATTTTATCAGTAAAATGTCGTGAAGATGTTTTATTCAAAAAAGCGTCGTGGTTTTTATTTCGCTGTGTTTTATTGATAAAACGTGGCAAAAGGTGTTACAAATTTGTGTAATTATAGAAAATGCGAAATTTTCGTGACATTTTTTAAACGTCACAAAAAGTCTTTACAACGTGCGACGTTTTATCTTATTTTCTTGTAGTGTAGACTAGCACATTTCATACTCCTTGATTTGATCAAGCAGTGGATCTAATAATTTGTAAGCATGATGATATGTGTTTAATTGTTGATACATTTAATCATTTACACTTAGTGATTAATGATACAAAAATGCTTCAGATACTCACTTTAATTCATGTATGATTTTAGGTGTAATTTGGAAGCAATGAAATTAAAGTGAGTTGACAATATTACATTTAGGTTGTTTTCTGAAGATTAATATTTAATTGTCTTCATGGAGCAAGAAAAAAAAGACAAGAAAAAATTAAAAGAAGAAAAAAGTCAATAGCGGCAAGAATAAGAAACGACAACATGTGGGCATATGGAAGAGAAAAAAAATGACACGCACATAGGTAGACAAACAAAGAGAACAAAATGCATGCGTTTGCATGTTCAACGCAACTCATATGCTACATTTCGTGCAAGGATTAAGTGAACAATATGAACAGTATTGGTGGACCTCAAACCATTGAAATTTAGTTGCCAAATGAAATAAATAGTAGAGCTACAATAGAGAGGTAGAGTAGAGAGAGGTAGCTGGCTAGGGAGAAATAGAAGAATTGCGGCTTAGTGGACAAAAAAAGAAAAGGCACGGCTTGCAAGAGAGAGCTGTGAGGGAGCTTAGGCATAAAGAAGAAAAGAAGGAGGAGTGAACATGAGACTTGGCCACCAAATTTAAATTGTCCACATCAGCTACAGCAGTGAGAAGTGGAACAAGAAGAGTGGAGGTTGCAGAATGGTGGTAGTGGCGTGAGTGAATAAGAGAAGAGTGAATAGTGCAGTGAATAGTGAAGTAGAGAAAGTTGTGGCATTAAAAGAAGAACACAAGGATTTTTGATTGGGGATGCTTTTCGTGAGCTTTAAGCCTTTTCTGGAGACTCATGGAAGGTTAAATATCCCAACACCGGTTTGTAGGTGACATCGTCACTGATAACCCAGGTTAAACATTTTTTATTATTTTATTGTTTCTTTCTCTTATTAGGAATTGATTATGTTATCTTATGTTTATTGGACTGGGCAGCAATTGGTGATTTTAATGCTCTATTAAATCATTTTTCATGAAAACCCATTGCAAAAATCGAATGCAATATGTAATCGTTGTATTCTCGATTATATGTAATGACTACTGGTTCCAAATCATTAGAGATAACATAACATGGGTTAAATAATCTAAGTTTGTGTGATTATTGCCTAGATTGGTCTATTTTTCTTACTCATAATGCGATTGTCTAGATAAACTTAGAGAGCTTATTTTGGGTTTACTGATAGCTAGGGTTAATTAATGATCGCTTCATGATTAACTAGAATCTAAGGAAAAATTGAGATTAACAGAGCTTGCTGTTAATCTACGACTGATAATTGCTAAGAGAGATAAAAGAACAACAAATCAATGAATTATGCATAGGCACAAAGAAGAAAAGAAGGAGGAATGAACATGAGACTTGGCCACCAAAGTTAAATTGTCAACATCAGCTACAGTAGTGAGAAGTGGAACAAGAAGAGTGGAGGTTGCAGAATGGTGTTAGTGGTGTGAGTGAATAAGAGAACAATGAATAGTGCAGTGAATAGTGAAGTAGAGAAAGTAGCGGCATTAAAAGAAGAACGCAAGGGTTTTTGATTGGGGATGATTTTCATAAGCTTTAAGCTTTCTTTTGGAGAATCGTGGAAGGCTAAATATCCCGACACCAGTTTGGAGTTGACATCGACGCTGATAACCAAGGTTAAACATTTATTATTATTATTTTGTTTCTTTCTCTTATTAGGAATTGATTATATTATCTTGTGTTTATAATTCTCTACTGAATCATTTTTCATGAAATCCCATTGCTAGAATTGAATGCAATATGTAATTGTTGTATTCTCGATTATGTGTAGGGACTAATGGTTCCAAATCATTAGAGATAACATAATACAGGTTAAATAATCTGAGCTTGTGTGATTATTGCCTAGATTGGTATTTTTTTTTACTCATAATGCAGTTGTCTAGATAAATTTAGATAGCTTATTTTGGGTTAGCTAAGGTTAATTAATGATCGCTTCATCATTAACTAGAATCTAAGGAAAAATTGGGATTAACAGAGCTTGTTGTTAATCTACGATTGATAATTGCTAAGAGAGATAAAAGAACAACAAATCAATGAATTATGCTTAGGCACAAAGAAGAAAAGGAGGAAGAGTGAACATGAGGCTTCTACACCAATGTTAAATTGTCAACATCAGCTATAGTGGTGGGCCAAGTCGATCTGTTTTTTGTTCAGAAAGTGCATTTTCTAGTTCGAAAGAAGCTGAATCCGGGTTGCAGAATGGTGGTAGTGGTGTGAGTGAATAAGAGAAGAGTGAATAGTGCAGTGAATAGTGAAGTAGAGAAAGTTGCGGCATTAAAAGAATAACACAAGTGTTTTTGATTGGGGATGATTTTCATGAGCTTTAAGCTTTTTTTTGGAGACTCATGGAAGGCTAAATATCCCGATACCGGTTTGGAGGTGACATCGACGCTGATAACCCAGGTTAAACATTTTTTATTTTTTTGTTGTTTCTTTCTCCTATTAGGAATTGATTATGTTATCTTGAATTTATAATGCTCTATTGAATCTTTTTTCATGAAATCCCATTGCTAGAATCGAATGCAATATGTAATTGTTGTATTCTCGATTATGTGTAGCGACTAATGGTTCCAAATCATTAGAGATAACATAACACAGGTTAAATAATCTGAGCTTGTGTGATTATTGCCTAGATTGGTATATTTTTTTTACTCATAATGCAGTTGTCTAGATAAACTTAGAGAGCTTATTTTGGGTTTACTGATAGCTAAGGTTAATTAATGATCACTTCATGATTAACTAGAATCTAAGGAAAAATTAAGATTAACAGAGCTTGCTGTTAATCTACGACCGATAATTGCTAAGAGAGATAAAAGCATAACAAATCAATGAATTATGCTTAGGCACAAAGAAGAAAAGGAGGAAGAGTGAACATGAGACTTGTACACCAATGTTAAATTGTCAAAATCAGCTACGGTAGTGGGCCAAGCTGATCTGTTTTTTGTTCAGAAAGTGCATTTTCTAGTTCAAAAGAAGCTAAATCCAGGTTGCAGAATGATGGTAGTGGCGTGAGTGAATAAGAGAAGAGTGAATAGTGCAGTGAATAGTGAAGTAGAGAAAGTTGCGGCATTAAAAGAATAACACAAGGGTTTTCGATTGGGGATGATTTTCATGAGCTTTAAGCTTTTTTTTTAGAGACTCATGGAAGGCTAAATATCCCGACAACGGTTTGGAGGTGACATCGATGCTGATAACCCAGGTTAAACATTTTTTATTTTTTTGTTGTTTCTTTCTCTTATTACGAATTGATTATGTTATCTTGTGTTTATTGGAATTGGCAGCAATTGGTGATTTTAATGCTCTACTTAATCATTTTCCATGAAACCCATTGCTAGATTTGAATGCAATATGTAATCATTGTATTCTCGATTATGTGTAGCGATTAATGGTTCCAAATCATTAGAGATAACATAACATAGGTTAAATAATTTGAGCTTGTGTGATTATTACCTAGATTGGTCTATTTTTCTTGCTCATAATGCGGTTGTCTAGATAAACTTAGAGAGCTTATTTGGGTTTACTGATAGCTAGGGTTAATTAATGATCGCTTCATGATTAACTAGAATCTAAGGAAAAATTAGGATTAATAGAGCTTGCTGTTAATTTACAGCCGATAATTGCTAAGAGAGATAAAAGAACAACAAATCAATGAATTATACTTAGGCACAAAAAAGAAAAGATGGAGGAGTGAACAGGAGGCTTGGCCACCAAAGTTAAATTGTCAACATCAGTTACAATAGTGAGAAGTGGAACAAGAAGAGTGGAGGTTGCAGAATGGTGGTAGTGGCGTGAGTGAATAAGAGAAGAGTGAATAGTGAAGTAAAAAAAGTTGGACATTAAAAAAAGATCACAAGGGTTTTCGATTGGGGATGATTTTCGTGAGCTTTAAGCTTTTTTTGGGAGACTTATAGAAAGTTAAATATCCTGACACTGGTTTGGAGTTGACATCGACGTTGATAACCCAGGTTAAACATTTTTTATTATTTTGTTGTTTCTTTCTCTTATTAGGAATTGATTATTATATCTTTTGTTTATTAGATTGGGCAGCAACTGGTGATTTCAATGCTCTATTGAATCAATTTTTATGAAAACCCATTGCTAGAATTGAATGCAATATGTATTCGTTGTATTCTTGATTATGTGTAACGACTAATGGTTCCAAATCATTAGAGATAACATAACATAGGTTATATAATATGAGTTTATGTATTTATTGCTTAGATTGGTCTATTTTTCTGACTCATAATGTGGTTGTCTAGATAAACTTAGAGAGCTTATTTTGGGTTTACTGATAGCTAGGGTTAATATTAGATTGCTTTATGATTAACTAGAATCTAAGGAAAAATTGGGATTAATAAAGCTTGCTGTTAATCTACGACTGATAATTGTTAAGAGAGATAAAAGAACATCAAATCAATGAATTATGCTTAATTAGGGTGTAAGCCGAGAATAAACTAAAGAACTAGATCCCTACCTAATTTCCCAATTTTATCATTTATTGCACGTTTTCTTTAATTTTTTTATTAGCTAGTTTCATTTTATTTTCTTATTCCAAAATTCAAAACCCCCCATTACCGAAACATCAATTAATTTCATTTTATAAGCTAACCGAACACTCCTTGTGGATTGACGTAGACTCACCATTGCTATAGTAATAGTCTAGTTATTTTATTTTGATTAGTGCTACATCGTGTAGGTCAATTTTTATTTACATATATCATATAAGATGTTTAGAGTTCACTTGTGGATGCTTACTAAGAGTAATAAGTATATCAGATGACCTGCTATGAGATTATGATATGGATGATCTATCAAATGTTAGTGATTAATTTCATCATAGCAATGATGTAAATATCCTTATACTTGAGGTACTTAAGGATATCTTGGGTATTAATCCTGTGATTTGATATCATTCCTTGTTGCTTCAAGACGAGGTCATTCATAAGGTGGTGATTAGGCTTAACCATTGGTATTCAAAGGTAATTGGGTAGCCAATAAAGGATTCACCATTCCAGATAGAAGGAGTTACGTGGGAGTCTCTGGCTAGAGCAATTATGTATCAAGAAGAGACTCTTCAATGACACATAGAGTAATGAGATCCCCAAGACAAGAACTAACATCACTTAGACTAGATCTGACATAGACAGTCTAGTGGGAGTTGACTCATAGCCCATACTCTGAACTAAATGGGGTATGGGATGGTTAAGGGACAAATTTCATGGTAATTGACTATGGAAAGGTTCATAAGTCGGATAATTAACTATCGAAGAGTTTGAGTGTTAATCCACTTACATTTCGATAAATTGGCATCATGAAACCAATTTGCTCAGATTAAGAGTTAATTTAAGTGGCCAAAATTACTAGGAACCTAGGAGTCACAAGCATAAAAGATTGGATGAAAAACAAAGTATGTTTGACTGTGATTTAAGCAAGCCATAATCGTGACCGACTTAATGACATGTGGTACTAAGAGAGTTCTTCACTTATGTACACATGAATTTTTATCCATAAAACACACTCAATAGAGAGGCTAATAGTTCTGAAGAGTTCTAGAAGTTGAGAGGAGTGATCTTGAGATTTTTTCATGTAATTTTAAGCAATTGTTGTATGAGATTAATTGTACGAAACTTGGTCTTGATCTAAGTCTCACTAGAGCATATACTTGAAGTCATCTTGTTTGGTGCTCTAACCACCCTTACATACTGATTTTTCTTCATCATTGTGTGCTATCCAGAGGCCAAGGAAGGTATTTAGTGTTTGATATAACCTAAAAAAGGATAAGATTCAAGAAAGTAGAAGTATTTACAAATTACAAGGTACACATGCTATAATTTTATGTTCATAAAATTTTTTTATACATGCACATAGGTTCTGAATTTTGTAGAGATGTTGTGGGGTTGGAATTTTGATTTGGACGCTTCCGCTGCCTTGCTATCTATGTGATGCATGAATCTATGGCTTTTTGATAGAAATTTATTGTTTGAGAGGGATGAAAGGGTTAATAAATGTAATATATTGAAACGTTGTTTGAAAGATAGATGGAATGGATTGTAATGTAGGTATAATAATAATAAATGACTATTCTACCCTTTATAGAAAATGTATTGTCTTACTGCTTATTATTAGCGTTGAGGGTATAATTGGTATTATAAAAATTATTGAGGGTATATTAGATAGTACATATTTATCATTTTATGATTCATCTTTAACTCGCCAAATTGAAGGTAACTCATTTGTAGTGTTTAGGATGGAATAAGATGTAATGTAAAACCCTCCCCTTCCATCCTATTCCATTCCCTTCCATTCTGTTATAAGCTCTCATCTCAAATTATAAAATAATATTACATTCTATAGTAACCGCCCTACCAAACATAGTCTAAATGAAATTAAAAAACTATGATGTGATTAGTATATAAGAAAGAAGAAAACATAATTTCATCTTCTTAAAGAGAAAAAAAAAGTGTTCAAGTTTTCTTGAGAGAAATCATTTTCTTTTCTTTTCTTATTTCAACTTTCTTTCATTTTTAATTTTTTTGTTTGAATTTTTATTTTTGGTGAAAAATCATAAGCGAGGTTTCTATTGTAGATTTTTGTAAGGTTTCTTTTCATTTCCTAAGGGGAATTATGACTAAAAGCTCTCCAATTTTTCGTACTTCTTTAAAAATTTTCTCTTTGTTCTTTTCAACTCCTTTCATTCTCACTCCTCACTCCTCACTCCTCTCCCCTCTTTTCTTTACTAGAAACATATACAAAGTCCTTTTTCTCTCTCCTTTTTCTTTTTCCTTAACTCTCTTTTATGTACTAGTTAGCTTCTCTTTCCTTCCGTTAGTTTTTCTTTTAATATTGCTGTTACCTTAACTGAATCCTCATGTTTTGCTTAAGCATAACTAAATCCTTATGTTTTGCTTAATCTACCTTAGTCATAGTTATATTTCGTAACCTAAAGCATCCTTAAACTAATACCTTAGCTCTTTTGGCTTCTAAGGCACTCTCTACTCCTTTTGATCCCTCTTTTGTTGACTTGGCTTCTACCTTAACCCTGCTCCCTTTAAACCTACACCTAATCCTCTCCCTCTTTTTCTCTCTTACAATTTCAATTCTATAAATAACGACTTCCTCTTTATGGGGCATTTTAAATTTATTTGCTGCTTTCTTTATAAACTAATTAAGATGGAAAGAATCTTGGTAACAATTAGTTGGTGATGCTCATTATTTGAGAAACTTACTTTCCTCTATAATATGATATTCTTTATAAGGTTATAACCATTCTTATTGAATTCCTTCATACAACTACATCAAAATAGTCCAATATACTACCATGCTATTTCCTAGATTGAAATAGCTTCTCTCATATACAAGTTTGGACATGTAACAATTTTAAAAAATAAGGGCAACGAGCATCGTCATTAATTAGGATGATATATTCCTCTTTGAAATCAATTATGAAACTAGTATGATTGAACTTTTAGAGTTAGTCCATTGAACATAAAGGAAACCTCTAATGTTGTAAAGACAGAGGCAAAGTATAGTTATAGAGCAATAAAAGACGAACAAGGTAATATTTTGTTAATTGGCTTATTCACTTAACAAATTTATTTGTTTTGATGGGAATATAATGGATATAAGAAGAGTGGGTTGCCTGGGATCAATATTGAAGTTGGATTGGAGATGGAGCTACTAAAACCATAAAAATAATGAAGTTAGATGAGGCTAGAAAGCTAGTAGAACTACAACAAAAAATGCTTTAGCGATTGCAAGGAAAATTACATTTTCTTCATCAACTCTTCATCATTTGTAGAATTAGAAGTCGATGTTAAAATTCTTCTTAATAATTCTATAACCTTTCTCAATGTTTTTTGGAAGGATAACGTAAAGAATTGCATACATTCTGACTTCTTAACAAATAGCTACAATCTATGAGCAGATTTACATTTATAAAGAGGATGAGATTTTAGTCAATATGAGATATTACGGTGGATAAATTGAGCAGTGATGGTTAAAATTAAATTATGAAAATTATTATAGACAAATATTCGTCAAGATAAATATAAAAAATGTGTGCTTCATTTTGTTCATACCATATGCTTTTTGCAAGCTAATGTATTAGTGTCAAAAACTAAAGAAAATGTTATAGCTTTTCTTATACTATTTACATTAACTAATAGAAAGATTGATAACTACACGTAATAATCATATAATAACTACACAATATGAAGAGAAACCCAACTAACCTTAACAAAACTTATTTTATCAGGTTCTTCCAATTCCATCTCATCACTTATATTCATTTTAGAAGTGCAAGCCTGTATAAAGAAAATTAATAATTTCATAATCCAAAATTTATATAATAACTGCATCAACCCTGTTGGTCAAGCCAGTAGATAATAACTGCATCATCTAAACTTTGCCCTTTTGAGATCATAATTAGAAAGTTAATAATTAAATTAGATTACAGTGTATCTTAAAGCAATACAAGTCAAAAATTTCAAATTCAATGAATAGGAACTTATAGGCAATTCATACTTATACAGAAATTTGTTCAACTTAATAGGACTTTAACCGGGTATTGATAATGACAGAAATATGTCCAAGAAATTTATTTATAAATATAAATAAAGTGGTCTAAGTTCAAAATGGCCATGAGCTTTGTAAAAGAAAAGAGGGAAAAAAAAGCATCACCATTCTCATTGATTATGCAAATCCAAAGCTCCCAAAGCTTTTATAAGATGGGCATTACCATTCCCATTAATTATGTAAGATTTGAACACAAATCCATTAGATTAAGAATCAAAACACAACATGAAAATGGGTCTTAGATTAAGAAGCAATAAAGCTAGAATCCAATAAAACAAAAACGGTGAAGAATAAAACATTTGTAAAAAATGAAATCCAAAAACATATACAAAATTAAGGAAAAAATAACTTTTTTTATACCAATCACATACTTTGATTATCGAAAAGATAGAACCCAAAATTTCAAACACCCAAACAGAATTAAAGATACCTTAATTTAGAGGAATCAGACTAATACATTGATCACAAAATGAGGAATGAATTCAAATATTGTTTTTCAAAAGAATGCGAGAAAGAGATAGAGAAAAAAAAACAATTATTGAAGCGTAGCCCGAGAAGCTATGTCTAAAAGGGGAGAGAATAAAAATAGAAATAGATAGAGATGTGTATGTTTGTGTTTTGAGGAGGATATGAGAAAGATTGAAGAAGAAAGAAGAAACAATGAAAGGGTAAAAGAAATGCCAAAAACAAAATGTGGGGTGGGTTGGGGTGCAAGGGAGGGCCATCAGTAACTGGGCGGGATGTTAATTTTTTATTTTTTTATTTTTCCTTTGGTTTATTTTTCACACACACGTTTATATTTGTAAACGTGCAAATGTGTGTGTGATCAAAGATCCAAATCAAAAGATGAATTAACCCATTAAGGTAATAGAAAAAAAGACAATGGAAATTCGTGACGAGATTAGGTAAGTATAGAGATGAGAAGAGTAGGATAAAAGATAAGCATTCATGACTCATACTATCATGCTTTGGTGCACTCTGTCAATGGGGAGATCAAAGGCAAGACCAACACCTATGGATGACAGTCATCTACTGGAAAAGTTGGCATCAAAATTGCAAGGAAATTAGAGATGGTGGTGATCTAATCTGGGCTATGGGTTCACCAACTTGGCAGGTCATCGTTGCATTGAGCCTCTTATTTCGTTTAGGTTTTTTTTATATTCCACTTGAAAAACATGTGTGTAAAGTAATGTTAATTAGTTCCCACTTATATAATATAATATAATATAAAACTATTGTAAGAATTTCAAACGTTGCATATATAAGATTTTATTGCAACCTTTTTTAATTTTGTTGCTTTTTCTTTCATGTAGCAATAAATTATTATTTTCATTGCTTTTTAATATTATTAAAGGAAACAGTTTAAAAATGTGTTACTAAAAATTTTCATTGTTTTTTAATATTATTAAGGTAACACTTTAAAAAATGTTACATATATTAATTTTTAGTAACAAATTTTTAAACTGTTGCAAACATTTTGTTGCCTAAAGCACTTTTTACCGTTGTATATAAGTTAAAATAGTTATTAATTATAAATGGAAAAACATCGAAGAATATAAGGAAGACCTTTGTAATGGAAGATTACAAAAAAGATATGGAATTTGAAAAACATAAAATACAAGAGATTCTAAAGCCATATGATGAAAATGTTAAAGATCAACCTCATTAAAAGAAAGTCAGTGAAACATCCAAACAAGGAACCAATATCTCCTATTTGGTAAATATACTTAAAAAGGATAAAAATATGTCTATTCCCACAAATAATGGAATACCAATAGAGGATGAAGCCCAAGTTGAAGGTTCTACTATTAACCTTTTAAAAGTAACTTAAGAGAATCCTCAAAAGGAACTAGTCCTAAATCCATCTTCAAAATATAGAGTTGAAGTGATACCAACCTTTTAGATATGATATCTCCTTTTTAAGTAGTGATATATCCTTAATATGAAGAATCTCTTAGTATTCCAAAAACTCATAATTCGTGAATACGCCAAGAGGAGACTAGGTATGAAACCAAAGCTGAGGGCTATTAATAGCCCATCACCATCTGGTTAATAATTATACCATGAATATGAAATGTTATCTAGGTGATTCCCTTTCATTTCTCTTGTCAATATTTTCACCACTATATAGTTTTGTCTCCGTTTGGAAATAATGTAAAATAAGTTGTACTTTTGTTGCTAACCTAAAATCTAAATAATCATGCTTCACAGGAGTTAAAATACTTAAAATCTCTAGTAACCATTATTTGACTATACTTGATGACTTTAACTATCCGTTTATATGGTTTCTTATAATTTTGTAAGTAAGTATGGATGACAATATTCTACTTATGTATACACGAGAGACAAAGACTCATATTAATATAAGATAAAATATAGATGATTTATGAACTATATAAACCAACTAGAAATAACTAACCTAAGATGTAATGGTCAACACTAATTGAGGTTCTTAATTATATAAACTTTAGTGGACTCAGGTTGGAAAAATTATTCCTCTATAAGTAAGACACATTTTAGTTGTCCTTTTTATTCATACTACAGATATGAAACTATACAAACCAATTGGAAATTACTAACCTAAGATGTAATGATTAGTATTGATTGAGGTTCCTAATTATATATACATCTAGTGTATTCAGATTGGATAAATTATTTCTTATAAACAAGACACTCTTTAGTAGTCCTTTCTACTCATACTACACACCTGTTGAGATAACTATATTAGCCATAATATACTCTAAGAAATCAACCTTCATATTCTTTAATTACCTTACTAACAATCTTGAGTTTAAAGATACAACCCTTAAAGGTCTATAGACATAAGTGGAAGGTCATGAAGCCTTTATATGCATGATGAAAATGAAGAAAATAAAAAGTAGTGTAAACTTCTTAATTTAGGAAATCTTAAATTACAAAAGACATCTCTATTAGTTATAGGAGCTTATTTATTCCAAACTAGACAATGTTAACTTATAGCTAGAAGAGAAATAAGCTTTGTGCATCTATGTTGATGCCCTAAGGGCAAAAAAGTCTAACTTGATATAAAAATAAAGAGTGCTATGACTAAAAGATGGCAATAAGAACGCTAAATATTTTCAAAATGCCATCCTCTTAGGAAGAAACATAAATAAAATAATAACTTTAACAAATGAAGGAGTCTCCCATTTAATAAATAATGACCTCAAAGAGTTGGATTTTGGCTCTTTTAAGAACTCATTAAGTACTACCATTAGTGCTTTTCTTCCATTTTGGTCATCAGTTCTTATTTCTTTCACTTTATCAATTTTAAGCTTGTAGATAAGATCGTAAGAACTTTCACCAAGAATAATATTGAAAAAGGCTCTTTTTAACATCAATGCAAAAAAAAAAAAATGCCTAGATGGATTGTATCTGAACTTTTTCTAGAAGTATTAGCACGTAGTAGGAAACATTGTCACTAAAACCATCTTGGATTTCTTTGTTAAAGATAAAATGTAAAAGGAATTAAATAGCACTTATATATATATCATTCCTAAAACCTCCAATCACTTAACCCTCTATGATTATAGACTTAAGTTATCTTTAAGGTGCTTAGTTAAACAAATTTAAGTAGATTATTAACCTGAGCTAAGGAGCCTTTGTTTAAGGTAAAAGCGAAAGACATAACATATTGATAACTCAAGACCTTTTCAAAAGCTACCAAAATAGGAAATAGTTAAAAAATTTATTCCTTAAATATTGATGTCCATAAGAAATTTAATTCAATAAGTTATAACTTCTTACTTAATTTCATGATGCATTTGGACTTTCTAACTTACTCATCAAATAGGTTGAGTAGTATCTTGCCACTATCTCATATAACATCTTGATTAATTGTGAACCTATTGAAAAGTTCAATAGGAAAATGAGATCCTCTCTCCTAATATCTCTTCTCTGTATGCATGGAAGATCTCAATCATATCATTTTGAAAAAGATTGAATAAATAGACATATCTAACCAAGAGATAACCATAACAAATCCATTAACGTATATTCCTTTATGGATTGAAGCTTTAAGACTACAATGTATGCAATAGTAAGAGATATAGGTATATCATAGTAATCTCCAGGTAGAGTTGATAAAACTATAAATGAGATGGAGTTGATGTGTCAACATCTGTTCTCTGAAGGAGGTCAGGAGATCTTGTAAGAGAGATGTATTGTGCTAAGATATTCCTTGCTCTTTCTAAAGTTGATGAATTATATTCCCTAGAGTTAATTTAAATACAAGTTAGCTCCTTTTACAAATTTTATGTGAACTACATAACTAATCCACAAGTTCTTATCATATAGAGGTGGGATTTGGTATGCTATAAAGTTGTAAAACTTCTTTGCACTTATGTTTACATTTTTTCATGTCATTTAGGATGCATGTTAGGCTGTTAGCATTAGGTGTGTCATTTCCCTGCATTTGAATTTTTGTGATGAATGTGTTGACATAAGATTTTATCATGCTTGTTAGAATGACACTAAACGTACACGTGAACTTAAATTAGGCTACTTGAGTAGAGAGTGAACCATGCAGAGTGATGAAAGTAGTTAGTCGCATAAGCTTACTCAGAACTTAAACAAGGTAATGTATATAAGCATAATGGATTTTCATTTGAGCCTATATGAGGAATTGAGCCTTTATGACTCCATTCTATAGTCATTTCATTTCCTTGTCTGTGTGATGCTTCCTTAGGTAATTACCTTCAGACCTTGCTTTGAATTGGTTTGAATATACTGGATACATGCTAGATAGAAATGATTAAGGCCTTTTTTCTTCAGCCTTTGGCTTAAATAACTTACCCTTTTATTATCGCTTGCTAGCCCCATTGAGCCGTTAACCTTTTGTTTCTTGAAATCACCTAATTTTAAACCCACAAACCCCCACTAACTTACCTAATCACAAGTTAATAGAGTGCTAAGTGATACTTAAGTGTGGAACCACAGTTTTAAAGAACATGGCATACAGTTGATGTTTTTTGTTTATTGTTTCATTATGAAAGAAAAGAAAAAAAAGGAAGAGATAAAAAAGTGAAAAATCAATAGAAAAGAAAGAAAAGAAAAAAAGAATAACATGTAGTAGCTTCAATAAGTACGGAGAAGCAGTCTTAACTATTTGTAGATTTTAGAAGTTTATCTTTGTCATCCTTTTGTACATTTATTAGTTTATAAAAGCTTATGATAAACTCCTAAAACTTGTTTAACCACCATAACCCCTAACCACATTACAACCCGAAAAAAAGCCCTTTTGATATATCCTATCATGTAAACATTGTGGAGAAGAATTGGTGTATTAGTAAGCCTATGATAGTGTGGTTTCCTATAACAAGTTTGAACGAACCACCAACCATTAAACACTTGAGAGAAATGAGTGACATCCGTAAGGAAGTCCATTTGGAATTTATACTTATCTTTGAGTGATGGTTTCACGAGTTGAGTTTTCTTATATGCACTAATGAAAATTAGTCATAATATGTGTAGTAGCTTGACATGTGAGTTGGCTAAAGTTTAAAGGATTGTATGCTTTAATCTTTATGAAAATGAAGTGATAGAATTTTATTGGATATATTTGATATTTGCCTCGAGGTCAAGCTCTGTCATGATTATGGTATATTCCCCGCAATCGTGGCCTTATGTTTTAGTTCGGGTCTCCTCCGAAACTCTTCCAAATGTCTTAAAACACTAATAAACTCATCATAACACCTCGTATATATAAAATTGAAGCTTAAAGACATTTTCTTACCCAAAGAACATTTAAAACACAAATGTTTATGAACTAACGCAATTCTTAACCTAAACACACACTAAATAAATCAAATTAACTACTAAACACATATCAAATTACCTATAAAAATACAATGCAATCTTCATCCTCACAGTTAAACTTTTGCTCGTCCTTAAACAAAGATCAAATATAACTTAAAATTCTATCACTTCATTTTCATAAAGATTAAAGCAAGCAATCCTTCAAACTTTGGCCAACTCACATGTCAAGCTACTACACACATCATGACTAATTTTCATTGGTACACATAAAGAAACTCAACCCATGAAACCACCACTCAAAGGTAAGTATAAATTCAAAATGGACCTTCCTTAAGGATGTCACTAATTTCTCTCAAGTGTTTGATGGTTGATAGAAGATTTACATGTGCTAAGTTTTACTATTTTTTTAACCTCGATATTTTCGCAAGCACACAGGTCGTTTGCCTAGTAACTAAGGTATCAATCCCACAAGGAGGGTAATCTAATCCTAGAATGTAAGGCTTGAATAAATTTGTAATAAACCTAAATAAATAACTAATGCAGAAAATAAATCAATCAACAATCAATTACGGGAATTAAAACTCAAAAATATAAACAAATGAAAAATCACGCAACCTAACCCAATCAACCTATTTAATCCGAAATTAATGAAAATCTAATCAATTATGCAATTACAAAATTAATGGGTCTAGACTGTCCTAAGGTGGATTACTCTCTCTCGAGTTATAATCCTTTTACCCTAATTTAAATTATGAAGTTGTAATATGTTGACTTCCAATTAACTCACAATCTAAATTAGTTTGGAACTTGTCTAATAACCTACTGGAAACCTAAGCCCGATCTCTCATTACACAATTTCATCGGTTTGATTTAATTTTTATATATCAAATTACCTAACTCTCGTTATCCCAATTTGATGATATTCCCTCAGCTCACCCTTTCAATTTATTGCCAAGTTATTAAGAACAACTATTAAATCATAATTAACTCAAATAAAAGACAATCAATCAAACTTCATTAATCTCAAGAATCAAAATCCCAAAGGTGAGTATAGACAAAAACTCAACATTCAATATAACCTATTCTTAATAACTATTTCAATTCTATACATTAACAAAATCGAAATAATAGGAAAATTAGATGGGAAAGGAATCACAGAGGTAGAAATAGTTGGAAACCACTTGTTCTGGGGACTACGTCGCGTCAAGCTTCTTCTTTGTGGCTCTCATCCTTTATCTCCTTCCTCAATCTCTCTATTTCTCTCTAGGGTTTTTAGAATTTGAATGACATGAAAGGTCCTCTCCCAGACTTTGTAAGGTTGCTACTTCTATCGTGTAATGTTGTATTTATACTTTGGAGGCCCTAGGTTTAGTTTAGGTTCAAAACGGTACGAAAAGTCTTGTGAATTTCGAGTTTCCATGTTAATCCGATGTAGGCCACGATGGTGCCCCTACTTGCCATGATAGTGGCCAGTGACTAACCTCTCTATCACGATTGTGGCCCAAAGTCCACGATTGTGGGCTAAAGTGTACAATCGTGGCCTGGATCAAAGCTCTCTGCTATGACCGTGCCTAATATGCGCGATTGTGGTCTGGCTACTGTTGGCTCGTCTCTTTTTGTCACTATTGTTGCCTATGTGCCACGATTGTGGGATATATTTTTTGTTCGAAACTCTTTCAACCTTCTTTGTTCATTTCCGTTTACCCTAAAACACTAACAAACACATCAAGGTACCTCAAAAACATAATATTGAAGCTTAAGGACTCATACTAACCCATAAAAACCATTAAACTCACAAACTATTTACACATAAATACACAGTCACCAATCAAATTAACACTAAATACCTAACAAATTAAACACTAAAACACAATGCAAATCACAGTTATTAACATCCCCACTCTTAAACGTTTGCTTGTCTTCGAGAAAACAAAACAACAAGCACACAAGAAATGTAAAACACATAATGCAATAATAAGGCAATGGCTTTAATTTCATCAAAAAATTTAATCTTGAACACAATCTAAAATGTTACATCTAATCATTAACAAGCAAAATCTATATCTAAGGGCTTTGACCTAAACATACAAATTTATTGAGAACTAAGTGTTAATTTATTTACCCTTTTTAATTGTACACATACATTAATAATTTTTTGGTCTTTCTGACTCAGTAACTATTCCTTAGTATATTGTCACGAAAAGTCAAACTATTTACAAGTCCGGTAGGTAAACATTGGTAATGAACATAGAATTAGTCTTTTTACGTGAAGGTAAACATTGGTAATGAATGTCGATTTGGTTAGTTAACTAAGTCATGTTTTTATTAATTTTCTTGGTTGAATCATCAATATAGCCTTTTGACATGAAGGCACACATTTGTGATGCTTGTCAATCCAATTACTCAGCTACATCATGCTTTTAACTAGCTACTAGCTACTAGCTCTATTCATAACCTGAAGGTCAGTAGAATATTGACTTGTTAACAAATTTTTTCCATTTATTGCCTACCTTGTTGTTTTAGCTATTCATTTTCATTAAAAATACTAGTAAAGCTACCTAAGTTGAAAGGCCTCAAATTATGAATAAATGTGACAATCTAGAGGCTAAACTTAAATTACGTCCTAATTAAGTTGTATATTTATCCAAAGAACCCTAATTTACTAATTTTGCAAGCTAATGATTATTCATAACCTAACAGACTATGTTCAAAATTAAATAAAATTCCATCTAGGCCATTAACACATTAAAACAATTCATATAATGTAACCTAATAACTTTCATACAGTATGCAAAATCACATAAAAGAGCAAAACACATAATCCCTCTCTACACTTGAATAAAACATTGTCCTCAATGTGAGAAAGAAACACACACCACATAAGATAAAAAAGATAGAAATTAAAGTAAACAGAAAATAATTAAAATAAACATAAAAGGAAAATAGAGCTAAGGCTAATTTAGGAAAGAAAAATTTAGGTTAGACATAAATCCTATGGAGATGGAGCTGGTGATGGTGTCAGAGGTGGCGATTGAAAGCCTTGAGACTTGAAATACTGATGGATCCATCAAATATCTTGGCTCTAGCATCATTGTGTCTGTGCCATCTCTGGAAGTGTCTTGTTGGTTTTGGAGATTGCATCTAAAACTTTCTTCCAGTCTAGTTCTTCCTGTTCCTCTTCCTCAGCTTCTCTATTGGACTCTTCTACCAATTAAGGCAGCACTGAACTTGAGCTCTCCCGACTCGCCCTAATTCTGGCCTGTGTCTTCTGGCTGATGTCCCTAAGTTCCATGTTGTAGGACTTAAGGATTTTAGCTTGCCATAAATGGTGGTGGTTTAGGAATTCAAGTAAGTAAATAGTTAGTCCACTCTAATCCACCCCAAAATATTCGGAAGTTAAGAAATGGAGTTCATTGATTAAAACCCTGGACTTAAAGAGTTCTTTAAGGTTTATCATTCTAAAACTTAGTGAATTTCGCTCCCAAAGGATTTGTTTAGAACCATGACATCCAAAGCTCATTTTCAAGAAGATCTTATCACGATTGATCATTGTTTCAGTTTTCAGTTTTCAGTTTTCACTTTTCATTTCCCAAAAATCCAAAAATACCCTTTTTATACACTTTTCTTTCATTTAGTTTAATTAAAACAATCCCAAAGCGCACTCATAACTAATTTAGTTGGCATTTCATTACAATTAGGCTAGCTTAGATCATTTGCTCTAGGTTTCGATTAATTAAGATGACCCGAGGTTGGACTTTATATTGCAATCCTTGGAATTAAATTTTTTGATTCGGTTTCCAAAGGAGTGATCCAAAGCAATTGGTTTTCTTTAGGATCAAAATGGCGCCACTGCCAGGGAATCAAGCAATTGGGTTTCTTTAGGATAGCCATTGTCATCTTTGTTTGTCATTGATAATAGGAACGTTTTCCTCTAAATTTCATTTTTGATAGTTTGATTTCATACTTGTCCATAGTATAGTTTTTAATTTTTCTTTACTTAGCATACATTTTGAAAACACAAACAAAAACATACTTTCATAGTTGGATTTTTCATACTTAGCATCTTTCGCACATACCCATCTTCATACTTACTCTTACACATCATACACTCACATCCTTCACATCTCACCTTTTATTTGACTTTGTGTTTCTGTGAGTAAATTTTATTTCAATTTCTTTCATTTGACTTGTTTTTTTTTTCATGCATCGGAGAGCTAGACTTGTTCCTTTCCAACCTGAGATTGAGAGACACTTAAGGAAGATTAGAAAAGAGAGGAAAGAACAAGAGAGAAGACGGATAGTTGTGGAAGAGGAGTCGAATCAGCCCACTAGTGAGAGTGAGTCGAGAGAAAGAGTGATCATGGCTGAAAATCTTGCTTTTCTGCAAAATCCTAACTTTCATGCCAACCAACCTAGAAATGGTGATAGTGGAGGAAATGGAGAGAATGAGAGAGTTGGACAAAACAATAGGAATAAGAGACGGAGAACCATTAGGGAGGCAACAACTTTTGATGTGAATTATGATCCATTTACTACTGCTTGTCGTAATTTTGATGTTAACTTTGAAGTGAAAGGATTACTTACTAATTCTCTTCCTAAATTTCATGGTTTCGCAGGAGAGGATCCCTACATGTACTTACAATCCTTGTCTATGATCTGTCAGAGTTGAAGCCAGTGGGAGCTTCATTAGACCAAGTTCTATGGAAGGTTTTTCATTTGTCCCTAGAAGGAAAGGCATGGGAGTGGTATATGAGCCTTCCAAGACATGTGGCAAATGCCTACCATAGCTGGGCCAATTTGAGGAAAGCTTTCTTGGAGAAGTATTTTCTAGCTTCCAAGACTTCGTTAATGAGGAAAGAGATTTATTTAGCAAGGCAAGATTATGATAAGTCTCTTTATGATTATTGGAATCGCTTCTAAGACCTATTGTCCAGATGCCCTCGTCACCAGATACCTGATGAGTAGTTAGTGCAGTACTTTTATGATGGGTTGAAAAGTCAAGATAAGGGTATGTTGGATGCAGCATCAGGAGGTTCTTTGATTGATCTTATAGCTTTAGAAGCATGGGATTTGATCAAGAAGATGGCTCTGAATCATCAACAGTATAGTGCGAGAGATACCAAAGGGGTCCATGAGTTAGGAGCTTCAACATCTCAAGTTAAAAGAATGGAGAGTCTGGAGTCTAAGGTTGATTCATTAGAGAACAAAATCACTTCACAATTGTCTTTCATCACTGCAAAATTGAAGAACATAAATGTGCATCGACCATCATCTTCAATGGATCTTACGACACCCAGTTGTCATACTTGTGGGTTGGTAATGTACATAACTAGTGTTTGTCCTGGTCGGTATGAGGAGGTGTTAGTAGTGTATTTGAGAAGAACAAATCAGAAATGGGACCCTTACTCCAACACTTACAATGAGGGTTGGAAAGCCAATCCAAGATTTAGTTGGAGGAATAAAGAGGGGAGAGCTCCAAATAGATTTTATCAAAGAGGAGGAGCTGGTACTTCCATTAACCAGCTCTTCAACCCACAGCAAGCTTTGACTGTCCCAACCAAAGAGGACACCAATCAACTGCTACAAAATAAGATGACTTGGATGAAGGAAGAGAGGAATTTTAACACCAATCAATTCAATGCACTAGCCACGCTCATCCAGCAGGATTTCTCTAAAACAGCTGCTAGGTTCAATGTTTTAGAGAAGAGAATAGAGAAATGGGAGACAAAGGCACAAAATATCAACTCTTATGTGACCTAATTGTCTCAAAATTTGAGCGAGAACCAAGCAAGAAGCAACAAAACAATTCCTTCTAACATTGTGATGAATCCAAAAAGTCTGAATGTAATTGCCTTGCGAAGTGGGAAGCAAGTGCAGTTTAATGATCAAGAAGAAGAAGCATATGATGAGGAGATTGAGAGTAAATAAATGCCTCTACCATAGGAGAAAATCAAGAAGTCTGAAAGTTTCAAGGAAGAGTCCTTATTGAACGAAAGGAAGTCTGTGTCAAAGAACAAGGGAGCTACTTTAGAGAGTTCCAAGGACAAAGTTGAGTGTAGGGAATGAAGCAAGCATGAAGCCAAAGGTAAGGAGGTAAATCTTCAAGACCTTCCTTTTCCAAATTCATATTTAATGAGCAAGCGTATGATTGAGAGTAAGCATGAAAATGATATAATTGATTTGTTTGGAAAAGTTAAATTCAATGTTCCCTTGCTTGATTTAGTGAAAAGAGTTTCGACCTATGCCAAGTATCTTAAGGACTTGTGCACTAACAAGAGGAAGTTTAGGCCCAATGAGAGAGTCCAAGTGAGTTCAAATGTGTCAGCCCTATTTAAACCCCAGATACCTGTTAAGTGTCAAGACCCTGGATCTTTTACCACTCCATGCACAATAGGGAAAGTTACCATAGGAAGAGCCTTGTTAGATCTGGGGGCAGCAATTAATGTGATGCCTAAGTTTGTCTATCAATCATTAGGAGTTAAGAGTTTAAAGCCAACATCTGTTGTATTACAATTGACTGATAGATCATTTAGGCATCTAGTGGGAATTATCAAAGACATTTTGGTATAGGTAAAAGGTTTGGTTTTTCTAGCTGATTTTTATGTGCTTGATATGTCTTTTAAAGTTGTGCAGGACACTTCCTTAATTCTAGGGCGACCATTCTTAAGGACTGCCAACGCCATGATCAGCATGAAGGAAGGTAAGATCACTATGGTGGTGGGAGATCAGTAGGTTAGCTTTAATATGTATGAAGTTATGAGACACCCCCATGAGGACTATTCACTCTTAGAGGTGAACATGATTAATTTTGCTGTAGATGATGCCCACCGTATATGTGAATTGCAAAAGAATTCCTCAGATTCTGGATTACATTCACTTGATCTTGGGAAAAGGTATGCTGTCCATGTTTCAGGAAAGCAGGATGGATTGGACATAACTGATTACCAAGAAACGGATTCCACGTTAGAAGAAAAAGGGAGTGATCTTTTCTCTCTTGAACTTCATAAGTTGATTCCTTCTGTTGAACAACCTCCTGTGCTTGAGTTGAAACCCTTACCCGCTACCTTAAAGTATGCCTTTCTTGAGTCTGGTGAGCACTTACCTGTCATAATTGCCAATACCTTGTCTTCCATTGAAGAAAAGAGACTCCTTAATGTTTTGAAGGAACATAAGAAATCTATAGGGTAGACTTTAGCGGATATACCTGGAATTTGCCATACTATTTGCACACACAGGATCTTATTGAGTGAGGGTTCTAAATCTGTGAGGCAACCTCAAAGAAGACTAAACCCACTTATCTTAGATGTGGTTAAGAAAGAAATCACGAAATTGCGGAGTGAGGGGATCATATATCCCATTTTTGATAGTAAGTGGGTTAGCCCAATACATGTAGTGCCGAAAAAGAGTGGGATAACGATGATAAAAAAAGATAGGTATGAGCTTATTCCTACCAGAGTGCAGAATTCGTGGAGAATATGTATAGATTATAGAAGATTAAATGATGCCATGAGGAAAGACCGTTTCCCCCTCCCTTTTATTGACTAATTGCTTGAAAGGCTTGCGGGCAAATCACATTACTATTTTTTAGATGGTTTCTCTAGGTACTTTCAAGTACCCATTGCACCAGAGGACCAAGATAAAACCACCTTCACATGTC
>JAOSBN010000005.1:28806389-28820119 GCA_027563595.1 Erythroxylum suave
CATGAATAGCATGCATTAATGGAAGTTATGGGAAGTTAATGACCATAAATAGCATGCATTAATGGAAGCCAACAACACTTGTTTCTAATCCATTCCATGCAACATTTTCTACCACTATCACATCGCAATCCAAGCTCGAAACACTCTCTCATATCTTGAATCACCATTTAAGACCATTTAACTCATCCTTCGAATCTCCTATATGTGTGACCCATTGGGTTCCCAGTTATATTGGCAACTTGAATTAACATTTAATTCAAGTAAGTCAAGAATGGTATCTAGCAATATGTCATGACCCCCAATTAACTAGAAAGTCAGTGGTTTGACTACGAACCCTTGCATACGCAATGTTACCATGCAATTTATCCTTTCACCATTTATACCCACTTGGTTCAGAGTATGGTCAAAGTGTCAACTCCCACTAAACTGACTATGTCACATCTAGTCTAAGTGTCATTAGATCTTATCTTAAGGATCTCAACACTTTATGTATCATTGATGACTCTCTTCATGACACATATTTGCTCTGGCCAGAGACTCCCTAGTAATGACCCTGACAAGAGACCGTTGGTATCATCTCCTTCTATCAGGAGTAGTGAATTCTTTATTAGCTACTCAATTACCTCCGAATACCTCAAGTTGTACCCAACCACCTCCTTATGAATAACCCCTAAAAGGCATTGATGAATGGTGTCAAAACACAGGATCAGTATCTGAGATATCCTTGAGCACCTCAAGTTAAACGATACTTGCACCATTTCTATGATGAGACTACCATTGACATTGGAATAGAATTTCTATATGATTGTCTCAGATTAGGTCAATCCAATGTACTTACTACTCTTAGTAAGCTTCCATATGTTAACTCTAAACAACTCATGTCTACAACTTATGAGATCTACTGCTAGATCTAATTAAGGAGTATAACATGCGCTAGTCTATTCGAATTAATGATATCCTATATCATTAATCCGATGACTAGGGAAAGTTTAGATACCAACATAATTGTACATAATAGGAATCTTATTATCATGATCTCATCATGATTTCCTCCATGCTATGTTTTGTATCAAGGACTTCATTAAATAAAATTAAGATCAACATCAAATCCATAAACATATGAACATCGAAATAATGAAAAATGTCTTTATCAATCATAAAATGATTTGTACAATAAGTACTAAAGGTGATTGCCTTTAGAGTACTTCTCTAACTAACTCCCACTTGCACTACTAAACTCAATCGCCTTGATATCTAATACCATAAGATGTACATGTGATACAAAACTCTTTTGGAAAATAGGTTGAGTCAATGGATCAACTATATTCTGATCAGAGGGAACTCTCTTTATTAGGACATCATTTCTATCAATGATCTCTCTAATCAAATGGTAGTGCCTGAGTACATGTTTGGACTTCTTATGAGACCTTGGTTCCTTCGCCTACACTATAGTCATGTTGTTGTCACAATACAACTATATTGAGTTAGCGATGCTTGGAAGCACACCAAGTTCCATGATGAACTTCTTGATCCAAACTGCTTCCTTTGTCATTTCTGAAGCTGCAATGTACTCTACCTTTGTCATCGAATCAATAGTCGTCTCTTGTTTGGAACTTTTCCAACTAACTGCATCACTATTCAGTGTGAATACATATCCAGAATGGGATCTGGAGTCATCCCTATCGGATTGGAAGCTAGCATCAGTATACCTGCTTGGTACAAGATCACCTTCTCCATATACTAAGAATACATCTTTAGTTCTTCTCAAGTATTTAAGGATATTCTTGACAGCCACCTACTGACCCTCATCAGGGTCCGATTGGTATCTATTGGTAACACTTAGAGCGTACAATACATCAGGTCTAGTATATAACATAGCATTCATGATTGATCCTATATCTGAAGCATAAGGAATCAAACTTATGTGAGTCCTATCATCTTATGTCTTTGGACACATAGATTTAGAGAGTGTAATAGATTTAGAGAGTTTAATCCTATGTACCATAGGAAGATAAACTCTCTTAGACTGCTCCATGCTAAACTTCTTTAGAATCTTGTCTATGTATGTAGACTGAGAAAGACTAAGCAACCTCTTAGATCTATCTCTATAGATCCTTATCCCCAAAATATAAGTTGCTTCTCCAAGGTCTTTCATAGAGAAGTTCTTGTCTAACCAAAATTTTACTGATTGCAAAGCTGAGACATTGTTTCCTATTAACAATATGTCATCTACATACAGTACAAGGAACACGATTCCACTCCTAATAACTTTCTTATACACACACAACTCATCCGAATTTTGTGAGAAACCAAACTCTTTGATTGTCTTATTAAATTAGATATTCCAACTCCTGGATGTTTGCTTCAATCCATAAATGGATTTTTGAAGCTTGCATACCTATTCTCCATTTATAGATATGAAACCATCAGGTTGTGTCATATACACATCTTTGGTTAGGTTTCCATTAAAGGAAACCATCTTCACATCCTTTTGTCATATTTCATAATCATAATGAGTGACAATGGCTAGGAGTATCCTAATGAATTTAAACATAATTATTGGGCTAAATGTTTTGTCATAGTCAACGCCTTGCCTTTGACGATAACCTTTAGCTACAAGCCTAGCTTTATGGGTAACTACATTACCTACCATGTCAGTTTTCTTCTTGAAAACCCATTTGCACCTGACAAGTTTTATCCCTATAGGTAGATTAACTAAAGTTCATACTTAGTTTTCATACATGGAATCCATTTTGGATTTCAAGCTTGAAGCCATTTGTCATATTCTGAACTCTTCAGAACCTCTTCATAGGTAGTAGGCTCATCATCTTCTATGAGTAATATGTCGTTAAGTTTACTTATGAGAGATAAGAAATCTATGTCCTTTGGGAACATGACGTATCCTACACGACCTACGAACTTCTTATATGTCAGAAGGTTGAACTATTTTTCATCGTCATGAACAATAGTATTGGGTTTTGGCAGTTGACCTATGTCTATTTAAGCACTTTGAACTTCCACAAGTTCATTTTTGCTCCCCTTGTCTTCCTTAGAAGAAACTCTTTCTCTAAAAAGACAACATGTTTTGGAACAAACACCTTTTGTTCCGAAACATGGTAAAATTGATATCCTACAGTTTCCCAATGATATCCTACAAATAGACACTTGTCATATTTAACTTCAAGCTTATTTGATTGAATCCGCTTTACATAAGCAGGACAACTCCCAACTTTCATATGAGAAAGATATGGTTTATTGTTAGTCCAAATCTCTTATGGAGTAACATCAACTGACTTGGATGAGACTTTATTTAATACCTAAACAGAATTTTCGAGTGCATACCCCTAAAAGGATTTTGGTAAATTCGCTAAACCTATCCTAGACCTGACTATGTCTAACAAGGTTTAGTTTCCCCTCTCAGCCACACCATTGTGTTGTGGTGTGTAAGGTAGAGTCCACTAGGACAATATTCCATTATCCCTGAGATAATCCAAAAACTCTTGGCTTAAGTATCCACCATCTTGATCCGATCGAAGTGATTTAATACTTCTCCCAAGTTGTTTGGCAACTTCATTTTTGAATTCTTTGAACCTTTCAAAGGCTTCAGACTTATATCTTATAAGATAGACATACCCATATAGAGAATGATCATTGATGAAAGGAATGAAGTATATGAAACCATCTTTGGCATGTATGGAAATCAGACCACATACATCAGTATGTATTAAGTCCAAAAGTCCACTAGTTCATTCACCCTTTCCCTTAAAGGGTAACTTGGTCATCTTACCTAATAAGTAAGATTCGTATGTGTCATATGATTCAAAATCAAATGATCCTAAACTACCACACTTGTGTAGTTTAGACACTCGTCTCTCAATTATATGGCCAAGGCGACAATGCCATAAGTAAGACAATTTCATATTATCTCGTTTTATTCTTTTGTTATTATTGATATTTAGAATCGGATTAGACATATCCAATAGGTAATACCATTGCACAATATACTAAAAAATATAGCATTCCATTTAAATAAATTGAACAACCATTATTATTGAAATTTAATTGGAATCCAGCTTTATTAAGACTAGAAATAGACATTACATTTTTAGTCAAAGCAAGTACATAGACAGTTGTCCAATACTAGTACAAGCCCACTAGGGCGTGTCAATATATATGTGCTTACTGCTAATGCAGTAACTCTTGCTCCATTGCCCACTCACTAGTCTAACTCTCCCTTGTTGAGTTGTCTATTGTTCCTGAGGCCCTTCATGTTAATACAAATGTGTGAGTTGATAAGTGTGATTTGCATCATATTTTAGGGCTTAGTTTGTCATGTAATTGAGTGTTAATTTAATTGTTTAGTATGTGATTAGTTTAAAATTGTGTTGGTTTGTTAATTAATTGTGTTCAAGTGTTTTTTATGGGTTAGTTAAGTCTTTGAGCTTAAATATTATGTTTTTGAGGTACTTTGATGTGTTTGTTAGTATTTTAGGATCAACATCGAAGAACGGAGAATTTTAAGAGACATTCGGGCCGAAACAACTACCTACGATCGTGACAAAAATATTGTTACTAGCCCATAATCATGACAAAAGACTATGACACAGCCCATGATCGTGGCCTGATTGACACGATCGTGACAGAAAACCCAGATCTAGCCCATGATAGTGGCATGCAAGGCCACGAGCATGGCCTACTTCGGGCATACATGAAAACAAGTAAAAATGTCAAGTTTTGAGGGAATTTTTTGAACTTTTCGACCCTCAACCCTAGAGCTACCAATGTATTTAAAGAACAAGAAGAATATAAAGGAGAAAGCTTTTGCATCAGCCTTCAATTTAGAAACCCTAAAGAGTTCATCGAGAGATTGAGAAAGAGAAGAAGGAAGAGAGATGTGGAGAAGACGCCTACGCGAAGTACTTCCTGAAACAGGAGGTTTCCCGCTATTGCTACCTCTGTCATCCGTTCCAATCATTTTTTCAGTTTTGTTTTCAATTTTATTGATGTATAGAATTGGGATAGCCATTAAGAATAGGATTATTGAATGTTGAGAATTGTCTAAACTCACATTTGGGTTATTTTTTCTTTGATATTAATGAAATTTGATTGTTGTGTTTTTATTGGATTACTTGTGATTTAAATTTTGCACTTTCATAATTCAGTGATAAACTGAGAGGGAAAACTAAGTACAAATAATTAAATTGGGCTAACAAGAGTTAGGTAATTTAATAGAGCAAGAATTAAATCAAATCGGTAAATTTGTGTAAAAAGAGATCTTATATAGGTTTTTGGTAGTTTTTTGGACAATTTCATATCTAATTTAGGTTTTGGATAGATCTTTAATCGAGAGATTGCAATTCCCATAATCTGATTAGGGATTATAAATTAAGGCTATTGGTTATAACTTAAGAGAGAGTAATCAACCATAGGATTATCTAGAATCGGTAATCTAGTAATTCATAATTGGTTAGATTTTCATTAAAGTTAGATAAAATTCTCCTTTCTCTCAATTAGTAGTTTTTAGGTTGATTCTTGATTTAGTGTTGCATCTGCTACTTTGTTTATATTTTTGAATTTGATTATTGGAATTGATTGCGTGATTGAAATAATTTCTTGTTTTAGTTTTGTTCATTTTGAATTATTGTGAATTGTTTGGGCCTTAGATTTTAGGATTAGAATAACCATCCTCATATGATCGACACCTTAGGTACTACACGAATGACCTGTGCACTTGCAAAATATCGAGGTTTATTATTAAAACTTTTTTATACCGGAAACCTGCGATCAAGTTTTTGGCACCGTTACCGGGGAGGTGATTAGTTTAGTTTTATAGTTTAAGGTGTTTGGTTAGTTTTTGTTCTTTCATTTTTAATTCTGAAATCATGCTCTTGTATGAACATAAGGGTCATGAGAGGTTGGAGTAGTGCGGCTGAAACTGTGGATTTAGACATCACTTGACTAGAATGAACTAATAGGAAAGCTCGGTGAGAAGTAGAAGAAATGAGAAATCAACAATAGACGAGAAATTTCAATAGAATATGGACCACGAAGTGAACCAAGGACATTAACAATGGACCCTTATGGACTTTATGAGACCACAGTTCAATGTGGTGAATCAAGGAGTAGCTAAACTGTTTGTTCAAGTAGCGTCATTTGAGATAAAACCAACCCTTTTAAACATGCTTCAATAGAATGTGTAGTTTTATGGATTGACAAATGAAGATCCCAACATGTTGGGTTTGGCATGGATGCATGCATCACATGTAGCGAAAGTGTCGGAATCTAGATTCTGACACCATGACAACCTGAAAAGCATATAATCAAACATGCATGCATGAATATGTAAAGAACATGAAATATAAAACATTTTACCTTTTGTTTCTCCTCCTTTATTGTTTCTTCTCCTTGTTTGGGTTGTTGCAAACACTAAGCCCTTCCTTGATAACCCAAGAACACACAAAGAAGATGAAAAAATAATGTATAAGGGTGGTTTGAGCACCAAACTTGATTAGTTATAGTAGATGCTCAAAATGATAAAAGAAAGATCAAGACTCTTGTTGCATGCACCTTGGTTCATTCAACAATTGCATAAATTGCAAGAATAAGACTCTTCACACCTCTCTCTCACTCTAGAACTCTTCTAAAGCCCTTATGCTCTAACTTGAGTGTGTAAGAAGTGGTGAGACCTTGTATCCATAAGTGAAGAAGACACTTATGTACTCATTCGTGCCCTCTGTCATGATTGTGACCTAGTTAAAAAATAGGCTCACCTTTGGCCATAATTGTGGCTCGCCATACACACTTTATTTTTCATCCGATCTTTTATGCGTGTGAACCTTAGGTTTTTGGTCATGTTAGGCACTTGAATCAACTCTTAATTTAAGCAAATCATGAAGGGTTTCATGATGCCAAATTGCTATGATATAAGTAGATTAACATACGAACTCTTCGATAATTAACTATCTAACTTATAAACCTTTCCATAGACAATTACCGTGCAATTCGTCCTTTCACCATACTATACCCCACTTGGTTCGGAGTATGGGTTATGTGTCAACTCCCACTAGACTGACTGCGTCACATCTAGTCTAAGCGATGTTAGTTCTTGTCCTGGGATCTCATTAATCTATGTGTTATTAAAAACTCTCTTTTTGACACATAACGACTTTGGCCATTGACTCCTGAGTAATGACGCCGATAAGAGGCCATAGGTATCCTTTCCTTTTATTAGGAGTGGTGAATCCTCTATTAGCTACCCATTTATCTTCGAATACCAATAGTTGTGCCCAATCACCACCCTAAGAGCAACCTCGTTTTAAGGTAACAAGGAATGATGTCAAAGCACATGATTAGTATCTAAGATATCCTTGAGTACCTCAAGTGTAAGGATATTTGCACCATTTCTATGATGAGATTGATCGTTGACATTTGATTGATAACCATATGATAATCTCATAGTGGGTCATCCGATGAACTTGCTACTCTTAGTAAGCATCCACATGTTAACTCTAAACATCTCATTCTTACAGTTTGTGAGATCTACTGCTTGATCAAATCAAGGAGTATAACATGTGCTAGTCTGTCTGGATTAATAATGCCTTGTCTTATTAATCCTACAACTAGGGATTATTTAGATACTAACATAATTGAACACGATAGGAATTTTATTATCATGATTTCATCATGATTTCCTTTATGATATATTTTATATCATGGACTTTGTTAATTCAATTTAAGATCAATATCAATTCGTATATAAACGAATATCAAACTAATGAAAAAATGCCTTTCGTCTTATTAATCAAAACAAAGTTAGTACAAAAGTATTAAAGATGATTGCCTTTCGAGCATTACTCTAACACAACGCATATATAGTGAACTTTCTTGAAATCTGTGATGCCTTTCAGTATCATCAGATGTCTGAAATTGTTGTCACAATTTAGCTTTTCTCCTTCACCCGTAGAGATAGAGCAAAGACTTGGTATCATTCATTTAACCTAGCCAATGTTAGTATGTGGGATCGACTAGTTTGTGCCTTTTTAGATAAGTGTTTCCTTTTGACTAAAACCACCAAGATCATTAAGAAAATTACTAATTTCTAGCAAGGTGATGGGGAATCGATCTACGAAGCATAGGAGAGATACAAGGATTTGTAATGGAAGTGCCCACAACATAACTTACCCAAGGTATTTTGGTTACAAACATTTTATAATAGAGTAAACCCCACCTACGAGAGGTACGATTGATGCAGCTTCAGGAGGTCCATTGATGAGGAAGATAGTTGAAAAGGTAGAAGAGCTGATGAAGGAGATGGCGAGCAATAGCTACCTTTGGACGAATAAACGGGGGAGGCAACCTGATACCTTCAAAGAACAAAAAGGAATCATGGTTGTCAATCAAATGAATGAAATGTAAGCAAAATTTGATAACTTGATGCGACAACTCAATAACATGAAGGCTTCATCTTCAGCTCCAGTGAAAGTTGTACAACGAAAGTGTGAACTCTGTGGACCATGATGCTGTGGACTATTACTTGATGAAGGAAGGCGATCAAAAGCAAGTAAACTATATGGGAGCACAATATGGACCAGGAGGGGGCAACATTCCTTACTCTAACACCTATAACCCTGGGTGAAAGAATCATCCTAACTTATCTTGGATGAACAATGTTGGAGGATAATTCAGACCACAAGGATAAGCAAGCTTCCAACGGGACAATCCAAGTTCGATGGAATCTAAGTCGGACAAGATCATGGATAAAATTGGAGGCATGGAGGATGCACACAGGAGGCTTGAAAGCAGATTCAACCAAGTAATAAAGAACCACGCCTCATCAATATACAACTTGGAAGTCCAAGTAGGTCAATTGGTAGAGGCAATATCTACTCGAAATGTGAGAAACCTTCCAAGCAATGTCGAGTCTAATATAAAAGAAAGAATCATGGCCATTATTTAGACCTAGGATAAGGAACCCGAATAGGTGAAGAAAGAAGGAGATAAAGGAGAAGGTCAAGTAATTAAGGAATTCCTTCAGGTGAGCTTGTAATTAAGCCAATTAGGGCAACTTGACTTGGAATTCCATACCCTATTTTTACTCAGTGGAAGTTATTTTCAAATAGGGCAGCGGGGAATTTGAAGGAGGTTGAATCAAACAAGGTTGAGGAAGTAACGGAACAACTAAAAACGAAGCTCACACTCAAGGAATCTGTTAAGAAGAAGGTTAAAGAGCACATATCAGAAGAACACCCTAGCATAGCACGAAAGAAAGAGGATCTAGGGAATTTTTATATTCCTTACAATATCAATAGAGTCATCATAAACAAGGCATTCGCAGATTTGGGAGCAAGTATCAACATGACACCCTATACCTTTAGTCAAAAGTTGGAGTTAAGAGAGTTAGTACCCACAAAGATGTTAGTAAGGACAGTTGACAGAACTATTATTACGGTTGTGCACGTAGAAGTTGATAAATTTACATTTCCCACAAACTTCTATATATTGGACATTGGGGAAGATGTGGAAACCTCTATGGTTCTTGGACAACCGTTCCTAGCCATTGCTCGTTCAATCATTGATATTGATGGGGGTGAACTAACTCTCAGAAAGGAGAAAATAATCTTCAAAGTGTCAAAGAAAGACTACAATTCTCCTTTACCTCCAACTAATATCAAAGAAATCGAACCTTGAGGAGAATGAGAAGATATCGAGGATCCTGGGAAAGCATTCAAAAAGAAGCAATCACGTAGAAGAAGGTGAGGAAAGAAGAATCACAAGGAAGGTGAAATTCGTAGCATAGTAGCTCAGGTGCAAATTTTGAGATCAATGACTGCAATACCATTGCACTAATCATTTGAACCACTATGAGCCTTGAAGAACGTCAAGCTACCAACGTTAAAAGAAGTGGTGTATGGGAGGCAACCTGTGGAATTTTATTTCCATTGATTGTTTTTTGTTAGAAAGTTTGAATTATGTAGTTAAGATTATTTTATTTCCAAATAAAATTGGGAAGAAGTTGGATGATCAATCAAGTAAGCAAAGAGAGGTGAAAGGACCATAAAAGAATTGAGAAGTGATTTCGAAAAAAATTGTGAAAAGAACAAAAGAAGAAAAAAAGAAAAAATGGTGGAAAACTGCAGGCCACAATTGTGGCCATTGACTAGGCAGAAAAGGGAAACATGCATTTTAAAATTTTTTAAAATCATTTTACCTTATAACCACCTTTATATTCAATTCTAACTTCACTTTTTTATTCACTTTCACTTTTACTTTATCTCTCTAGATTTGAACGTACAAACGCTCTCACAACTCTCTACAAAAATTTCAAACTTCCAAATTTCTTCCAAACTCTACTTATTCACAAGAAAATATGCTGCGTATTAAACAATCAACCAGACAAAAGCAATCATCGAGATGAAAACAAGATATGGGATGAGGAAGATGGAATAAAGCAGCAGATTTTGGAGCACCCTTCCCTATCTATACAAAGGAGGAAGGTATTCATTTTCAATCTTTAAATGCTAGATAAATTATAGCCCCTAAATATTTTGATTTTGATACACTCGATAGGTTAGAACTGCGTGATAGGGTTGAGAATTTAGTTGAAAGAATTAAGTGGCACAAATTCATACATTTCCAATTTCCTATCTACCAGGAGCTCACTTTGGAAAATTTCACTTTCCTTTCCTATAAACCTACGAACCCTAACGAAATATGGTTTAGGTTGTGGGCACGAGCTTATGAATTGAACATAGAAATCATATGTGATATGTGTGGGTTCCCCGAATTCTTCATTATTGATATGATTTTTATCCTTCTTGTTATTGGAATGAGCTCACTGGAATAAAGCGATTCGATGCCAAAAATGGCCATAACAATATCATAAGGACTCATGAACTCTTGTTATTGCACAAATTCATGTGTCAATTGATTTTTGATAAATTAGAAACCAATAAGTGTTTAACCAAGGAACTCTTCATGTTGTGGTGCATGGATCATAGCATTCTAGTATGCACCTCCACTCATGTGTTGAACGTCATTGTTGCGACTCCACGCCAGAGAAACAACAATTTAGGTATGAGGTACCAAGTTTCAACAATTTCTACCATTTCTGAATATTATGATGTAGATTGTAGTGGGTTAATTGTCCATCTCCCTAAGTTCCTAAATCATTACCATTTATAGTGGGGCTAAAATCTTTAAGCCCCACAATATGGAACTTAGGGATATCAGTCAAAAGACATATGTTAAGATTAGGGTCAGTCAGGCGAGTTCAAGTTCAGTGCTGCCTCAACAGGCAAAAGAGGACTCGACTAGTGAACAGTCTGAGGAGTAAGAAGAGATGGAAGGACAAGGCTGGAAGAAAGTCCTGGATGCAATCTTCAAAAACAACAAGACATTGGCGAAGAACAACAGAATGATGAAGGAGGTGGCCCGAACACAACGACATCAAAGTCGAGATATCCTTTGGATCCATCGATATTTTGAGGCTCAAGGTATTCAATTGCCACCTCCAACACCATCACCACCTCCGTCTCTATGAATAGAGCTAGTAGCTAGTTGAGAACGTAATATAGCGGAGTAACTAGATCAACACGCATCACAAATGTGTGCCTCTATGTCAAAAAGCTACAACAACGTTTCAACCAAGCAATTTAATAAAAATGACTTAATCGAGTAACCGAATAGACATTCATCACCAATGTTTGCCTCTGAGTAAAATGTATGTTTTCTAATAAAAACCTACCGAATTGTAATAGCTTGAATTTTCATGAAAATGTACTTAGGAGTAGTTATAGAGTCTGAATGACCAAAGAATTATTAATGTGTGTGTGCAATGAAAGGGTAAGTAAATTAACACTTGGATCTGTAGTAATCTGTATATTTAGTTTAAAGCCCGTAGATAGATTTTGCATGTTAATGATTTGATATAACTTGATGACTGTGCTCAAAGCTAAATTTATTTCAAGAAGTTGAAGTCATTGTCTTATTATTGCATTGTGTGTTGTATGTTTGTTGTTTTGTTTGCTTGAATAAAAGCAAATGTTTAAGTGTGGGATAGATGTTGATAAGTGTGATTTGCATCATGTTTTAGGGTTTAGTTTGTTATATAATTAAGTGTTAATTTAATCGTTTGATATGTGTTTAAGTTATAATTGTGTTGGTTTGTTAATTTATTATATTCAAGTTTTTTCATAGGTTAGCTAAGTCTTTGACCTTTTGCATCAGCCATCAATTCGAAACCTTAAAGAGTTCATTGAGAGATCAAGAAAGAGAAGAAGGAAGAGGGACGTGGAGAAGAAGCCTACGCGAAGTACTTCCCAGAATAAGAGGTTTCCTGTCGTTGTTGCTTTCATCATCTGCTCCAATCATTTTTGGTTTTGTTTTCAATTTTATGGATGTATAAAATATGCATAGATATTGAGAATATGATTGTTGAATGTTGAGAATTATCTAAACTCACATTTGGATTATTTTATCCTTGATATTAATGAAATTTAATTGTTGTGTTTTTATTGTATTAGTGGTGATTTAAAATCTACACTTTCATATTTCGGTGATAAACTAAGAGGGTGAACCGAGTAAAAATTATTAAATTGGGATAATGAGAGTTATGTAATTTAATAGAACAAGAATTAAATCGAATCGGTAAATTTGTGCGAAGAGAAATCTTGCATAGATTTTTGGTAGTTTTTTTGGACAATTTTAGATCTTGTTTAGGTTTTGGATAGATTATTAAAATTCCAATAATCCGATTAAGGATTATAAATTAGGGTTAATGGTTATAACTTGAGAGACAGTAATCAACTCTAGGACTGTCTAGAACCGATAATCTAGTAATTCATAATTTGCTAGGTTTTCCTTAAAGTCAGATAAAATTCTCCTTTCTCTCTATTGGTAGTTTTTAGGCTAATTCTTGATTTGGCGTTGCATCTGCTACTTTGTTTATATTTTCGAATTTGATTTTTGGAATTGATTCCGTGATTGAAATAATTTCTTATTTTAGTTTTGTCCATTTTGAATTATTGTGAATTGTTTGGGCCTTAAATTTTAGAATTAGATTAACCCTCCTCATAGGATCGACACCTTAGGTACTACATGAACGACCCATGCACTTACGAAATTTTGAGGTTTAATACTAAAACTTTTTCATACCAGAAACCTGTGATCAAGTTTTTAGCGCCATTGTCGGGAAGGTGATTAGTTTAGTTCTATAGTTTATGACGTTTAGTTAGTTTTATTTTTGTTTTCGTTCTTTTGTTTTCAATTATGAAATTATGCTTTGGCATAAACACAAGGGTCATAAGGGGTTCGAGTCGCGTAATTGAAACTACAGATTTAGACATCACACGATTAGAATAAATCGTTAGGAAAGCTCGGCGAGAAGAAGAAGAAATCAAGAAATCAACAATGGCCGAGGAATTTCAACAAAATATGGACCACGAAGTGTACCAAAAAATGTCAACAAAGGACTCTTATAGACTTCATAAGACTAGGGTTCAACGTGGCTAACCAAAGAGTAGCTAGGCCACCCGTTCAAGCAGCCTCGTTTGAAATAAAACCAACCCTTTTAAACATGCTTCAACAGATTGTGTAGTTTTATGGATTGACAAACGAATATCCCAACGCACACATAGTGAACTTTCTCGAAATCTATGATACTTTTCGATATTATCAGATGTCAAAAGATGGGGTCATAATTCAACTTTTCCCTTTTACTCTTAAAGACAGAG
>JAOSBN010000005.1:28820219-28839442 GCA_027563595.1 Erythroxylum suave
ATACTGGCAATTTGCAAACTATAAAAATTCAAGTTAAGGAACTGAGTTAAGCACAAAAGTCATGAATTAGGAGTCAAAA
Source organism: Erythroxylum suave (assembly GCA_027563595.1). Lineage (NCBI taxonomy): Eukaryota > Viridiplantae > Streptophyta > Magnoliopsida > Malpighiales > Erythroxylaceae > Erythroxylum > Erythroxylum suave. The sequence goes on from JAOSBN010000005.1 coordinate 28,820,299, forward strand.
AGTGCATAATTACTTAAGAAAATAGGGCCAATTTATAGTATAAATTTGGTTCAATCAATTGCATCATGTTTTAGGGCTTAGTTTGTTATGTATTTAAATGTTAATTTAATCGTTTAGTATATGCTTACGTTAGAATTGTGATAGTTTGTTAATTAATTATGTTTAGTTTTTTTATAGGTTAGTCAAGTCTTTGAGCTTAATTATTATGTCTTTGAGGTACCTTGATGTGTTTGTTAGTGTTTTAGGATCAACATCAAAGAATGAAGAAGTTTTGGAGACACTCGAGCAGAAACAACGACCCACGATCGTGGCACAACAAGCCATAATCATGGTAGAAGCATTAGAGTCAGCCCACGATTGTGGACCATATGCCACGATTGCGATAGAAGCCTAAGAAACAGCCTACAATCATGGCCTGATTACCATGATTATGTCTTGCAGAGCCACGATCGTGGCCTACATCAGACGTGGCCCTAGGGTTCAAAAGGTCCAAAAACTCTCTCAAAACTTGACTTTTTAAGTGTCTGCACGTCTATCTGATGTAGGCCACGATTACGTGCAGACACTTAAAAAGTCAAGTTTTGAGAGAGTTTTTGGTCGTGGCCTACATCAGATAGACGTGCAAACACTTAAAAAGTCAAGTTTTGAGAGAGTTTTTGGATCTTTCGAACCCTAGGGCTACCTTGAACACACAAAATGGTGTATAAGGAATGAGGCAAAGGAGATTAGGAGCTTCTGCATCGACCACCATCAAGAAACTCTAGAGAGAGTTCATTGAGAGATTGAGAAAGAGAAGAAGGAAGAGAGACATGGAGAACAAGTCGACGAAAAGTAGTTCGTAGAATAGGAGGTTTCCCGACGTTACTATCTCCATCATTCATTCAGATCTTGTTTTTGGTTAGTTTTCAATTTTATTAATATATAGAATTGGGAGGGCCGTTGATGATAGAATTGTGTGAATATTGAGGATGTTTAAACTCACCTTGTTTTTATCTTTGATTTAATGAAATTTTATTGTTTGTGTTTTACTAAATTAATTATGCTTTAATTTCCTTAGTTGCATAATTTGGTGATAGACTGAGAGAGTGAATCAAGTGATAAATTACTAAATTGCGCTAACAAGAGTTAGGTAATTTAATAGAACGAGAATTAAATCAAATCGGTAAATTAAGCAAAGAGAGATCTTGCATAGTTCTCGATAGTTTTTGTTCAACTTTAGATCTAATTATGGTTTTGGATGGATTGTTAATCGAGAGATTGCAATTCCTATCATCTGATTAAGGTTTATAAATTATGGTTAATGGTTATAACTCGAGAGAGAGTGATCAACCCTAGGACTATCTAGAACTAATATCCTAGTAAGTCATAATTGATTTGGTTAGCGTTAATGATGGATAAAAGTCCTCTTTCTCTTAATTGGTAGTTCTTTCAGTTGATTCTTGATTAGGTGATACAACTGTTATTCTATTAATATTTTCGTAATTCATTCTTGGAATTGAGTTGTGTGATTAAATTAAATTCTTCCTTTGTTTTGTTACATTTGAATTACTGTGAATTGTTTTAGCCTTAACTTTTAAGATTAGATTAGCCCTCATCAAGGTTAAATATTAAAACTTACAAATATCAGAAAACTGTAATTAGCAATATGGAAGTAAAACCAAGACAGCAATGTAAGGCTATCACACTTAAAAGTGGAAAGAGCTAGAAGAACCGTTGTAAAGACAAGCTAAGACCCAATTTGTAGAAGATCAAGAAAAGAAGAAAAAGGATGAAGACAAAAATAAAAAGTGTCTATACATTCCTCCTCTACCTTACACACTAAAAATACCATTCCTACAATGACTTCAAAAGAACAAATTAGATGTACCATTTACAAAGTTCTCAGAAAAGTTAAAGAAGTGAAAATTTTACTTTTCTTTTATGGAATTGTTGAAACGCAGGCCCAAGGATGTAAATTACCTATTATCTACTAAGTAGACTTGGAATGATAATCAAATAGTAGTCATGACAAAAACCTCTAGCTCCTGTTTTACCAACCATACGCCCTCACAGTTGGTAGATCTAAGGAGCTTTACAGTACCCTATGTAGCTGTTAATTTAAAGATTTCAAAATGTTTATGTGACTTTAAAAGCAAGTATAAACCTTATACCTTTATAGATTTTTAGGAAACTGGGGCTAACATATATAAAGCCAACATCCAAGTATATTTAATTGACAAATTGGTTGACAAAAAAACCGTTTGGCATGGTAGAGGATGTACCTATATTCCTATGGATTTTTTCATAATACACTTTGAAGAGGATTAAAATTTTCCAGTAGTTCTTAGTATACCAATTTTTAATAACAAAAAGGCTTTAGTAGATGTCTATTTTAAGGAGTTTTACTATTCCCTATTTTATTGATATTTTGTTAGTAAAAAGAACATTATTGGACTTAATCAGTTTTCTTAATTTTATTAACATTATCCTTTTGATTATCTTACAATTTTTAGCTTATTTATAAGCTACAAAGCTATAATTGGGTAACACGAGTGGAATCAAGCCACTCATAATTGATCCCAACTGAGTTTTGAAAGATGCAAAGTCAAGCTAATGGCCATACATTAGCACATTTGGTAGTTAGATTGAAATAAGTTTTTTAATGATTTAGAATGGTTTGGATTGCTAATTCTCTTACTCTTTTTAAAGCAACTATAACATAGGGTACCAATGTCAAGCATCAAGTGAATTTGGTTTCAAACAACATCACTGTCACTACCTCAAATGCCATGATAGGTTTTATGCTCTAACCCTTGTCTTTTTATTTTTATTTTGTACTTATATTTTCTTGCCATTTTATTTTATTTCCACCTTTTTTGTTATTTTTTCTTCTCATGTTGAGGAAAATGTGTTGTCCACCTGTGAGGAGGATTGTGTGCATTGTATGTTTTTTTTAAGTGAATTTTGCATACTATATATTAGTCTTGTTTAGGTATTTATGATGTCACTCATTTGAATATGTCAATGGCTAGGACTTAACAAATTTGGTTTAGATTTGAACACAGCCTTTTAGGTTATAAAGATTTATTAGCTTATGAAATTAGTGTCCTAGGCAGCTTTGGTTAAATATACATGATAATTAAGATGTAATGGTAGTTCATTATCCCAGGAAGTTGTCACATACATTTATAATTTTAAGTTAATCAAATAGTCAACATTATCAGTATCCTTTTGTGAGAATGATTAGCTACAGAAATGAAGTAGGCAATAAAATATGAAAAAATGAAGAGAAAAAAAGAAAAAAGTGTATTTTTTAGTAAATAACTTTTATACTATGTTCGAGTTATAAATAGAGCTAGTAGCAAGTTTAGAATTTGACCTAGTTAAGTAGTCAGGGAACATTCAATACAAATGTTTACCTTTGCATTAAAAGACTATAATGACTTTCGAATCAAGCCGATGAATAAAAACACGACCTAGTTAAGTAAATGTGTTGGGACAGTTATGGCTATAGGCATCACATGTATGAGAATGCATCGGAAGTGTTGGAATCTAGATTTCGACACCATGAAAGCCCGAAAACACAGAATCAAACATTCATGCATGGATATGTAAAGAACATGAAATATAAAACATTTTTACCTTTTATTTCTCCTTCTTTCTTGTTTCTTCTCCTTGTTTGGGTTGTTACAAACACAAAACCCTTCCTTGATAATCCATGAACACGTAAAGATCAAGAAGAAACAATGTATAAGGATTATTTGAGCACCAAACTAGGTGATTTTTAGTAGATACTCAAAATGATAGAAGATTGATCAAGAATCTTGTTACATACACTTTGATTCATGTAACAATTGCATCTAGAACTCTTCTAGAACCCTTAAGCTCTCACTTGAGTGTGTAACAAATGGTAAGACCTTTTGTACATAAGTGAAGAACTCACTTAAGTACTCATTCACGCCCTCTATCATGATCGTGGCTCACGTGGCCTGGGTTTGTCTTCAGCCACAATCGTGGCCTATTTAAATTTAGACATACACATTGTGTTTTTCATTTAAAATTTTATGCACATGACCCTTAGGTTCCCAGTTATTTTAGGCACTTGAATCAACTCTTAATTTAAGCAAATCATGAAGGGTTTCATGAAGCCAATTTGCCAAAATATAAGTGGATTAATACATAAACTCTTTGATAGTTAATTATCTAACTTACAACCCTTTCCAAAGACAATTACCATGCAATTCGTCCTTTCACCATGCTATACCCCACTTGGTTTAGTGTATGGGCTATGTGTCAACTCCCACTATACTGACTACGTCATATCTAATCTAAGTGACGTTAATTCTTATCCTAGGTTCTCATTGCTTTTATGACACATAACTGCGCTGGCCAGAGACTCTTAGGTAATGACCCCAATAAGAGGTCATGGGTATCATCTCCTTCTATCAAGAGTGGCAAATCCTTTATTGAATACCTAATTACCTTCAAATACCAATAGTTATACCCATTCTCCACCCTAAGAGCGACCTCGTCTTTAGGTAACAAGGAATGATGTCAAAGCACAGGATTGGTATCCAAGATATCCTTGAGTACCTCAAGTCTAAGGATGTTTGCGTCATTGCTATAGTGAGATTAATCATTGACATTTAATAGTTCATCCATATGATAATCTCAATATAGTTCATCTGATGTACTTACTACTCTTAGTAAATATCCACATGTTAACTCTAAACATCTTATGTTTACAGTTTGTGAGATTCACTACTTATCTAATCAAGGAGTATAACACATGCTGGTCTATCTAGATTAATAACGTCCTGTTTAATTAATCTTATGATTAGGGATTATTTAGATACTAAAATAATTGCACATGAAAGTAATCTCATTATTATGATCTCACCACGATTTACTTCATGCTATGTTTTGTACTATGGAATTTATTAATTCAATTTAAAATCAATATCAATTCATATATAAATGAATATCAAATTAATGAAAAAAAGCCTTTCACTTTATGAATCAAAATAAATTCAGTACAAAAGTGTTAAAGGTGATTGGCTTTAGAGCACTACTCTAACAATCTTCCACTTGCACTAAAGCCATTCTCCTTTATATCTAATACCATAGGTGAGTACACAAGAATCAAATTTTATTTGTGGAAGTGGCTTCATCTAAGGATCAGCGTTGTTCTGATTGTGGGCACTCCCTCATTCTTCACATCACCTCTACCAATTATCTTCCTAATCAGCTAATATCTCCTAACTATGTTCTTGCAGCTCTGGTGAGACCTTGGTTCCTGGGCTTGAGCAATAGCCTCATTATTGTCACAGTACAACAATATTGGGTCTACTATGCTTAGAACCACTCCAAGTTCCATAATAAACTTATTGATCCAAAAAATTTCTTTCACTGCTTTCGTAGCTACAATGTACTTTGAGTCAGTCTTCAAATCTGTAGTCATCTCTTGTTTGGAACTATTCTAACTGACTGCTCCACTATTCAATGTGAAAATATAACCTGACTGGGATTTGGAGTCATCATGTTCAAATTGAAAATTGGCATTTGTATGCCCACTCACTACAATATCTCCATTTCCATAACCTGAATGGGATTTGGAGTAATCATGTTCAGATTGAAAATTGGCATTTGTATGCCCACTCACTACAAGATCTCCATTTCCATATATCAAGAATACAGGCTTAATCCTTCTTAAGTACTTCAGGATATTCTTGACAGCTACCCAGTGACCTTCACCAAGATACAATTGATATCTGCTCGTAACACTTAGAGCATGCGATATATCGAGTCTTGTACATAACTTAGTATACATGATTAATCCTACTACCAAAGTCTACGAGATTATACTCATGCGAGTCCTCTCATCTTGCGTCTTAGGAAACATAGATTTCGAGAGTTTTATCCCATGAGTCATGGGAAGAAACCTTTTCATGGACTACTCCATGCAAAACCTATTTAGCACTTTGTCTTTGTTTGTTGACTGTGAAAGACCTAGTAACTTCCTTGATCTATCTCTATTGATCTTTATTCCCAATATGTAAGTTTCTTCTCCAATTTCTTTCATGGAAAAATTTCGGGACAACCAAATTTTGACTGATTGCAAACTTGAGACATCATTTCCTATTAGTAATATGGCATTCACATATAACACAAGGAATATGATAGCACTCCCTATAACCTTCTTGTACACATAAGGTTTATCAAGATTTTGTCAGAAACTAAACTCTTTGATTGTCTCATCAGATCGAATGTTCCAACTCCTATATGCTTGCTTCAATCCATAAATTGATTTCTGAGGTTTGTATACCTTTTTTCCATTTATGGATATGAAGCCGTCAGGTTGAATCATATATACATCCTTACTTAGGTTTCCATTCAGGGAAGTTGTCTTCACTTCCATTTTCCATATTTCATAATCATAATGAGCAGCAATGGCTAGGAGTATTCTAATGGATTTAAGCATAGCTACAAGACTAAATGTCTCATCATAATCAATTTCTTGTCTTTGACGATAACCTTTAACGACTAGCCTCGCTTTATAGGTAATCACATAACCTTCCATGTCGATTTTCTTCTTTAAAATCCACTTGTAGCCTATGGGTTTTAACCCTTCAAGTGGGTAACCAAAGTCCATACTTGGTTTTTATGAGTGGAATCTATTTCAAACTTCATGGCTTAAAGCCATTTTTCAGATTCTGAACTCTTCAGAGCCTCTTCATAAGTTGAAGACTCATCATCCTCTATGACTAATACGTCATTTTGTTCAGTTAAGAGAAATCTATATCTCTCCAGAACATTACATATCATATTTGACTTATGAACATTTTGTGTGTCAGAAGGTTCAACTATTGTCTAATTTCTATGAACATTAGTTTCTAGTTTAGGAAATTGATCTACGTCTGTTTGAGCATCATGAACTTCATCAAGTTCAACTTTGCTCCCACTGTCTTTTTTAAAAGGAACTCTTTCTCTAAAAAGACAGCATGCTTTAAGACAAAAATCTTTTTGCTCTAAAGCATTATAGAATTGATATCCAATTATCTCCTCAAGATATTCTATAAACAGACATTTATTAGATTTTGCTTCAAGCCTGTCTGATCGAATCCGCTTCACATAAGCTGGACATCCCCAAAATTTCATATGAGAAAGGTAGGGTGTTTTGTTAGTCTATATCTTACATAGGACAACTTCAATTGCCTTAGAAGGGACTCTATTTGTCACATAAAACATAGTCTCGAGTGCATAACCACAAAAGGATTTCAATAGATCTACTAAGCCCATCATTGACCTTACCATATCCAACAAGGTTTGATTTCTCCTTTCAACCATACCAATATATTATGATGTGTAAGGTAGAGTCTATTGGGATACTATCCTATTATCTCATAGATAAGTTAGAAATTCCTCGTTTAATTTTTCACCACCTCGATTTGATCGAAGTGTCTTAATATTTCTATTGAGTTTTTTCTCTACTTCATGTCAAAATTGTTTGAACGTTTCAAACACTTCAGGTTTGTATCTCATTAGATACACATATCCATGTCATGAATAATCATTGATAAAAGTAACGAAGTACACAAAACTACCTCTACCATAAATGAACATCGGACCATATACATCAGAATGTATTAGGTCTAATAACCCATTCATTCATTCACCGTTTCCTTTAGAAGGTAATTTAGTCATCTTACCTAACAAGCAAGATTCACATATTTCATATGATTCATAATCAAATAACCCTAGGCTACCATTCTTGTGTAGCTTAATCATGTGTTTCTCACTTATATGGCCAAGTCAATAATGCCATAAGTAAGATGATTTTAGGTTATCTCTTTTTTTTTTATTGTCATTGATATTTAAAATTGAATTGCACATATCTAATATGTAAATTCCATTGCACAATGTAGTAGTATCATACAGCATTTCATTTAACTTAATTGAACAACCATTGCTTCAAAAAGTTAAATGAAGTCCTACTTTATTAAGACATGAAACAGATACAATGTTTTTAGTCACAACGGGTTCATAATAGCAATTTTCCAAAACTAACTCTAACCCACTAGGAAGATACAAAACATATGTTCCTATGGCTAATGCGAAAACTCTTGCTCCATTTCCCACACGTAGGTCCATCTCTCCCTTCTTGAGCGGTCTACTATCACTTAGACGCGGCATATTAATGTTAGAGTTATGTAAATATAGTGCCTTGTAAAGAAAGTGTATTTACTTATAACTTAATTTTCTTCCAGTTACTTTTTGTAATGAAAATATTCATTATTAATAAAATAAAGAGTTTGGTTTTATATGTATGAGCATAACAAAACTAGTCATAAGGTACCAAGATTCTTTTGTAAGTAATATACATATACATAGAGATGTATGGGAAATATGTATATTATTAGAATCTTAAATAATTGATTCATAGTTGAACAATTAAGTTGGTCGCTTGATTATGGTTTAGACTGTAGTGTTGTGGTTTACCTCCATGTAAGTAAAAGAGTTTACTTCAAGGGAATGATAAGTTTCATATCATGATAGTAGTTGACTATCGATAATGGCACTATGAAATAAATCTAAAATCCTATATGTTTTAAAGAATAAAGTAGGCCGTTACTTTAATCTTAAAACATACACTTAAGCAATAGTTTATTATGAATGAAAATCTTGATAAGTGGTGAACCCATAAGTGTTTCATTATAATTCTTGATATGATCAGAATGGATTTTTATAGAGTATCAATCTAGTGTCTTCATGTTGGAATTATTAATTGAAACATGTATCAAGGAACATTCTCTCAAATAAAGAGTTTATGGTGATATCATCACTTCTACATGTTTTATGGAGATTGGTGATTAACTGACGCCAATAGTTTGATGGACTAGCTCCCCATCAAATCTTAACACCAAAATGAGATCTTGTGTGTTAATCACCATATAGAGTGAAACAAGAGATCTAAAAGTAACAATCAATATAAGCACAAAACAACAATTTTCCTTTATTGTGTAGATGGCTATAATATGTTTCATATTAGAGTTTGCAATTGGAGATCATTTTTGAAACATGTGTTCTCATAATAATTAATAATTCAAGAGTTCAACTGATTGTCTTTTGTAGAATGAAATTTAGTTAATAAGCTGGAATTAATTCTAATGAGATTAAATTAATTTTGGGCTTATTGGAGCTTGAATTATTTAAATCCAATTAGATTCTCCATTTGACGTCTAGGAAGGTTATCAAGCAAAGTAAGAAATACAAATAAAGATTTTAAAGCCTATGATTGAATGTTGGGCTTACTTTATGAACATTTAGAAATAGGCTAGACTTTGGTTTAATTTGATTAATTTGATCAACTAAATTTATTCAAATTTATTAAAGATAAAAGGAGGTTCATTTTTTGTTTTAATGGGCTAAATTTGCAGCTCACATTTATCATTGGTTTGCTACATTTAAGATGGTTTTTAACGTGCTTTATCATCATTAAATGGAGTTATGACCTTATCATTAAATGGTTTAATGGTTGTCTTTTAACGATAGCATGTAACCATTTAGCATTCATGGGATTAAAGAAGAAAGAGGTGCATTTGATGGACCCTCTTCCTTTTTTCATCATAAAACCGAAAATAAGATGTATCATTTTAGGTTATTGATCTTTTCACATGGCCATTTGAAGACAAATGAGAAGAGTCTAACTTATTGGCTTCTTTATGATTGGTTAAGGAAGGATGTGATGCATTGGATGCACTTCACTTCTTTCTTTGAGGCTTAACCGAAATTAAGAGAAAGAATATAAGGGGTTGTTGAATTTTTATCTCTCTCACTTATCTTGTATGAGATAGCCAAAATTTGCATGAAAGGTGTCTCATCTTTGGCTTCCTTTTTCTAAGGCAAAATCTCTTCAAGTTGTCTTCTCCTTTCCCACCAAAGGATCTTGTTAACCAAGCTATCCAAGGAGAACAAGTAGTAGATTGGATTGGCCAGGATACAATAATGAGAAGAGGATATATCACCTAGGAAAGCATACATTGTCGAGATTAAGATAGCATAGCGAGGAGTTAAAGTTGTAGCAAAGGAGTCGGTATATTTCTACCATCTTGTTCTTATGTTAAATATTTTCCTTATACCATGTCTATATGGCTTGATGTGTTGATTTGGTTATATTGCTTATGCTAAAATTTGATTTTTAAAAACAAAGTTTTGAAATCTACCGCTTTAGCCAAATCTTGCATGCTTAAGTTTTCTATCCAACAATCAACACATATGTGTGAGCCACATCCGATATTTAATACCCAAATGTTATTATCAAAAATAGTTTTTACCTCAATGACTAATAACATACCTGAAATAGATGGTGGGGCATCTAATGCCTTCTTCTACTTCAGTGACTCTATATAAGCTTTCCAGTTCCTCTTCCAATGTCCTTGCTTGTTTCAATGGAAGCATATACCTTTTGAAGTTGTCTCTTTTGCCTTTTTCTTACCTATACCTCCCACTGGCTTCTTGGACTTCTTCTTCTTCTTTTAAGAACCAGAAGCAGAGTCTATCAACATCACAACCTTACTGTCTTTCCTAACAATCTGCTTAGCTATTTAGAGTAGATTAATCAACTCAGATATTGTCATGGATATTTGGTTCTTCTGATACTTAAGCACAAACTATGAATAACTATAAGTCAAACTATCATAATCAAGTCTATACTTAATTTATGATCCATAATAAAGCCCAAACTACCTAACGTCTCAATGTATCCATTCATGTTTAGTGCATATTGTAGTGGAGATGATCCCTCATCCATCTTTCAGTAGAAAAGCAACCTCGAGGCCTCAAACCTTTCAGACCGAGCTTGCCCGTCAAACTATTCCCTTAAATGGTAAACTATGGTATGAGCGTCTGTAGCCTCATATTGCTTCTACAGTTATGGTGACATAGAGGTAAGCATTATACAACTAGCCAACTCACTATCATCCAATAGCTTCTTATAAGCTTTCTAATCTTCATCAGATGCATTGACAGCAGAGGGATCGGGACGTGGTTCATCTAGGACATATCCTAGTTTTTTAGATTTGAGAAAAATTCTCAAATTCCATAGCCATTCCAAAAAGTTAGGTCCCGTAAGTTTTTTGAAATCTAATAGGGAGCGTGAGTTCACACTAGAATTGTAATTCGATAACCTAGAAGAATAAGAGAAAGTGTTAGAATGTACATTAATGCATATCGATAAGGACTTTAATCACATGCATTATAGGTCTCACTCTTCTTATTCAAATCCATAGCCCTCATTACAAATTCGAGAAAACTTACAGTTTACCTAATGGGTCGATATTTGATATCACCAATAATGACCTTGGGTTTGCCCAACAAGCCGTCTTAGGTTAATCGGCAGATATCATTCATACCAATCGCATTCATTTATGTAACTATCGACTTATGCCATCAACTGTTGATTTAGCACACTCATTGGGTCATCAACTCTTGATTTGTATACATCCATGTATTTAACCCAACTTCGCCTCTATCCACATTGATCTTGGGTTTGCCCAACAAATCAACGCTTCAAGTTAGGACTAACCCATTAATCCAGAAATCTAATTTCCATGGTTTGCATATATTTGTGAAGTGAGGGCTTAGGTTTGCCCAACAACCAAACTTTAAAAGAACTCTAGTTCTTACCACATCAATGGAAGGCGTAAGTCCTAATTTTTCAGTTGAGGGATTTATTCTTTGGTCTCATCAATATTAGGATGATCTTGAATATGAATATCACATATAGACATTTAGATTATATACAACTCAATTGAATTGAGCCTCTATCTATAACTACCCTTAAAATGCATCTAATGCATATATAATACAAAGGAGGTTTAATTTAGGTTGTGACTTGACTATGTATTTAAAGCTCATGATTCGATTCAACTCATGAACCTAATTAAGTACTAGTGTTAGTCTTGGTTAATCTGAATTATGAACGTGATTCAATTAGGAACCTTAAAATTTTAATTATTTTGATATCCAGATTAAACACTTTAATCCTAAGCTTTTTATGCCTTTATCTAGTCAGACTAAAAATAATATTCTCTACTTGGATTAACTCTAAATTAATCCCTAGGGATTCCAAAATTTTCATACATCAATTAGCCATTTATAGTATCCCTAGGTCATCTCGAATTTATCTAAACAATTTCAACACTTGCCAAAATTATCTTGACAATCAAAATCGTCAAGTTAAATAAGTTAACCTACTAGACACTAAAGGGACCGATACGATGTTCTTAAAATTTCTAGAACTTGAAGTTCAAGCACATGCATTATATAAGAAATGTATTATTTTGAAGGTAATAGCATGCTTAATGCATGTGCTTATCAAGATCTTATAATCAAAATACATACACTATAAGTCATTAAGTAAGTTAACTCCTTCAACTTTCAAAAAGTTGACTAATGTTAACTTTGACTTTATTTATTAATTGAATCATCAATTAATTATGGAAATTTTCTAGAATCTTATACACATTCTAAATGTGTCTAATAAAAGATTCCAAAGCCTAAATCTTACGAATTATTTATTAGTAAATAGGAAATACCTAACACATCATATGTGTATGACACTTGTCATGTATTTCATATTCGTGGCAACATCTCATCTTGCACGTGCATTTATAAACTTCATAAAAAAATTTATAAAAATTAATATGGAATTTGCATGCAGGCATTATCATCGCATTTCCAAAAATTTCCAGAACTTCATACGTGGATCAAGTTGAAACTAAATTTGTAATAAAATAGCAAATGATATTTAATTGCATCTTGTTTTTACAGAAACATAGCATACCACCTCATAAAAATTTTTGTGAAAGAAAAAAAATTTAGAATTATTACGAAATTTTCAAAATCAGCATATGCATATAGTTTTCCAGAAATTCCCAGAAACTAACATATGAACAATCTGGATATTAATTCGAAATAAAATAGTAAATTACATTCAATTGTAATTTCCTTTGATAGAAACATAATATAACATCTTATAAACATTTTTTGTGAAAGAAAATCAGAAAAAATTACATTTTACATGAATTATTCAAAATCGACATGTATGTTAGTCATAACCTAGCAACCACTTTGCACATGTTCAATATATCTTCTATTACCTGCATAAACTAGCCATGGTTGCATGCATCACATACATGAGTATGCAGCAAAAGTGTTAAACTATAGATTCCAACACCATGATAACCCAAAAAACATATAATCAAACATGCACGCATGGATATGTAAAAAACATGAAATATTAAACAATTTTACTTTTTGTTTCTTATCCTTTCTTGTATCTTTTCCTGGTTTAGGTTATTGTAAACACCAAAACCTTCCTTAATCACCCAAGAACATGTAAAGATCAAGAAGAAACAATATGTAAGGGTTATTTGAGTACAAAACTAGATGAGTTCTAGTATATGCTTAAAATGATAGAAGATTGATTAAGAATCTTGTTGCTTGCACTTTGGTTCATGCAATAATGGCATAAAAGTAGGAACAAGACTCTTGATACCTGTCTCTCAATCTAGAACTCTTAAGCTCTCACTTGAGTGTGTAAGAAGTGGTAAGGCCTTGTGTACCTAAGTGAAGAACTCACTTATATACTAATTTGTGCCCTCTGTCATGATCATAGCCAATGAGCCATGATTGTGCCCTACTTAAATTTAGCCATAGACACTATATTTTTCATTCGATCTTTTATTTGTGTGACCCTTAGGTTCCTAGTTATTTTAGGCACTTGAATTAATTCTTAATTAAGAAAATCATGAAGGGTTTCATGATTCCAATTTGCCAAAATATAAGTAGATTAACATACAAACTCCTCGATAGTTAATTATCCAACTTATAAACCTTTTTATAGACAATTACTATACAAATTGTCCTTTCACCATACTATACCCCATTTGGTTCAAAGTATGGGCTATTTGTCAACTCCCATTGGACTGACTACGTCATACCTGGTCTAAGTGTTACCTAGTCCAAGTGATGTTAGTTCTTATCCTAGGTTCTCATTACTCTATGTTTCATTGAAGACCCTCTTTATGACATATAAATGCTCTAGCTGGAGACTCTTGAGTAATGATCCCAACAAGAGGTCATAGGTATCATCTCATTCCACTAGTAGTGGTGAATCTTTATTGGCGAGCTAATTACCATCGAATACCAATAGCTGTACCCAATCAGCACCCAATGGGTGACCTCGTCTTGATGTAACAAGAAATGATGTCAAAGCACAGGATTGATATCCAAGATATCCTGAGTGCCTCAAGTCTAAGGATATTTGCACCATTGCTATGATGAGATCATCTATATGATAATCTCATTGCGGGTCATCTGATGTACTTACTACTCTTAGTAAGTATCCATATGCTAACTCTAAACATCTCATATTTATAGTTTGTGAAATCCACTGCTTGATCAAAGCAAGGACTATAACTTGTGCTAGTCTATCTGGATTAATAATGTCCGGTCTTATTAATCCTATGACTAGGAATTATTTAGATACTAATATAATTTCACTTGAAAGGAATCTTATTATAATGATCTCATCATGATTTCCTTCATGCTATGTTTTGTATCATATACTACATTAATTCAATTTAAGATCAATATCAATTCATATATAAACTAATATCTAGTTAATGAAAAAAGCCTTTCATTTTATTAATCAAAATAAATTCAATAAAAAAGTGCTAAAGGTGATTGCCTTTAGAGCACTACTCTAACAAAATAGGGGAAATTCATTACAAATATTTGCCTTTGCATCAAAAGACTAGGTCAATGTCAATGAAAATTAACAAAAATAGTGTTTTGATAAGTAAAACCTATTGATCTTTATGAATAGTTTAAATTTTCATGAAAAGCTATGTAGGGATAGTTACAATTTTGAATGACCAAATAATTATCAATGTGAGTGTGCTAGTGATAGCGATAAATGAATTTAACATTAAGGTCTTAGTTAATATCCATATTTAGTCTGAAGTGTTTAGACACAAATTTCATAAGTTAGTAAGTTAGAACAACTTGAAGCTTTATGTTGAAGTTAAATTAGTTTCGTGAAGTTCAATACTATTGTACCATTATTGCATATGCATGCTAATAAGTGTTATTGTTTGGTGTGTTTGTGTTTTTTTTTTCACTTGAGGGCAAACAAAAGTTCAAATGTGAGGATCTTGATAGTTGTAGGTTACATGATGTTTAAGTATGTTTTTATTTGTTAATTAATTGATGCATGCATTTTTAGGTTTAGAATTGTTTTAGTTGGTTAAATATTTATGTTTTGAGTATTATGTAGGTTAGAGCATGCTATTGAGCTTTAATTTTCTACGATTGAGGTGCTTTGATGTGTTTGTTAGTGTTTGAGATCAGATATCGAAGAATGGAGAAGATTTGAAAGAAGCTTGCAGAGGACCTAACGTCATGATCGTGGCATAATGGTCACTATCATGATAGAAGCTGATTTTAGTAGGTCATAATTGTGGCCTCTTGTGCGATGAAAAATGTGGACCGAGCTCCATAACTTAATTTTTTACTGGTTATTTCTAACATTAGTTTTTACCCTAAATAGGAAAAGACTATAAAAAGAAAAGAAAGAAACCCTAAAGGGAGCCTTCATTTTTCATCTTGAGAAAGAATTTAAGGAAGAGAGAAGAAGGAGAGAAGGGAATAGGAGCATTTGCAGTTGTTGTCTACTTTTCTACTTTCTTTTCAAGTTCTTTTCTACTTTCTTTTGTTTATTTAGGTCATCCTAATCTATGCCTTGGATTTAAGATTGTTGAACATGATGTTAATGATGTTCTAATTTCATTTTGGGATTGAATCTTGAAACATTTTATGACCTATTTGCTTTTGACGTTAATAAAATTGTTTGGATATTGCAATATTTGTGTTTTCACATACATCGATAAAAGAGTGAGTTGATAGTTATCTAATTAGGTTAAGTAACAAGAATTAATAACCTAATAAGTCACATTGATAATCATACAAAGAGAGATCTTGTGTGAAGACCTAATTATCAATTAGATTGGTTAAGAATTAATTCGAATGAGGGTTACTTTTATTAATCTAGAGATTGCAAAATAAAAATTTTGGAATCAATTAGGAATTATTAATTAAGGTTAATTTATTAGATCTTAAGAGAGACTAATCAACCTTCAAAATTCTAGGACTGATACAAATCACATCAAAAGTGATTAGGGTAGCAAAATGTCAAAAGATGAATCCCATCTTTTCATAATTCTTTGATCTTGTATTATTGCAATATCTCAATTGTCAAGTGGTTGTGCTCCATTTTAATTTACTTGTGTTAATTTCAAAATTTTATTGACCTTCAAACCCTACTTGATTGTTTAATTTTTTGATTATCTTTATTTTCATTTAAATCACATTTTTTACAATCTTAGACAAAGTTAAGATTTAGGTAGTTTAGTATTCCTCAGGAGATCGACACCTTAATTACTATGTATATGACCCATGAACTTACAGAACATTGAGGGTTTTATAAGATTAAAACTTGCTCAAAAAAAGCCTCTAAAATTTCCTTAACATTCACCATTCATAATCACGAAAGAGACCTTAAGATTTAATGGTATTCTATTCCTTAATATGATAAAATTCGAAAGTTACATAAGATGGATGATATGTAACTAGTTGTTAATCTATAGCCAAGTCTTGTCTCCATTGCCAATTTTATGTTCAATACAAGGATAAATGATGCCTCTCAATTTCATCATTTGCTTTAGAATCCAAGATCCATCCTTAAAATAGTTGTCTTACAAGAAATTAGTATTCTTCAAAAACTATTCATAAATCCATTTGGTTCATAATGCTTTATAATCAGTATATAGTCTCCAAAATATTTTACACGTTAAAACATTCTACATAGTAGAGATTGAAATATTCTCGAGCCCTTTTTGCTATTTTGAGATTGTTACTTCACTACATTTAACTCTAGTTTTCTTAAAGCTTCCCATTATTCCTGATCATAAGAAAGATTTCATAACCTGATCCATCTCTTCGATAATCTTTCTTGGTAAAGAAACATGTGCAGTCCAATGAAGATGCAAACTATTAAGAAAAGAAATAATAAGTGTGAGTCTAGCAATATAAGAGAACAATTAATTTTGCCAAGCCATCACTTTGGATTTCAATTTTTCAATAATAGGCAAACAATCATGCAACCTAGGCTTGGAAGAGATAATAGGAATGCCCAGATATCAAAAAGGAATGGAGCATGTATTAAGTGCAGTAATTCCACTGATTTCAACAAATTCCTCGCATCTTTTGAAACAAATAGGCTACTCTTATCTGTGCTAAGTTTTAATCCAGACCATTTAGCTAGAAAAAGAGCTAACAAATGCATAATTTTGTTGATAGAGGGAATATTCGCTCCACAAAGAAGAAGCAATGAGCAGCAGCTACCTCAGAAAAAGAAACCAAATTTGGAAGATCTTATGACTAAATTTGGCATAACATAGGAATTTTTACAGATCAATGATCTTTAATTAATGACCAATGCATTGTAATGCTAGTCAAAATAAAATAACGAGACTACTATTGTAGCAGTGGTCTAGTTATTTTATGAAATGAAATTAATTAATGTTTAGGTAATATGGGGTTTTGGATTTAATAAGAAAATAAAATAAACTAAACCTAATGAAAACAAATTAAAGAAAACATGAAAAAATGATAAAATTGGGAAACTTGGTAGGGATCTGGTTCTTTGGTTCAATCTCAGCCTGCACCCTAATTAAGCATAATTCATTGATTTGTTGTTCTTTTATCTCTTTTAGCAATTATCGGTCTTAGATTAGCAACAAGCTTTGCTAATCCCAGATTTTCCTTAGATCTTAGTTAATTACAAAGTGCTCGTTAATTAACCCCAGCTATCGGGAAACCTAAAATTAGCTCTCAATGTTTATCTAGACAACTGAACTATGGATCAGAAAATAGACCAATCTAGTCAAAAATCACACAAGTTTGAATTATTTAACCTATGTTATGTTATCTCTAATCATTTGGAACCATTAATTGCTATACAATAATAAGGAATAAAAATAGTTACGTATTACATTCAATTCTAGCAATAGGTTTTCATGAAAAACGATTCACTAGATCTGCCTAGCTTGCCAAGTTCTGGATTTTAGAGCTTGTTTCTTGCTGGAATTACAAAGTGTTAGCAACATACACATTAACTGATTCTTCCAAAGATGTACCTAAGTCTTGATAAGAAGCTTCTAGTATGTACAAAAATTGTTGTGCATCCTCCAAACTATCATGGGAGTAATTCGGTTCATTATCCCATCGATAACAGAAGTTAGGTTGACCAGTCCAAACATTGTTATAGGATTGAGAATATAAATTAAAGAAAAAAATTACTTCCATCCATATCAACATTTTTTAATCATAAACACGAAACAAAAAATGAAAGGTCACGAAATAACTGAAAAGAAATCAATTATGAACAAATATATGCAAAAGATCAACTAAAATCACAAATAAAAACTAAACACCTTACTCCCAAGCAACAGCACAAAAATTAACCTGCACTTCGTAATGCTAGTCAAAATAAAATAACTAGACTACCACTATAATAATGGTGAGTTTAGGTCGATCCTGTAAGGAGTGTTCGGTTACCTTATGAAATGAAATTAATTAATGTTTAGGTAATGGGGGTTTTGGATATAATAAGAAGATAAAATGGATAAACCTAATGAAAAAAAATTAAAGAAAACATATTGATAAAATTGCAGATTTCGGTAAGAATCCAGTTCTTTGGTTCAATCTCGACCTACACCCTAATTAGGCATAATTTATTAATTTTTTGTTCTTTTATCTCTCTTGGCAATTATCAGTTGTAGATTAATAACAAGCTCTGTTATTCCCAATTTTTCCTTAGATCCTAATTAATTAAGAAGCGCTCGTTTATTAACTAGCTATCGAGAGACCTACAATAAGAGCTCTAATGTAGAGCCCCCTTACCGCAGGGTACACACCAGGATGCCTGCAGGTCATTCCGGTACATATCCTACAATAAAGGTGAGCTACGATCAATCACTACAAACACCTCACATGGCATCATAACAAAACATCAGTATAAAAATCATAATGTTTTTGAAAC
>JAOSBN010000005.1:28840977-28885441 GCA_027563595.1 Erythroxylum suave
TTTCAGCAAAATTGCCTTACCTCTCTCCAAGCTTTTACAAAAAGATGAAAAATTTGAGTTTGATGATTCTTGCAGACGTGCCTTTGAAACATTGAAATTAAAACTCATTTCACCACCCATTTTAGTTGCTCCTGATTGGAACCTACCTTTTGAGCCTCTTCTAATTATGCTGCAGGGGCTATGTTGGGCTAACGAGAGGAGAAACTGGAAAGAGTTGTCACTTATGCCTCGAAAACACTAGATCCAGCTTAGATTAACTATACAACGACTGAGAAAGAGCTATTTGTAGTAGTTTTCAGCTTAGAAAAATTTAGACAATATCTGTTAAACTCATATGTAATCATTTTTATTGATCATGCAGCCATTCGATATCTCCTTAAGAAACCACAGTCGAAGCCTAGATTGATACGGTGGACATTGCTTCTCTCAGAATTTGATATTGAGATCAAGGATCAAGCTGGGGTGACAAATCACGTAGCTGACCATTTGAGCAGGCTACTCGACGATACACAGGGAGTGGACTCTTCTGAACTAACTTGCGATACACAGTCCTATGTGCTTCGATTTTCAAAGAACCTTGGTATGCACATATTGTCAATTATCTTATGAATGGACTCACTCTTCCTTTTATGTCTCAGGCATAGGCTCAAAAACTGAAAAGAGAAGCTCAAAATTTCATTTGGGATGCCCCTCATCTATGGAGAATGTATAGTGACCAGGTAATCCGAAAATGTGTGCCTTATGAGGAATTTGAAGCTATAATCTTAGATTTTCATTCAATGGTTTGTGGTCCGCATTTCAATGCAAGGAGAACATCTAGGAAAATTCTAGATTTTGGTTTTTATTGGCCTACCCTTTTTAAAGATTCATTCAACTTTTGTCAGTCATGTGGCAAATGTCAATGCTTTGGAGGGTTAGGAAAATGACATGAAATGCCACAATAACCTCTATTATTTTGCGAAATCTTTGATGTTTGGGGAATTGATTTCATGGGCCCTTTTCCCCCCTCTTTTGGCTTTGTGTATATCCTTTTAGCCATTGACTATGTGTCCAAATGGATAGAGGCCATTCCTATTAGAAAAGATGACTCTCAAGCCATAACCAAATTTCTTAAGATAAATATTTTTTGCCGAGTTGGGATTCCTAAAGCTGTGGTTAGTGATCGAGGGACATATTTTTATAATAGGGTTATTAGTAACTTGTTTTCCAAATTTGACGTCACCCACAAAACCTCCACTGCATACCATCCACAAATCAATGGTCAAACTAAAGTTTCGAACAGAGAGGTGAAACACATCTTGAAGAAAATAGTAAAGCCATCAAAAAAAGATTGGAGCCTTCGCCTCAAAGAAGCACTATGGGCCTATCGCACCGCCTACAAATCTCCAATCGGCATGTCCCCTTTTCGGTTGATCTACGGAAAAGCTTGCCATTTGCCCATGGAGTTGGAGCATAAAGCTTATAAGGCAGTTAAGCAATGCAATATGGACTTGGAATCTTCCGGTATGGAGTGGAAGCTGCAACTCCAAGAACTAGAGGAGATAAGGCTAGAGGCATATGAACATTTGCGCCTATACAAAGAAAAGACTAAGTTGATGCATGATAAGATTCTTCAGAGGAAGAGCTTTAAGGAAGGGGATAAGGTCCTACTATTTAAGGCTCGTTTCACCTTTAAACATGGAAAATTCAATACTTGTTGGGATGGACCGTATTTGGTCATTAAAGGGCACAACTTCGGCATGGTAGAGCTTGTACGTGAAGCAACTGGCGCACAACTAAAAGTAAATGGCCAGCTCTTGAAGCTCTATCATGAGAATCACAAACCACTATAAATATCAGGTTCCTTCTCTCCTTCACTTGTTTACTTACTTTTTATCTTTTCCTTGTTACATTTTGTTTTGGTGTACTACTTTTCTTACCAAGTGTGTGGGAGAACCATCAGTAGCTAGCTAGCTATATTTTTACTTTCATCAGTAGTTTCACATTCCAATAAAATTCCTTTGTCTCTTACTGTCACTACTCTTTACCTCTTGTATTGTTCCTTTTGTGATTGATTGTGATTCTATCACTTGTTCTTTCATTGAGGACAATGTGTTATTTAAGTTTGGGGGAGCTTTTCTCATCTTATATCTTTTGTTTGTGGTCTATTTTGGCCATTTATATGTTTGTGTTTGTCAATTACGCATACATTTAAACTTGGTGACTATGAAATTGAGTTTCTGCCATTTTTCGCTGCTAGGTACTGTGCCTTTGCCGCAGCCAAAAACTCATTTGTCGCTGTGGCGAGCTTGCCTGTCATCGTAGCAATGATTGCTTGATACGTTCGCGGTGGCGAGCTCATTTTTTGCCGCGACATCATACTATTGCAGGGCCAATTTATTTTAAGAAATTTGCCTTAATTTAAAATTCTCCCTTTCAACTCTTGTCACTTTTGTTTGTCAAAGAATTTATAAGTTTTAAAGTGATTCTTGAGTGTTTGAAAAAACTTACCATTCATTAAATGATAGTCGAATTTAAAAAATTTTATTTTTGATGTTTTCAACACAAAGTAAATGAAGGCATGCTGATAAAGAAGCACTTTATGTTTTTAAGACTTGAGATTGTTCATGGAGATATTACCCTTGTTGGAAGTATATTTGGGCCTATATTTTTCAATTCTTGTGTGCATTTGATTATTTCATATCTCTTTAGAACTTGTTTCAATTCTTAATCAAAGCGTTATGAACTAGAATTTTGTTAACATGATAGAGGCATTCTTTCAAAATCCCTTGACCCAAACACAATCCCATAATCACCTATCCATTGCTAGCCCCTTGAGCCATTATTTTTTAGTACATGCACGCATCTTTGTATAATGTCAATAGGTTATTTTGTATTTTCTTCTAGTAAAAAAAAAGTTCTACTTGTGTGTTCTAAAGAAAGAAAAGAGAAAAATATATTAAAAAAGGAGAGAAGAAACAAACATATTTTTATATGTATGTGTTATATTTAAGTTGTAAAAAAAAAGCAAAGAAAAAGTATCATTTGTGTAAATATTGTCTTACTGTTAACATCTATTTCATAATTATAGTGCATGTACTCATACTTTTTCTTCCTTTGTCTATTCTATCCACTTCATATAGCCTTTTGTGCATTACAACCTTGAAAAGTCCTCTTGATTTTCAAAATTATCGTTCTTGTAGTGGAGAAGTAGGACTGTTACAAGCTTATGGTAGAGATTAGACTAAGCGGATTTTAGAGTGAAAATATCCCTAACCACAAGTAAGATGAGAGCAAACACTTTACCTTGAGTGAAATCTCTTTTGCTCAATCTCTTGGATTGAACTCTTATAGTGTTTATTTTCTTGGCACTCTTTCACTCTACTTTGGTTGATCTTTGAGAAAGTGATTTTTGCCAATTTCCTATTGCTGTTTTAAGCCTGGTAAGAATTTTTTGTTTACACTTGTGTCTCTTCGACTCTTATAAACTTTGTCTAGTAGTACAAAGGTCTAAGTGTGGGGGAATTTAATTGAGCCCAAGTTTATTATCTAAATTGGCAACACTTTTATGGCCTTTACTATACTTTTTGACTCTTAATTCTTTATTTTGTGCTTAAATTAATCTTTAAGTGTGCACTTTTATTTTATGCAATTTGATAGTAAAAATTATCACAATTGGTATTAATTGCATTTCTTAAGTTTTCTAAGAACAATTGATACTGCAAATTGCTATTTTTGATTGCAGGATCCCCAAGGAGAAGGGAGTCAACGTGTTGAATTGAAGTCAATAGGAGATCGTAGCCTTCACGAAAAGTTCGACGTGGTGAGCTCATCTGTCGCTGCGGTGAAGAATGAAGACTCAGGCAAAACTTTTGGGAAAAGTTCGCCGATGTGAAGGATCCAGGAAACAAGTAAAACATATTTTGGGAAAAATCTCTCACTGTTCTGACCCGATCCGTGACCCAACATTTAAAAACATGCCAAATTAGGTTATGGGAGAAGACTGGACATAGAGAGATATTCGTGAGAAGAGAGGGCCGACACACATAGACTTCATCTCTCATTCTTGACCTTCATCCATCACCCTTTTTTTTCCACTTCTCATCATTACTCTCATCATTTGGTTACTACTGCCATGGATGCTGTCAGTGTCTCTACAGTTGTGAGTGCTTCCGGAGTGATGCTTGGTTAAGCACCATTTCCTCTTGAAGATGTAGGGATGGCTTGAGTTCGATGGGCTTCAAAAGGGAATAGTTTTACATTGTCATATTTGACTACATTGTTATAAACTCCTAAGTTAGGATTTATGCTTTGCAGTTAGCTTTTTCTTTATAAGAGTTTAATCAAGAGTTGAACAATGTATTGTGTTATGGATTTGTTTATGTAGAACTTAGATGCTCAATATATGAAGTTTCATATATGTCTTTTTGGTGATTGTGTTAATTCTCTTTTGTCCGCTTAGTTGTGTTTGATATTAAGATTATGCTTGATCCAAATTGGCCACTTGCATTAACTTGCCCATACACACACTAAGATGCATTCAACAAGGTTTTAAGAAATGGAGTTCATTGATTAAAATCCTAGACTTAAAGAGTTCTTTAAGGTTTATCATTCGGAAAATTAGTGAATTTTGCTCCCAAAAATTTGTTTAGAACCATGATAGCCAAAGCTCATTTTTAAGAGGATTTTCTCACATTTGATCATTGTTGGAGTTTTCACTTTTCTTTTTCCCAAAAATCCAAAAATACCCTTTTTATACACTTTTCTTTCATTTAGTTTAATCAAAACAATACAAACCCCACTCTTAACTAATTTAGTTTGCATTTCATGATAATTAGGCTAGCTTAGATCATTTGCTCTAGGTTCCAATTAAGTGAGACGACCTGGGGTTGGACTCTATATTGCAATCCTTGGAATTAAATTTTTTGATTCAGTTTCCAAGGGAGTGGCCCAAAAACTCAACCATTCACCGATCACTAATACACCAATTCTTCTCCACAATGATTACATGCTACGATAGATCAAAAGGGCTTTATTTTGGGTTGTTATGTGGCTAGGGTTAAGGTGGGTTAAACAAGTTTTATAGTTTCATCACAAGCATTTATAAACTACTAAGTGTACAAAAGGATAACAAAGATAAACTTCTAAGATATGCAAATAGATAAGACTACTTCTCTGCATTTATTGATGCTACTAAATGTTATTCTTTTTTTTCATTTGATTTTGTTTTTTCCTCTTTTTTTCCTCTTCCTTTTTTCTTTCTTTCTTTTTTCATAATAATGAAACAATGAACAAAAAACAACAACTCTATGTCATGTGCTCTTAACTTGTGACTCCACACTCAAGTATCACTTATCACTCACAATTTAATAGGGTTTGTTGGTTTTAAAATTGGGTGAGTTCAATAAACAAAAGTTTAAAAGGACTTGTAGCTTGAAACCGGATATTGCAAATGTCAAGGTCATGACTTATAGCTTGAAAGCTGATATTGATTCCACAGGGATTGATACCCCAACACGCCTTAATTTAGACAAAAATTTATTTAAGAAATGAAATTATTTAATGCAAATAATCTGAATAATTAAATTAAAATTAAAAGACTAACAAAGTAATAGTCAATACTGAAATTGTAGAAAATTGGAATTCAAGAATCTAAGGACTAGAGACTACTTTTTCCTTATTTTGTTTCCCTCATATTTTATTATTTGAATTGTGTCTCACCCTAAATTTTCGAATGTATTAACTACCCTCTCTCAAAGTATAATTAATTTTTCCTAACTAAATTAAAGGGAATTAATTGGACGATCTCTCAACTTACCCAGTGACTCTACCGATTCAACTAGTTATTAAGCTATCCTATGGGTAATCAATTGAATTCGTTGAGATCTCTCTTCTAACTAATCAATTAACGTCATGATTGTATGCCTATAGGCTGCCAACTCTCATTGTACAATGCCACACAATTATTCTTACTCACTATCTCAATTTATTGCAAGATAACAAATAAAATCACCTATCATCAAAGACAACTTTATTCAATTCAATACAATAGGTGTTCTAGCAAAATAGTTCATTAGCAATCCCTAAAACTAAATAGCCTAACATGGTCTCCATAACATCATCAACACACAAATAATCCATGTCACAAATATTAGAAGAAATAAAAACACAAAAAATTGAATAAAGGAAGTTTCTTCTCTTATTTTCCAAAATTTGGAAATTTGGATTATGATGTGCTATTTTCCCCAATCTTGATGATAATCCTTGAATCTTCACCTTCCTCAAGGCTAAAATCTTGTGTTCTTCACTCAAGGATGGTGCTTCTGCAGAAGGGTTTTATCTCCCTCTAAGATGGAGGCTTAATTATCCTTTAATAGTCCAAAAACTGTGAGTTTAATGAAGCCCCATGTATTAATTTGGATTATAATTCCCACGATCTTTGGAATTGGCATGATTCCCACGATCATGGAAATTGGCCACATAAAACTTCCTCCTTTATTTTCCTCTTTGATCTCTAGCTCAATCTCCAAGTTGCACCTTCTTTATTACTACAAAAAAATGGTCCATTCTTACCTTAAATTAACACCAAATATAAAAGAACAACAAAGGAAGTCAAACTAGACGAAATCATACAAAATGAGTCCTAAACTACAACAATAATCAACAATTATGCAGGAAACGCATGTCAATTACATGAAAAAACATATACTAATGCATACCTATCAACATCCTCACACTTAAATCTTTGCTTGTTTTCAAGCAAAATAAATACAACCACTTAATTCTATCACTTTATCTTCACAAAGATCAAAGCATACAATCCCTCAAATTCAAGCTGATTTAAATATCAAGTTAATATACATATCATAAATATTTTTTCATTGGTGTAGTTAAGCAAATTTAGCAATTAACACACTCACTCAAAGACAAGATGCAAAATGAATTTTCCTCCAATTTTTACTCAAAGATAATTAGAGATGGTATTCGTGGCTGGCACTTTAAACTTTCTAACATTATCGTGGCCCATTATGCACGATCGTGATCTAAGTTGACGTTTTTTGTCACGATCATGGTTTAATGTGCACGATCATGGCCTGGCTACTATCGGCTCTTCCTTTTCTATCACGATCGTGGCTGATGCCCTTTGGCCTAAAACTCTTCAAATCTTCACTATTATTCCTTGTTTACCTTGCAACACTAGCACACACATCACGGTACCTCAAAAAATATAACAATTAAGCTCAAAGAATCAAACTAACCCAGGAAAAACACTTAAACACATAGACTAACATAATTAAACCCTAAATACACACTCAACACTCAATTTCACACTAATTATATGACAAATTACATCCTAAAAAATCATGCAGAACACAACTATCAACAGGTTCATCCCAAATATAATGAGAATAAGGAAATAAAAAACACTTCCTTTGTTGATGCAAGAGATTAGGGGGAAGAATACCATCCATGCGATAATTGGAAATATTTGTAAACCAAAGGAGAAAAGGATTTTCGGCCATCATTAAAGCCTCATTAGGAAAATGCTCTTCAATTTCCTTTTCTTCTTCATTTTGGTCCCTTTCAAGTCTCGATAGCTCCTTAATCTCTATTTTGAATTCTTAAAGCAAAAAAACCCATCGAATATGCCTAGCCTTGTCATCCTTCTTTGTAAAGAGATAACGCAATGCTGCATGATTTGTTAAAACAACAACTTGTGAGCCCAAAAGGTAAGAATGAAAATTTTCACATACAAATATCACTACAAGCAACTCCTTCTCAGTGGTGGTATAGTTTAGTTGTGCTGTTGTTAAGATTTTGTTAGTGTAGTAAATTACATGCAACTTCTTCTCCTTCCATTATCCGAGGACACATCCAATGGGATGGTAGCTTGCGTTACACATGATCTCAAAGGGAAGTGACCAATCTGGTGTTGTCAAGAGAAGTGCTATTGTAAGTGTCGTCTTTAATGTGTTAAACGAATCTAGATAATCATCATCAAACATAAAAGGCACATCTTTAACCAATAAGTTAGTTAATGGTCTAGTAATAAGAGAAAAGTCCTTGATGAACCATCTATAGAACCCAATATGACCAAGGACTGCTCAGATGCCCTTAATGTTAGTAGGAGGTGGAACCTTTTCAATCACTTCAGTCTTAGGTTGGTCTACCTCAATCCCCCTGTGTTAGATCTTATGACCCAAAACTATTCCTCTTAGACTATGAAATGACACTTTTCCCAATTCAAGAAAAAATGAGACTCCTTGCATCTTTGTAATACTCTATCCAAATTAAACAAGCAATGATCAAACAAGTGTCCAAAAAATAAAGAAGTCATCCATAAATACCTCTATGAAGTCCTCATTGATATCTGTAAAGATGGCCGTCATGCACCTTTGGAATGTGGCTAGTGCACTACATAGGCCAAAAGGCATCCTTTTATAAGCAAAGGCCACGTAATAACAAGTGAAAGTGGTTTTCTTTAGGTCTTGTGGGTATATATACACCTGGTTGTATCATGAATATCCATTAGAAAAGCAATAAAAAGCATGGCCAGCCACCCTCTTAATCATTTGGTCCACAAAAGGTAATGGGAAATGGTCTTTCTTGGTGGCCAAATTAAGCTTCCTATAGTCAATGAACGCCCTCCAACCTGTGATGGTCTTAGGGGAAATTTGTTCACCTTTTTCATTCTACATCACTGTCATGCCTCCCTTTTGAGGCACAAATTGCAATGGACACACCCATTCGTTGTTTGAAATTGGGTATATAATACTTGCATATAAAAGCTTCACCACTTCCTTCTTCACAACTTCTTGTATGCTTGGATTTAACCTTCTTTGCCTCTCTCTTGTCTTACATCCTTCTTTAGGGTTAATCCTATACATCACCACATTCGTGCTAATCCCATTAATATAAAAAATTTTCCATCCCATACACATTTTTAGGCACAAGTTATAGTTCTTGCCTAAAAAAGGGTATCTCAGGTGAGAAGGTAAGGATTTTAGTTCTACAGTGGGAGGCTTTATAATGGAAGGTGATGTGGGTGCATCCCTTCTCTCTAACTTCTCTTTTTCACCCTCCTCATATTATTTCTCTTTACTCACACTCTCGTCCCTATGCACTTCAGCAACTCTTTCAACTTCCTTTTCACTTTCCTTTTTAACCTCCTTCACACAATCATCTATAACATCAATCTTCATACAAGCACTTCTATCCACCAGTTTCTTCAAAGATTTATTCATATTAGATTCAACTTGTTTATCATTAATTCTTAAAACCAATTTTTTCTTATGCACAACATCTAATGCCCTACCAACATTCATAAAGAGTCTACCCAAAATCAATGGACAATTCCTATCTTCTTCAAAATCCAACACGACAAAATCAATAGAAATTATAAATTTATCCACTTTTACGAAAACATCTTGAATACCCTAAATGTCCACTTCATCCTAACATGTCCATTAACTTGTATATTTTATTTTCCAAAGAACTAAGAAGGCTTTGTTGAAATTTAGGAGGTCCTTACGTTCTTACTTGGCCACTTGCATTCTAGTACTCCATGAAAAATTTGGGTGGTTTTTGCACCTAGGATTGTGAGTATTAGAGTGTGAATTTTTATCTTGTTGCGGTGGACCTAAGTATATTACTTGTTTTGTAACACTCACTCCTAGCAAGAAGCATTCAGTTGTGCCATGATAGTTCTACCCACATAATGCACATTGTAAATTCATAGTTTTGAATAGTTTTGATTGTGGATGAAGAAGTTCCTTGCATGTTGCTCAACTGCTTAGTGAGGGCAACAATATGTGCTTCTAAGGCTGTCACCGAGTTAACTGAATACCCTTATCTGCTCGTTTTGCTTGACCACATACAACAGTTACTCGCCAACTCTTCCAAAAGATCATGAACTACATCAATGATTTTCCTCATCAGAGACCCTCATGTAGTTGCATCTATTGTTCCCCTTATGCTTTGAGTTACACCATTATAAAATGTATGCATTAGAAACACCCTTGTAAGGTTATGGTGGGGGCAACTCCTTTGTAATTCCTTGAATCTCTCCCATGCTTTATACAATGACTCCTTATCACTTTGTTGAAAGTTGGTGATCTCTTTGATGATTCTTGTTGTCTTGGTTAAAGGAAAATACTTAGCCAAGAAAGCTTGGGCTAGCTGATCCCAAGTAGTGATTTGGCTTACACTAAGTAAATTATACCATGCCTTTGCCCAATCTCTCAAGGTAAAAGAAAACAATCTCAACATCACAACATCATTCGACATGCTATTAAACCTGAAAGTATCATAGATCTCAAAGAACTTTGCAAGATGGGCATTAGTATCTTTATTGGACAACTAAAAAACTGCACACTGCTATGAAGTGTATTGAGGAATGCTAACTTGATCTCAAAATTATTGGCCTAAATCACTAGCCTTATAACTCTTCGAGGACTAAAACTTGGCCTCATAAAGTCCATCAATGTCCTCTAAGCCTATCCTTGCTCTCCTTCTTCTGCCATATTCCTTTGGACATGTTACACCTTCTCATGCTCTTTGCGCTTGTGCACCTGCAAAAATGCAAGGAAAAGTATCAAACACTCTTAAATTAAGGTCGCCTAAATTAAACAAGATGCTAAATAAAACAATCCACTAGCAACGGTGCTAAAAACTTGTTGATTACAAAACCAATTACTGTTTTATGCTAAAAATGCAAGTATACAGGTCATTACTTGTAGTAAAAAGCAGACATCGTTCAGATGTGTTTTGTTTAAGACTCAAATTCAGATAATAAACTGAAAAGTAAACTAAATTAAACAAACTAGCAATAATCAAATAATGTAATAGTGGAATCCACAAAGAGAATTAATCAAGTTATAGGAGAGCGGATTTTACCTATCATTAATGCTAATCTAGCCTTTTATGTGTTTATGGGGTGTTAGTTCTAGAAGATTGTAGGATTGATTACTCTCTCTTGAGATATAATCATTCCCTAAATTATAAACCCTAATTGAATTATGGACTTAGAATCTCTCAATTCAAAAATTACCCATAATTCTAATTAGTTATGAAGCTCTTTAATACTATGTGTGAATAATAAGCACTAAAGAGGAAGTATTTAAAGAAGTTCCAATTGTTTAGGATAAATAATTGAAAGCTTCTTCTAGCAAACCTTGTTATATGTCAATCTATGTCCCTATATCATTCTTAAGAGAGATAATCATATTAGTATTCATCCTTGAGATCATAAACTTGTGGAAATAAGAAGTATTCTTATCTCCATCCTTGATTTATAGTACTCTAGATCTTTATTTCCATAATAAATGATGAAATCCAACTATTTGAGTATAGTTTAATAAGGATGCTTTTTCCTCATCTTGTAAAGACTTACTAATGGGTAAATTATAAAGATATATGCTTCACATGGTCACCCTTTAGATTTAGTCACCACAAGTTCAGCGTCTCCAATCCATTTATTAAGTTCTTTTTATCTCCTCCTTTATCTTTTGAAATTTCCTCATGTGTAAATAAAGCTTGTGCTATCGGACATCATTATTAGTTACCTTAAAGATAGCTCTATCAAGTCCCTTTACTTGAAATATTATTGAACCTAGATGGATGCCTAATTCTTAGAGTGCTATTCAAATTTCAGATCACAATTATAGTGTGATAAGAAACTCTAGGGTTATAGAGTAAGGGTAATGTAGGGAATATGGAGGATAATAATTCATTCCTTAATAATACTATGAATCTTTTTTCTTAATAACCATTTTCTTTTATTTTTATTAAACCAAGTATGAAAGTATCCCTCACTTTGATATCAATCATTTAAATTATGCTAGTGCAATCCCTAAAGTCATTCAAAGGGTTTCTTAAGTAAGAGTTACCTTTAACTTCATTAAGATTGTAATATCTGGTTTTCTTATTGAGGATTAAAGCCTTAGATTATTACACATGAGTTAAATATTTATGAATTTTATTCACATGCATAGTATTCACATACACACATGAATCATGATTTAGAAAACGATGCAAAGATTATATTTGCACTTAATTGACATATTCCAGGGTATGAAACTAAAATGAATGTGATATGAATGTGCATTGCCAACGTCTTGCACTTTGGTTTACCAATGTCAAGAATTGATGGATTATAATTAGTAACTTAGAATCAATTGTTATAATTGAGAGATTGGTGAATTAATTTGTATATCTAATTTAGGAAAAATGTCAAGTGGTAAGACAAGTTGACATGTGAAAAATTAAGATGACTAGATCTACGAAATGAGTGACAAATGGCATAGATAAATGAGTGACAAGTGGTGTAACACCCACATACCCCTTAGAAGGATATGAAAATGCCACATACAATAGAACTAACACATACCAAACATTTCAAGGCACTTTCAGAAAATCAAGCAAACATATATTACATATCATTAGATGTTACTTTATAAACATAACATATCTTACATACTGTGCTTATCATAATACATGCCATAAATTCAAAAGCCAACCTGTATTAAGGTTATTACAAACCATTTACATCAAAATACAATATGTTTCATTACATTTAATATAATTCAAAAATAACTTAAAACTAAAACAAAATAACTCTAAAAATAAAACAAATTCTTAGGAGCCACTGCATTAGTCTTTGTCCTTGCCCTTAAATCTTCTTATCAGAACCTACATAGAGTCAAAACCACCATGCTAAGAATAAAGTTTAGCTGGGTATAACTAAATATAACGCATAATGGTGACTACTTCTAATAGTCATCTAACATTCATATATATAAATTCAAATCATATCACAACAATCTTTAATTATTCATATTACAGAGTAAACCAAACAACATGTCTAAAAAAAATATGATTCATTAATACAGAACATTCTTGCATTAGTACGAAACTCATAAATATTAGAACATATTGTACAAGTATCAAAATTAAATATCAAAATAGGATATAATCGTTTTGACTTGTATCAAATCAAAATATGTTTTGTATCAAATCAAAGCTTTTCTTGTATGAGATCAGAACTTGTTTATATCAAAACTGAACATGTATCAAAGTACAAAACATGTTAGCCTGTAAATCCTTATTACAAAAGTGGGTAATGGGACCAGAGCAGAAGATACCTATGATTGGTATCTATCGTAGAACAAGGAAGACTTATGTTTCAATAATAGAAGACACTGAAGGGTCAATATTTGGAGGCATCTTAGTGTCACAGGAGTAACTGCAAACCCTTCTATGCATGCCTATTTTCCTATGACTAGGACTTAACAGTTTTAAAATAATCCATTTCAAATTTCAAAATCACAAGCAAATAAAGTAGTATATAACATATGTCTTTATTACATTTTTCTCAAATTCAACATATTCACTCCCTTTTAATCAAACTCAATATGCCTTACAAACATAAGCATTTGCATTAATATATCAATGAAACACTAAGTCATTACATATTACATAACATCATAGAAATTCCTAATTCACAATCATCCATATCCAATTCACATAAGGTAAAACCATTAGAATACATTTGTATTCTTAAGATCACATTCATCTTGGACATACCATAGATTTTAACACTAAACACATTATTAAATAATCACACATTCTTTAAGTTATTGCCTCTCTCCCCACGATTATGATAGAAGCTACTGCATCTATCAACAATTGTGGGTTGTGTGTCATGATCGTGGGCTATCTATTTTCCTGCATAGTTCTAGATTCTATCAACTTGATACCAAATTCAAAACATCCTTATAATAGTCCATATTAACTATCTTAAATGGACACTTTTGTACTTCAATTCCTCCTCAAAATCATCTTCAATTCTAGCTCAAACGTAATCATTTAACAGCTCATAATTCATTTCTTACATGCATCAAAAACTAAACTAGAAACTATCAATGAAGTATCATTTTCCAAAACTCATTTATCAACATCATAAAACATATTCTTGCAAACTCTATAACAGCCAAAAACACCCACCCATAGATATTATCCACTTTGGGCTTTGGGCTTAGCCCAAACCCTCATGGTTTTACTTTTCCTAGCCTAGCTAGGAAAACGTGTCTATAGGGGAGAGGTTTCCATACCCTTATAAGGCATACTTTGTTCTCCTCTCCAACCGATGTGGGATTTCACACTATCCACCCACTTTAGGGCCCAGCCCTCTTTAGAGCCTAGCCTAGCTGGCATAATGGGTCAGGAATTGGCTCTGATACCATTGTAATAGCCCAAACCACCCTCCCATAGATATTTTTTGCTTTTGGGCTTTGGGCCCTGTTAGTAGTGTGCCTTACGCCATTGGTCATATGTGAATTTTTATACTGACATTCTGACTTATTATTTACATATTATGAGGTATTCCTTTATATATGCATGTATATTGTTTATTTAATGTGATTTACATTCCATGAATAGTATTAGGCTTATGTCATCAAATATGTGAATTGATAATAAAACCATAAGCATTATAATATTATTCTAAATTGTCCCTGGTCGATCATTATTGGTGGAACAATAATGAATTAAGGTTAGTATGTGTTCTGATTGATGGTCACATTTTACTGATCATTGATATGAGTTATCAAATCAAATACATAGATATATGTTAGAGAACATATATTGGATCGACCCACAAAGAGAACATTACATGGTTTCATGTCATTAGTGATTCTTATTATAGTTTGACTTTAGTCCTTTGACCTAAAGCATCATGGTTCCCTACATGAGGAATTCAGTGTTTTGATATTAGACTAAGTTATCTTTAACTAGATAACAAGTAGTCTTATGTTAGACATTAAATGAATCATGCGGAGGGATGTGAATGACGTAGATTGCATTTGTACCTCTCTTAAATGAGAGAGATATCATTTGGGCCTTTTGACAAGTTTGATTGAAGAAATGCATGGCCGTGGTCAAATGAATTGATAAGGAGTCATCAATGTCATTTGTTATAGTCAGTCAACTTGGGGATCAAAAAACTATGATTAATCAAAGGTTGACATGTACCATGCCTTATGATTAATCTTGATATCATGTTGCAAAGGAATTGAGTTTGTAACCATGGTTATAGGTTAAATTGGGTTATCGATCGTCATTTGATTGGGTAGTCATAATGTCTTGCTAGAGGGCCATTTATGACTTATGGGCCTTAAAGTGTGATCAAGCCCATTGCCAACATCAAATAAGCCTACAGGGTCGCACACAAAGAGTGATGTGATTTGGGCTTATTATCTTGGGCCTAATTAATTAGGCATTGAGTAAATATATGTGGATATATTTATTGGGAGATTAAATTAAGATTTTGGACTTTTATTATATGAGATATAATATGGGCCAAAACTTATTAGGCTTCCATAATCCTAATGGGTTTAGGATTATGATATTCCTATTCCTAATAGGTTTAGGATTAGGGTTTCTCTATAAATAGAGGCATTATGTCTTATTAGAAGATATACGAAAACTCTAACCACCTAACCATTCGTCACTTTTCCCGAGAGAATAATTGTGTAATGTTCAAAAGTGTTTAGAACGTGCTAGCACACATTAGCCATTGCCTAGATCATTTATCCTCGTGCGGATACTGGTAGAGGACGTTCATGAGCTGCAGCGTCAAGATATCTGGAAAGAAACCTAATCTACGTGCTAAAAGAGGTAATTTCGTATACTTCTTGTTTTGAAAATTTTAATTAACCAAGGCATAAGACCGAATTCTTATGGTGCATTTCGTTGCGCAATATGATTAAGGATTATAGGCAATCTAATAGGCCCAGCCCAAACCCTCATAGTTTGCTCTTCCTAGCCCAACTAGGAAAACACGTCTTTAGGGGAGAGGTATCCATACCCCTATAAGGCATACTTTGTTCCCCTCTCTAACCGAAATGGAATTTCTCACTATCCACCCCCCTTAAGGCCAAACCCTCTTTAGGGCCCAGCCTAGCTGTCACAACGGGGCAAGAACTTGCTCTAATACCTTTGTAACAGCCCTGACCATCCTTCTATAACTATTGTCTGCTTTGGACTTTGGGCCCAGCCCAAGCCCCCATGGTTTTGCTCTTCCTAGCTCAGCTAGGAAAAAATATCTTTGCGGGGAGAGGTATCCATACCCTTATAAGGCATACTTCATTTCCCTCTCCAACTGATGTGAGATTCTCACATTACCTACCTCCTTAGGGCCCAACCCTCTTTAAGGCCCAGCCTAGCTGACACAATGGGTCGAGAACCGACTCTGATATCTTTGTAACAGCTCAGACCACCCTCTCATAGATATTGTCTACTTTAGGCTTTGGGCTTAGCCCAAACCCTCACGATTTTGCTCTTCCTAGCCCAGCTAAGAAAACAAATCTTTAGGGGAGACCTAGTCTCCTTGCTGCCTAGCAGCTCGAGTACTGGCTCTGATGCCATTGGTAACAGCCCAAACCACCATCCCATAGATATTGTCTGCTTTGGGCTTTGTGCCCCACCCAAACCCTCACGGTTTTTCTCTTCCTGGCATAGCTAGAAAAACGCATCTATAGGGGAGAGGTTTCCATACCCTTATAAGGCATACTTCGTTCTCCTCTCCAATCGATGTGAGATTTCACACTATCCACCCCACTTTGGGCCCAACCATCTTTAGGCCCCAACCTAGCTGGCAAAATGGTTTAGGAGTTGGCTCTAACACCATTGTAACAGCCCAGACCACACTCCTATAGATGTTATCTGATTTTGGGCTTTGGACCCAGTCCAAACCCTCACGTTTTTGCTCTTCCTAGCTGATCGGCTGTGTGGTTGAGTCTTTCAATTACTCCCTTGGAAACCGAATTAAAAGAATTAATTCCAAGGATTGCAATATAGAGTGCAACCCCGATCGTCTCATTTAATTGGAACTTAGAGCAAATGATCTAAGCTAGCCTAATTTTCAGGAAATGCAAACTAAATTAATTAAGAGTTGGGTTTTGGATTTTTTTGATTAAATTAAAATATTTGAACTAAATAAAAGAAAGGTGTGTAAAAAGGTATTTTTAGATTTTTGGGAAAAATAAAAGTGAAAACTCAAACAATGATCAAATGTTAGGAAATCCTCTTCAAAATGAGCTTTGGCTATCATGGTTCTAAATAAATCTTTGGGAGAAAAATTCACTAAGTTTCCGAATGATAAACCTTAAAGAACTCTTTAAGTCCAGGGTTTTGATCAATGAACTCCATTTCTTAAAACCTTGTTGAATACATCTTAGTTTGTGTAATGGATAAGTTAATGCAAGTGGTCAATTTGGATTAAGCATAATCTCAATATCAATCACAACAACGCAGATAAAAGAGCATTAACACAATCACCAAAAAGACATATATGAAACTTCATACATTGAGCATCCAAGTTCTACATAAACAAATGCATAACACAGTGCATTGTTCAACTCCTGATCAAACTCTAGTCAAGAAAAGTATAACTACAAGGCATAAACCCTAACTTAGGAATCTATAACAATGTAATCAGTAAAACAACTCCCTTTTGAAGCCCATCGAACTCAAGCCATCGCTAAATCTTTAAAAGGAAATGGTCTTCAACCGAGCATCACTTCAGGAGCACTCACTACTGCAAACACTCCGACAGCATCCATGATAGCAATAGTCAGGTGAGAGCGACGATAAGAAGTGAAGAAGATCGGTGATGGATGAAGGTTGAGAATGAAAATGTCGAGTGTTTCTATCGGCTCTCCCCTTCCGAATGTGTTTTCTGTCTCTCCTCTCTCCCTCTCTATCCCTGAATGACCTAATTTTGCATGTTTTTAAATGTAGGGTCGCAGATCAGGTCAAAACAGTGAGAGAATTTTCCAAATATGGTCAGGTTTTTGACGTTTCACCGCTGCAATAGATGGGCTCGCCGCAGCGTTGCGTCTTTCCTGGATCCTTCGCTGTAGCGAGCTTTCCCCATAAGTTTCCCCTATTCTTCGTTCTTCACCGCAGCGACAGATGGGCTCGCCGCGGCATTCTTCTCCCAAAGGCTATCTCCTAGTGACTTCAATTTAACATGTTGAATTCCTTCTCCTTGAGCATCCTACAATCAAGAAAAATAGCAATTTGCAGTATCAATTGTTCTTAGGAAATTTAAGAGACGCAATTAAATAAAACTGCACACTTAAGAATTAATTTTTGTACAAAATAAAAAATTAGGAGTCGAAAAGCATAGTAAAGGCCATAAAACTGTTGCCAATTTAGATAATAAACTTGGGCTCAATCACTAGCCTAGCTAGGAAAACGCGTCTTTAGGGAGAGGTATCCATACCTTTATAAGGTGTACTTTGTTCCCCTTTCTAACCGATATGGGATTTCACAAATTCAATTAGCATAAAAATTTTATTAATATATGTTATTAAATTAAGAATTCCTTTACTTATTTAACTTGAAATTCCAACTCCAAAGAACAAGCTAATCTAGCACTTCTAAGCAATCAGAATATATATAAGATTAAGGTGCAAATTTCAGCATTACAAAGACAATAACACTAAAATTAGTAGGATTTACTTCTTAATACAGTAACTTACAAAGATTCCAAGTAAAATTCTAGAAGTTGAGAGGGAATAAGAGGTTTCAATTGTGAGGAGCATAAGAAGAAAGTGAAGAAGGTTTCACCAGAAAGTTTGCCATCCTAGCCTCATGCAATGTAAGATGTATTCTTCCATCATTGACTCATGTCACATATGAAGGTAAGCTACTTGTCCTTCAATGAAGCCATCTACATGTCTTCATGTGTGACTACCAAATGTCACAATTCAATTAGGCCACTTGACACTTCACAAATATTACCAAATGTCATTCAATGTATAGGTTTAGTTATACTAATGTTTATGTACCAACTTGTCTTGCCACTTAACAATATTCCTAGTCCAATTGTCCATTTTAATACCTCAATTCTCTAATGTTATTAACTAATTCCAACTCACTAAGTATGATCAATTAACCCAAAATTCAAGACATATGTAATTTATAATCATATCATAAATTTAACACCTATCATCTATACATTCATAAACATGTAACATTCGAACTAGGGTGTAATTTGGGGCCTTACAATTCTCTCCCTCTTAAAAGAATTTCATCGTCAAATTTCATACATGATAAGAATAGCTAAGGATATTGAGCTCCCCTGGTCGATTATAGATCCCAAGTTGCTTCCTCGAGTTTATGTTGCTCTTTCACCAGAGTTATTTGCTTATTTCTGAGTTATCGAACTTCTTTAGCTAAAATAGATACAGGTCCTTCTTCATAACTCAAATCCGGTTGTAATTGAATGTCTTGCATAGGAATCACATGTGTATCATCAAACCAATATTTTCTAAACATGGAAACATGAAACACATCATACAACTTAGTCAATTCTTCAGGAAGAGCTAATTGATAAGCTACTCGTTAGACACTCCTATAAATCTTATAAGGATCAATATAACATGGGTCATGCTTACCTTTCTTTCCAAACCGAAGTATATGTTCCATGAGATAATTTCAAGAATACCTTATCAGCTACCTGATATTCAATATCTTTTCTTTTTAAATCGATATAGGACTTGTGTCTATCACTAGCAGATTTCAATCTTTATTGGATAACTTGAACTTTCTCTTTAGTATCTTTCACAATATTAGGCCCGATCATCTTGTTTTCACTTAATTTAGTCCAACATACCAAAGTTCTACACCTCCTACCATATTGGGCTTCATAAAGCACCATGCCAATACTAGTCTAATGAATGTTTTTGTAAGCAAACTCTATTAGAGAATGATAGTTATCCCAACTTCCTGGGAATTCTAACACATAACCCTAAAGCATTTCTTCTAATATCTGAATCACTCGTTCAGATTGTCCATCTATTTGGGAACGGAAAGTGGTATTAAACTTGACTTTAGTACCCAAAACCTTTTCTAGACTTTTCCAAAATCTTGAAGTAAGTCGAGGATCACGATAAAAAGTAATAGATAGTGACAACCTGTTTCATTTTACCATCTCATTCACATATAGATCTGTAAGCCTCTCTAGTGAATAATAAGGATGAATAGGTGGAAAGTGAGTAGGCTTGGTGAACTTATCAATAATCACCCATACAACATCATGCCTCCTTTGAGTGAGAGGAAGTCTAGTGACAAAATCCATCGTAATGTTATCCCATTTCCATTGACGAATCGAAATAGGATCTAACAAACCAGATGGAACTTAGTGGTTAGCTTTAACTTATTGATATGTTAAACATTTAGATACATAATCCGCAACATCACATATCATACTTGACCACCAGTAATGCTACTTCAGATCCTGATACATCTTATTTCCTCCAGGATGTATTATAAAGATAGTATTATGGGCCTCAAAAAATAACTTTCTCTTTAATTCATCATTAGTTGTCACACACAACTGATCTTTATAATACAGATCACCATTTCCTTTCACAGAAAAGTTTGGTTGTTTGCTTTCTCCAGTCATCAACATAAGGGGTTGCAACTTATCATCAACTTTCTGAGCATCACAAATTTCTTACCTCAAGCTAGCCCTAGCTTTTAACTGAGCTATTAATACCTTATTGGATGTAAGTCTTCTTTCAATCTACTGCATTAAAAATGCTGAAATAGTTTTCTGACTCAAGGCATCAGCCATGACATTAGCCTTACCTAGATGGTAATCTTTAAACAATTCCAACCAACTTCGTTGTCTCAGATTAAATTCTTTATGAGTAAACAGGTACTTTAAACTTTTATGATCAATAAAAATTCTACACTTTTCACCATATAAGTAGTGCCACCATATTTTCAAAGGAAGCACTACCGCTACAAGTTTAAGATCATATGTAGGGTAGTTCTATTTATGAGGCTTCAGTTGCTTAGTGGCATATGTAACTCCCTTTCCATCCTGTATCAAAACATAACCCAAACTGTTTTTAGATACATCACTAAATATAACATATTCCTTATTAGAAGTGGGTTGAGCCAATATAAGAGCTTTAATAATCATTCTTTTTAGTTAATCAAAACTAGTTTGACATTTAGCATACCATTCATACTTTACTCCTTTTACGTAGCAGTTTAGTCAAAAGGGATATTATCACCAAGAATCCCTTTACAAAATGGAGATAGTAACCTGCCAAACTTAGAAACTTCTCACTTTAGTCACACTCCTTGGTGGCTTCCAATTAACAATTGCTTTAATCTTACTGGGATCAACTTTAATCCCTTGAGAAGAAACAATATGTCCCAGAAAAGATACCTCTTGAAGCAATAAATCTCAATTACTCAGCTTAGCATACAATTTCTTTTCTCTTAGGGTTTGTAACACAACCCATAGATGCTCAAAATGATCATGCTTATTCTTGGAATAGACCTAGATATCATCTATGAATACCACTACAAACTGGTATAAATGGGGCCTAAACACTAAACGCATAAGAACTATGAATGCAGCTGGACCATTAGTTAGCCTGAATGACATTACCAAGAATTCATAATGTCGATAACGGGTCTTGAATGCAGTCTTCAGAACATCCACATCCTTTAACTGAAGTTGATAGTATCCTAATCATAGATCTATCTTTGAAAACACTCCTACATCTTTCAATTGATCAAACAAATCTTCTATCCTTGGAAACAAATACTTATTCTTTATGGTAACTTTGTTCTGTTGCCTATAATAAATGCATGTCTGAAGAGTACCATCTTTCTTCCCAATAAACAAAACTGGTGCTCCCTAGGGTGATACACTGGGTTGAGTGAACCCTTTATTCAATAGCTCATGAAGCTGAACTTTCAACTCCTTCAATTCAGTAGGAGTTATCCTATATGGTGCTTTGGATATAAAAGTAGTGTCAGGCATAACTTCAATAGACATCCCTATTTCCTTTTTGAGAGGAAGTTCGAGTGACTCTTCAGGAAACACATCTGGAAATTCACTCACCACTAGAATATCTTTCAGTTTAACACTCTCTTTCCTCAAATCAATCACAAAAGCTAGATAAGTTTTATATCCTTTCCTAAGAAACTTCCAAGCTTGGATAATAGATACCATATTAGCTGAAGAACTAGTACGGATGCCATGCATTGTTATTTCTGATTTATCAGGATTCCAAAGCACAACTGTTTTAACCCTATAGTCAACCATTGCCTGATGCTTGGATAACCATTCTATACCTAAAATCAAATCAAATTCATGACA
The DNA here is from genome assembly GCA_027563595.1 of Erythroxylum suave. Classification (NCBI taxonomy): domain Eukaryota; kingdom Viridiplantae; phylum Streptophyta; class Magnoliopsida; order Malpighiales; family Erythroxylaceae; genus Erythroxylum; species Erythroxylum suave. The sequence continues at coordinate 28,863,149 of JAOSBN010000005.1, forward strand.
AGGCAATGTAATTACATCCACTACATAATCACTTCCTTGGATCATAACAGGACAATTTCTATAAACCTAATTAATCGACACACTAATACCTAGAGGACTGGTTACATGAATATCATAGTCTAACTGATCTACAAGCACCCCTTTATTAGGAATTTCTTCAAAATAGATATAAGAATGAGTGGATCTGGGATCAATCAAAGCATGAATTTCATAATCAAAGAGAAAAATAGTAACTACAATGACGTCAGACGCATCAGATCCTCACGAGCTCTCATAGTATAAGCTCGAGCTATAGCAAATGGTATAGTAAGTCAGTCAATAGTTTTTGACATAGTAATAGGGCTAATATGACCAAATCCTCTATAACCTCTACTATAACCTCTATTTCTAGTAGATTTATGAGAAACCTCTATACTAGCTTGTGATGTCTGAGGCTATCTCATAGGACAATTGGCTATCAAACGGTCAACTCTACCACATCAATAACATGCACCCGTAGCACTTCGACAAGTACCTCAATGATGTTTGGAGAAATGAGGGCACATCGGAGCATCAGAATCTCAGCCCATAGAAGAACCCATACTAGAATCGATTGATAAGGGAAAGTCCAGTCTCCTTCCCTTAACTACAGATCTTTAACTAGATTCTTGAGTAGTGGAGGCACCTTTATGGCTTCTCTTACCTGAGGGCTGACCTCCTCTAATAAAACTTCTTCGCTGACCCCTTTTTCTCCTAATCATCTTTTGTTTCTCTATCTTTATGGTAGCTTGTGCCAATTGATGATAACTCAGTTGTTGCAAAAGAGTAATTGCTGCCAGATGCCCTTTGATTGAATCATTTAAATCATCTTCAAACTAATGACACCAAAACTCCTCAGTAAGTGTGGGTTCAGGTTCATACTTACTGAGTCAATTAAATTCTTTATCGTACTTAGCAACAGATAGGTTTCTCTACTTCAGGTTTAGAAACAGCTTCCAGTTCTTTTTATAGGCTTTCGACACATGTTTGTATTTAAACTCTTGGGAAAAGAAATTCCAAGTTGGAAGTTTCAGTATCTGAGGAATTCTTATAATAGACTTCTACCATTCATAGGTGGAACCATGAAGAAGGGGGACAACACAGTTCACTATCTATTTTGGTGGGCAACTAATTTCATTTAATACTCTCTTCATCTTTTCTAACCAAAATTCTACCTCTTCAGACTCCTTCTGAGATGTTCTAGTAAATTTCTCAACTCTATACTTATGTAACTTACCAATTGGAGCTTTTTGTGTGGTCGTACGATGTAATAGTGTCATTATGTCTTTTGACATCTTAACCACAATTAGAGGAGGAGGAGGTGGAGGAGGGGGCACTTTAGCTTTACCACGATTGATGTTAAAGGGTCCTGATATAGATGGACGAGATCTCATAGGATTATTACTCTCCTTAACCACGTCCATGACTTCATAAAATCTTTCCATACTCAATTTTAAAAGCACAACATAGGATAATCTACATTAGGCCAAACACAACTCTTATATCTAAGTATAAGCAATAATTAAGCACTGCTTAAACCAAAGTCACCTAATTTATGCTCTGATACAAAACGATGTAACACCCACATACCCTAGAAGGATTTGCAAATGCCATACAAAACAGAAATAATATATATCAAACATTTCAAAGAATTTACAAATACTCAAGTAAACATACATTACATATCATTAGATGTTACTTTACAAATAGAACATATCTTACATATTGTGCTTATCATAAGGCATGCCATAAATTTAAAAGCCAACTTATATTAAGATTATTACAAACCATTTACATCAAAATACAATATGTCTTATTACATTTAATAGAATTTAGAAATAACTCAAAAAATTAAAGAAAACAACTCAAAAAATAGAACAATTTCTTCTTAGCCACAGTGGTAGTCTTTGTCCTTGTCCTTAAATCTTCTTATCAGAACCTACATAAAGACAAAACCATCATGCTAAGCATAAAGATTAGTGGGGAATAACTAAACATAAGGCATAACCGTGACTGTTTGTAATAGTCATCTAACACTCATATATACAAATAAATCTTATCACAACAATCTTTAATTGTTCATAGTACATACTAATCTAAACAATATGTCTAAAAAAATATAATTCATCAATGTAGAACATTCTTACATCATAATAAAACTTATAAACATCATAATGAAATGTATAGGTATCAGAATTGAAAATCAGAACAGGATATAATTCTTTCAGATTAAAATCTGACTTGCTTCATATAAGAATATGTTTTGAATCAGATAAAAGATTATCTTGTATTAGATCAGAACTAAACATGAACCAAAATACAAAACACGTCAGCCTGCTAATTCTTATTATAGAAGTGGGTAACGGGACCAGAATAGAAGATACCTATGATTGGTATCACAGAATAGGAAAGATTTATGTCTTAGTAACAGAAGACACTAAAGTGTCAATATCAGTTGACACCTTAGTCATAGGAGCAACTATAGAGCCTTCTGGGCATGCCTATTTATCCATAAATAGGACTTAACATTTTTAAAATAATCAATTTCAGATTTCAAATTCATAAGCAAATAATGTAGTATATAACATATGTCTTTATTACATTTTTCTGAAATTGAAAATATTCACTATCTTTTGATCAAACTCAACATGCCTTATAAACATATGTAATTGCATCGATATATTAATGAAACATTAAGTCATTACATATTACACAACTTCATAGAAATTCCCAATTCTCAAACATCCATATCCAATACACATCACATAAAACCCTTGTAAGTACATTTGTATTCTTAATAACACATTCATCTTGGACATACCATTCATTTTAACATTAGACACATTATTAAATAATCATACATTCTTTAAATTATTACCTCAATTAATATTCCATAACTAGATTAACTTGCATTCAATTAATCTAACGTCACCTAGGTTTATTTTCAACCTTAATTAAGTTCAATTGAACCACTATTATGTACCTTAAACTTATATAGTTTGATAATTATCTAAAATCCACATTTTCTCACGTAAACACCCTGCCCCACAATCATGATAGAAGCTACCGCATCTATCCACGATCATGGGATGGGTGCCACGATCGTGGCCTATCTATTTTCCTGCACAATTCTATATTCTAAGATCGTCGTGGCCTATCTATTTTCCTACACAATTCTAGATTCTAAGATCTTGATACCAAATTCAAAACATCATTACAATAGTACATAATTTATACATCAAATTTACACTACTTGTACTTTAATTACACTTCAAAATCATCTTTAATTCTAGCTCAAACTTAATCATTTAATAGCTCACAATTCATTATCTTTCATGCATCAAAAACCCAACCAGAAACTGACATTCAAGTATCATTTTCCAAAACTCATTTATCAACATCATAACACATATTCTTGCCAATTCAATTAGCATAAAACTTGTATTATTACATGCTATCAAGTTAAGAATTCCTTTACCTATTTAACTTCAAATTCTAACTCCAAAGAACTAGCTAATCTAGCCCTTCTAAGCAATTAACACAAGTCCTTATCAAGTTGCAAATTTCAGTACTAACAAGGCAATAGCACCAAAATTAGTACGACTTACTTTTTAATGTAGTAACTTACATAGATTCCAAGTGGAGATGATCCCAAATCAAGAAAAATTCTAGAAGTTGGGAGGGAGTAAGAGGTTTTAGTTTTGAGGAGCATAGGAAGAAAGTGAAGAAGGTTCTAGCAGAAACTTTGCCACCCTAGTTTGATGCAATGCAGGATGTCTTCGTCCACCATTAACGCATCTCACACATGAAGGTAAGCTACTTTTCCTTCAATGAAGCCATCAACATGTCTGCATGTATGGCTACCAAATATCATAATTTAGTTAGGCCACTTTTCACTTAACCAATGTTGCCAAATGTCATTCAAAGTATAGGCTTAGTCATATTAATTTTCATGAATCAACTGTCTTGCCACTTGAGAAATTTCCTAGTCCAAATGTCCATTTTAATACCTCAATTCTCTAATGGTATTAATTAATTGCAGCTCACTAAGTATGATCCATTAGCCCAAAATTAAAGACATATCTAATTTAGAATCATATCATAATTTTTAACACCTATCACATATGCTTTCATAAAGATGTAACATTCCAACTAAGGTGTAATTTGGGGCCTTACAAATGGCATAACAATTTAAGTGACAAATGGAAGTCTATTTAAGTGACAATTGGAAGCCTTATAGAAGGACATGTGTACCAGCTAGGGAGAGGACATATGTCTTGCTAAACATATGACAAGTATCCCTGAAATAAGAACACTCATCTTTAACTTACAGGATTGCGGGTCAGCTTCTTATTGTGTTTCTGCTAAAGACTCTCCTTCTTCTCGCTCTCACTATAGTAACATACACATCTCACTCACACATTGGAATTGCTTAGCATTTGCACCCAAAATCCATACAAGTCCCTTCACAAAGATAGCTATCATCTACTATCATCTCTTTTCCTTTGTTAAATTCTATCCTAGTTTCATCTTGTTCTTGAAATGATCTTGCATGCAAGTAAATCTAAGAAAGTTGATCTTGAAGTGGAATTAGAGCTAAGAAAGGAAGTGAAATACTAGTCCATTATGGTATGTTTTAACATAACTTTTATCATAAATGATTAGAGATGGACTGAATGTAGTATTGATATTGAAATAGTGCTAGAAAATGATGCATGAATGATAGTTTCTATTTTAGTTTCTACTGCATAAAAGAAAATAGTTTATGAGCTGCCAAATGAATGATTTTGTGTTAGGGTTGGAGATGAAATTGATGAAGAATTGAGGTATAATTAATGGAATATTATGAAGATGTTTTGAATTTGGTATAAAGGTGTTAGAATCTAGAAAAAAATTAAAGGAAATGGATGGTGAACTTTCAAGTCAGTAGAAATTGCTTTTTAAAGATAATTCATGATTTGTGTAATTGTTGGACCACATGAGGATACATCACTTTACAATGGTGTATTTGGGCTTGATTGGGGCTTGAAATGAACCTAAATTGTTGCTAGATTCATTGGTTAAGGGTTTGCTAAGTTTAGGTTATTAATTAATGTCATAACTTAACGAATGGATTATCTTGATATCAATGTATTGAAATATGGGAATTATGAGTTGTTAAAGGGATTAAGATGTTCTTATGAATGCAAATATGATTAAAAGAATATGAGTAATATGTATTGGATATAAATGAATGAACATTGGGGAATATGAAATAATTGTGAGTGAGAATTGGATAATTTATATGAACATATATGATTGATGAATAAATTAAGCTTAATTGATGTATAAGCCTAAATCTAAAATGATAGTATACAAGCTATAAAGTTTGAATGATTTAGAAGCGTATTAGTACAGTCAAGGTCTTTGTATATTAATACATACCTGGGAGGTGAATTAAGCATGCATTGAACATGACACACCTATATGTGCATGATTAAATATTCATATGATTGATTAACTTTGTAATGTGTAAAATACATATGTATTGAATGATTAAAGAAGATTGTCAGCATCCAGACATTGCCAAATCATCAAGGTAATAGCTTATTTAAAGTGTACTATAAGTTAAATGCTTTTTTAGTATCACTGAATTGTTTTCGATTAACCTTTAGATATGGAATTGTTATTGATATGATTATGATAATTTCAAAAATTGATGGTTCTAGGAGTTCAATGTCTGAGATTGTATTGGAAGTGATTTCTAATTATCTGTGAATTTAGAAATTGTGTAAACTCAACTGTATGTGTTTACGTCTGATATGCATGTTGAATATGAAATGTGAGAATAATTGAATGTGAAATGATAGAAGGAATTTGAAATTTGTTAGTAATTGAATGTGAATTGTCGGACTTAGATCTGGTGAATCTGATACAAGTAATAAAAGCTTACAGGAATAAAAGGTAATGAAACATGGCATATGGAATGAGGCATCAAATTGAAATGGATGATCAGATAAAGGAGTTATGACTGGAGTGACTCATCTAAAAAAGAGCTCGAAGCTTAGGAATGTCCACAAAGAGTCACTTGCTTAGTTATTAATGATCCTAGTATCAACCATGGGTATGAGATAGTAAATGAAATTAGCCTGGTATCCATAACAAAAAATAGGCACTTGCTCACAATAAAGTAAAACTGAATGTAGTCACATGTTCGTTTACATATATAACCTGATATGTATCGTATGGATGATTGAAATCAATCATGGGATTGTTCTAAAATAGTGATGTGAAATATTGTGTGCAAGTTGTACTTGTTGAAACATGATAAAATGTGATGTAATATTCAATGTTGGATGACATGATTTGTTTGTGGATTAGAATATAGATTGTCCTTGTGTTTTGATATGAGCGAGCACATTCATGATGGTTTAATCATTAAGTTCGCAAATTCATCAAAATTGCAACGTTGTTTTTCAGATTTAGAGGAGATCTAGTTAGAATAATTGAAGTATAGCTATTGCAACTAGATATGAGTCAGTGGTCAAGATCAGTTGTACCTATAGATATCTCTAGTCATTATGCATCAAGAATAACATTTTCCTCCTATTTTCAAATATATAAGTGAACTTTAAAGTGTAATGATATTTTTAATTTACTATGATTGTGGATGAAATGATTTAAAATGAATATCTGAAATGCTTTCGATATGTGATGCCTTAAAATGTGGTAATGCAATCGTTTAAACATGCCATCTGTGTAGAGTATGTTCTAGAATAATAGTCGATACATCCGTTCATATGCTCTAAGAGAGTGGTATGTTACAAGGATGCAACACGCTATTAAAATCACCAATTATAATCCATAGCATGTTCAATATAGACTCATAAGTCATTTAACTCATTCCACAAATGTTCCTTCTAGAAATTATGATTAAAAGTGTAAACATAAAAGATATAGAAAGCCACTTTCTCTATATTTAGTCTAATTATAAGATGAACAAACTAATCTTCAATTACTAAATTTAAAACTTCAATTCTATGCTAATTTTAAGCAATCAGTATTTTCTATAAGAATGACTTTGATGATTGATTATCAATTGCCAATGCTTTTTGAATAGGTTCAATATTCTTACATCTATCTTCCTTTCAGTCTAGTTTCCAAAATTCTAACAATAGAAAGTTTGGAATCTCCTAGAAAATATTGTTAAGTTATTTGACTTTCTAGGGAAATTTAGCCATTTAATATTCCATGATAAAATTTTCATTATACTAAGGATATTTGGGAAATTTTTTCTTTCTATGAGATATCCTTTTGATAATCATCTTAAAATTATTTCTAAAGTTAGGCTTTAAATTCTATTATTCTTTAACTTGGTGAATTATTTCTTCTATTGAGGAATTTGACTTTTTTTAATACAATTTGCTTTAAAATTCAATAATATCCTTAACCTTTATTGTATTGAAAGGAATAGTTATTATTAGAGTCTTAGACTTCTCTTTTTCCTTATCATTCAGCATTCAGTCAAAAGAAAGACTAAACCTCACAACATCTATCGAGTTAGATTTCACTCTTTGACAATGCGTGTTGAGTGTATCACAAAATTTACCCTACTATGAACACTAAACATTTGTAGCTGTAGTGAGTATGGATTGTATCCATAGGGATTATAAATTTAACATTTGCAATGAAAATAGTTGATGCTAAGGATATAAAAGGGGGTTTTAGGTTGATGTGATTTAGAAAGCAAAGTAGAATTAAACTATTGAAAGCAAATTATAGAAAAGAGTAAAAAGTAATAAAATCAGTGAATGTGCGTAAAATCTGGTTCTTGGATCAATCTTAGCCTACACACAATTAAATATATTTCATTGTTATAATGTTTTACACCTCTCCTAGAATTACTGATTGGAGACAAACAATGAGCTCCGTTAATCTTGACTTTTCCTTGGATTGGGTTAATTAAAAAAGACTCTTTAATTAAACCTAATTATTGAATAACCTAGAATAAGCTCTTTAGATTTAATTGGGCAGTTGAATTACAAAATGGAAAATAAACCAATATAGATAGTTACCACAAAAGTTCGAGTTATCTAACATAGTTACATTGTTATTAATGATTCAACATTATTAATAAAACATAATGGTTACAGATTATACTGAAGATTCTAGTAATGGGTTTGCAACAAAACAATTCAACAAACACATTTAGATTATATTTACAATACCCAAATAAATTAAAATAAAACAATGATAACAATCCACAAAGAGATGAATTCAACATTAAATAATCAAAAGATGTGCTTCACTGTGACTCTAGGCACCAATTTCACCTCTGAATTGAGGTTTTAAAGTTTAGCCGTCTATAGTTGCCTTGAAAGAGTTATTTTCTCTTGCATAAAATCCCAAAATTGATTCCTTCCATTTTTGTCATCAAAATGTTCTATTTCTACTAGAAATTAGGTTTCTGGGCATTATGCACGATTGGTTGCAATACCTTGTATCCAACTATGATCAATTGCAATGCCCAAATAATGAAAAGGAAGAATTTGTGAGAAATCAGAAAGGAAGAAGTGAGGTGGTACTAAAGGAGTTAGCTATTTTATCCAATCCAAGAGTTGATACGGATATAACATAACAAGATGTCGAAATGTATTCAAGAGTTGAATCAGAAGAGCAACCTGAACATCAAGTAGTGCCTAAACCTAGTGAAAGGGTTGTGAGAGAACCAGATAGGTATCTAGGTCTAGGAGAAGGCTAAATTTCCATCTTAGACTACGAAGAAACAAATCCCATTATGTTTTCACAGGCTATTGATGATGTTGATGTAGAAAAATGGCTCAAGGCGATGGAATCAGAAATAGATTTATATATGCTAACAAAGTTTGGATCCTTGTAGATCTACCACTAGGTATAAAATCCATAGAGTGTAAATGGATCTACAAAAGGAAAAGAGGCTTAGATGGGAAGCTAGAGACCTTTAAAGGTACATTGATAGCTAAGGGCCATACTTGAAAAAAGGGTATAGACTATGATGAGACTTTTTCTCCAGTTTCCATGCTTAAGTCCATCAAGATTTTGTTGGCTATAACAACCTATTACAATTGTGATATATGGAAAAAGGACATCAAGACTGCATTTCTTAATGAAAATCTTGAGCAGATCATTTATATGGCCCAACTAGAAGGTTTTGTTGAGCCAACTAATGAGCATAAGGTATGCAAGCTGTAAAGGTCCATTTATAAACTTAAGCAAGCATCTAGGTCTTGGAACATTAGGTTTGATAAGTGTATCAAAACCTAGATGAGCCCTGTTTTTATAAAAGAATACAAGAAGGCAAGGTTACTTTCCTAATCCTATATGTTGATAACATTCTGCTCATTGGGAATGATGTGGGAATGTTCTCTTCAGTTAAGGAATGGCTGAATGAACATTTTTCAATGAAGGATTTGGGAGAGGGTAACTATGTTCTAGGGATCAAACTTATAAAGGATCGTAAGAACAAACAGATAGCTTTGTCTCAATTAGCCTACATTGAGAATATGCTCAATAAGGTTTCCATGCAAAATTCTAAGAGGGGTTTCACACCTACTAGACATGGAATCAAACTTTCAAAGGAATAAGCACCTAAAACCCAAGAGGAGGTTGAACGTATACGTAACATTCCATATGCTTCAGCAGTTAGAAATTTAACGTATGTAATGCTTTGCACGAGACCAGATATCTGTTACGCAGTGGGACTGGTAAGCATATTTCAGTCCAATCCAGGAATAGAGCATTGGATTACAATTAAGTGTATACTTAAGTATCTTCATAGCATGAAGGACTTAATGTTTGTTTACTCAGGAAGTAATCTTATTCCAACAGGATATATAGATTCTAATTTTAAATCAGTTGTTGATTTAAGGAAATCAACTTCTGTTTCCATATTTACTTTAGGAGGTGGAGCCACAGTCTGGAGAAGTGTCAAGCAATCTTGTATTGTTGATTTCACTATAAAGGCTAAGTATGTTGCTGCTTATAAAGAAGGAAAGGAAGTAGTCTAGCTCTGTAAGTTCTTAAATGATTTGGAGGTAGTTCTAGAGGAAGAAAAAGCCATTACACTTTATTGTGATAATAGTGGGACAGTGGCTAATTTTAAAGAACCTTGGAACTATAAAGTTGCTAAACACATTGAGTGAAAGTATCATCTCATAAGGGAGATAACACAATATAGTGAGGTGAATGTGGTAAAAATTTCGATAGAGCAAAACCTTGTTGATCCGTTCACAAAGACATTGTCTCAAAAGAGCTTTAAGGGTAACCTAAAAGGGATAGGAATGACGAATATGTCAAGCTTGCTTTAGGGCAAGTGGGGGATTATTGGAGTAATGTCAATACAATGCCTTAGAAAGCAAGTGTATTTACATGTAACTTAATCTTCTTCTAGTTACAGGTTTGTAATGAAAATATTTATTATTAGTAAAACAAAAGAGTTTGGTTTTATTTATTTAAGTATAATATAGCTAGTCATAAGGAACTAAGATTCTTTTGTTAATAATATATACATATACATGAAGTTTTATGGGAAACATGCATATTATTTGAATCTAAATTAATAGATTCACAGTTGAATAATCAAGTTGGTTGCTTGATTATAGTTTAGACTGTAGTGTTGTGATTTAATTATCTCCATGTAAGTAAAGGAATTTACTTCAAAGGAATGATAAGTTTCATATCATGATAGTAGTTGACAATCGATAATGGCACTATTAAATGAATCTGGAATCATATATGTTTTAATGAATAAAGTAGGCCGTTACTTCAATCTTAAAACATACATTTTAACATTTGCTTATTGTGGACCACAATCTTGATGAGTGGTGAACTCATATGTGTTTCATTATAATTCTTGGTATGATTAGAATAGATTCTTATAGAGTATTAATCCACTGTTTGCATGTTGGAATTGTTAATTGAAACATGTATCAGGGAACATTCACTCAAATAAAGAGTTTATAGTGATATCATTACTTATAGGTGTTTTACAGAGATTGGTGATTAAGTCGGAACCAAGAGTTTAATGGATGAGCTACCCATCAAGTCTTAACACCAAAATGAGATCTTGTGTGCTAATCACCATATAGAGTAAAACAAGAGATCTAGAAGGAAAAACCAGTACAAGGGTAAAACGGTAATTTTCTCCTTTGTTGTGCAGACGACTATAATAAGGTTCATAATAAGGATTGCAATTGGATATGTATTCTTATAATATTTAGTAATTCAACAGTTCAACTAGTTGTCTTTAGAGGAATGACATTTAGTCAATAAGCTAGAATTAATTATAATGAGATTAAATTAATTCTGGGCTTATAGGAGCTTGAATTATCTAAGTCTAATTAGATTCCCCACTTGGCTTTAAGGAAGGTTATCGAGCAAAGTAAAAAATATAAATGGAGGTTTTAAAGCCCATGGTTGAATGTTGGGTGTGCAGTAATTAATGGTTAATTAGAAACCTAAATGAACATTTAGAAATGGGCTAGACTTTGGTTCAATTTGATTACTTAGATTAATTAAATTAAAACAAAATTCTTAAAAAAATGGAAGGCAAAATTTCAATTTTATTTGGGCTAAATGTGGAGTTGAATATTTAGCATTGAATTGCTAAATAAAGATGGTATTTATCATGCTTTATCATCATTAAATGGAGTAATGATCTCACCATTAAATGGTTTAATGGCTGCCTTTTAATGATGACATGTATCGTAACCTTTTAGCATTCATTTGATTAAAGATGAAAGAGGTGCATTTGATGGATCACCTTCCTTCTTTCATCACTAAAACCAAAATTGACAAGTCATTTTAGGTTTGTGGTCATTTCATAAAGCCATCTTAAAACAAATGAGAAGAGTCTCATTTAATGGTTTTTTTATGTTTGATCAAACAATGCATTGGACACTCTCCACTTCTTCTTTCTTTTCATGCATAATCGAAATTGACAAGGTGTAAGAGAGGTGTTCTTGTATTTTTTGGACTTTCTCTCCTTTCTTGCGTATGTTATCTGAAATTAGCATTAGAGGTGTCTCATTTTTGGCTTCTTTCTTCTAAGAAAAATCTCATCTAAATATTTCTTCTCCTTTCACACCAAAAGGATCTTATTAACCAAGTTGTCCAAGAAGAACAAGTGATATATCAGATTAGTTAAGGATACAACAATAAGGAGGAGAGGATACATTGATAAAGGAAAGGATTCAAAAGCAAGGCTAAAGAAGGAGAGGTTAGCACAATGAGTAGTTAAAATTGTAACAAAAGGAGCTGGTAATATAATCTCCATCTTGGTCTTATGATAATTGTTTTCAATATACAGTATCATGTATGGCTAGGCAAGTTCATTTGGTTTTCTTGCTTCTGCTGTGTTTTGATTTCTAAAAAAGTTTTGAAATCTACAGTTTTAGCTAAATCTTGCATATTTTATTTTCTGATCAACATCCTAGTGGGAGCTGGTGGCACCGAATATGTAAGTTACCTAGGCCAGCTGCAGCGAGGTAATAACTCTTATTCTAACAAGCATAATTTGAGGTGGAAAAACCACCCAAAATTTTTATGGACTAACAATGATGCAGGTGGCCAAATAAGACCATAAGAACTATCAAGATTTCAGCAAGATCGAATTGGAAGGCTGGAAAATAAGTTGGAGAAGTTCACGGACATGTTTAGCTCCAAACTGGTAGCTCAAGCAGAGAGTTAACAAAGAGTGCATGTAAGATAGGAGGAAAGTCAACAGAGAATGGAGGCAAAATTTGACCTGATTGTGAAGAATCATGCTTCGCTGATTCATAACTTAGAGGTTTAGGTAAATGAGTTTTCTGATGTTTTATTTTTCAGAAGTGCAGGCAGATCATCAAGCAAAACTAAGGTTATTACAAGGAAGCAGCTCAAAGCTTAACACTTTGAAGTGGCAAGGACGAAAGATAGAAAAGGATAGAGATAGAGGAAGAAAAGGTAGACGACAAGCCATATATACGACCACCATCTTACAAGCCTAAAATCCCATGCTCAGAGAGAGTGAAACAACATCAAATGGACTTAATTTTCCAAATTTCTAGAGAAACTGAAGAAGCTATAGATTAATTTGTCACCGGTGGAAGCCTTGAAGTGCATGTCCAAGTAAGCAAAGTTTTTGAAGGATATACTCATGCATAACCGCACTTGGGAAGACAATTAGACAATTACATTGAAAGAGAACTGCAATTGTATTATTTCAAGTCAAATGCCCTTAAACTTGGAAGAGCCAGGGAGCTTCACTATTCCATATGTTGTTAGTGATTTTGATTCCAAATGTTTATCTGTTTTAGGTGCAAGTATTAACTTGATACCATTCTCTATTTTCAGGAAATTGGGACTAGGAGAGGTCAAGTCGACCTCCATATTGGTTTAACTTGTGGATCAATCAATAAAAAGGCCATTTGGAGTCATGGAAGACGTATAGGTGAAAGTGGATAAATTTATAATTCATGTTGATTTTGTTATGTTAGGCTTTGAATCCGATAAGAATTGTCCATTGATTTTGTGTAGGCCCTTTATAAATACTGGTAGGGCATTAGTTGGCTTACATGAAGGGAAACTTGTGTTGAGAAATGGTGATGAGCAGGTTGAACTTAATATGACAAAGTCTTTGCATAAACTGATGGATGGAAATGTGTGCATGAAAATTGATGTTATAGAAGAGTGGGTGGAGGAGACTAAATAAGGAGTTGATGAGGTGAATGAAATATATGAAGATAGAAGCATAAAGGAAGAGGACATATGTGAGAAAGTGGAATTAGAAAGGTTAGAGAGAGCTGGTGCACCTACGCCACTTTCTATTGTTAAATCTTCGACTTTAGAGCTTAAACCTTTACCTTCTGATTTAAGATATACCTTTTTAGGGAAGAACTTAACTTTATCTATCATTATCTCCAATGAATTAAATTGTGAGCAAGAAGAGAAAGTGGTAGAGATTATTAGGAAAAGGATAAGAGTTATAGGTTGGCAAAATTCTAATATTCGAGGGATTAGCCCAAATATGGTGTTGTATAGGATTAAACTAGAAGAAGGATCTAGAACGGTAAGAGAAAGACAAAGGAGGTTAAATCCAAATATGCAAGAGGTTGTAAAGAAGGAAGTGGTTAAACTTCTAGATGTAGGAATAATTTACCCCATTTGGGATAGTGAGTAGGAGAGTCTAGTATAGTGTGTACCTAAGAAGAGTGGTATGACGGTGATAGAAAATGATAAAGGGGAAAGGATTTCTAAAAAGGACTGCCATAGGTTGGCGAGTGTGCATTGACTATAAGAAGCTAAATTTGGCCACAAAGAAGGATCATTTCCCTTTACCTTTTGTAGACCGAATGATTGAGAGAGTAGCTAGTAATTCTTTTTATTACTTTTCAGATGGATATTTAGGGTACAATCAAATATTTATATACCCAAAAGATCAGGAAAAGACCACTTTCAAAAGTCCATATGGAACTTTGTGTATATAATGATACCTTTCGGGTTATGTAATGCATCTGCCACATTCCAAAGATGCATAATGACAATTTTCACAGACATGAAGGAAAATTTTATAGAGGCATTTATGGATGATTTTTCTGTTTTTTAAGAGTCTTTGATCACTGTTTGATAAACTAAGACAAAGTGCTTCAAAGATGTGAGGATTAAAATTTCGTTTTAAATTGGAAAAAATGTCATTTTATGGTCTAAGAGGGAATCACACTAGAAATTAAGATTTCAAGCAAAGGAACTAAAGTGGATTGGGCTAAAATAGAAGTAATTGAAAAGTTACCGCCTCGTTCTAACATCAAAGGTGTCCGAGCATTTCTTGGTCACACAGGGTTCTATAAACAGTTTATTAAAGATTTTTTGCTTATTGCAAAACCTCTAACTCATCTATTAGTAAAAGATATGCCTTTTTTATGATGATTGTTTGAATTCTTTTAATAGGTTGAAGAAGGCACTTATAATAGCCCCAATTCTGGCATTGCGGAATTGGACTCTTCCATTTGAGATAATGTGTGACACAAGCGACCATGCTGTTTGGTGTGTACTAGGTCACCAGAAGGAGAACAGGTTGCATGCTATGTATTATGCAAGCAAGACGTTGACAGGAGCGCAACTGAATTACACAACTACTGAAAAAGAACTACTTGCAGTGGTATTTGCTTGTGAAAAATTTCTTTCTTATTTGTTAGGCTCATAAGTTATTGTGTTACATTATCTTTTTGCCAAGAAGGATGCCAAAGCTAGACTTATTCGATGGGTACTCCTGCTCTAAGGGTTCAATATTGAAGTTAAAGGCAAGAAAGGAGCAGAATATGCCATAGTAGATTACTTATCGAGACTTGACGTCGGGCATCATAAAGAAGAAGAGGAAATGAAGGAAAGATTTCCAAACAAGACATTGATGATGGTAGATAACCTTTCCTTCCATGATTTGCAGATATTGCAAAACTATCTTTCAGGTGGTATTCTTCCATCTGATTTGTCATATCAACAAAGGAAGCGTTTCTTATTTCAATGCACTCATTATATTTGGGATGAACTAGTACTTTATAAGATCTGTGCTGACAGTTTAATTCGTAGATGTGTTCCTAAAGATGAAATGCTGGAAATCTTAATTCAATGTTATAGCTTACGGGGTTCAGGATATTATAGAGCTAACAAAACTGATGCACAGATCTTAGAGTGTGGATTATATTGGTCAACTCTGTTTAAGGATGCTCGAGATTTTGTGCTCAAGTTCAATAGATGTCAAAGAATTAGCAACATATCAAAGAGGGATGAAATGCCGCTTTTGAACATAATATAGGTGGAGATATTTGATGTATGGGGTCTAGATTTTATGGGACCATTCCCAACCTCTGAAGGTAACACTTATATCTTAGATGGAGTTGATTATGTTCTTAGATGGATCGAAGCAGTTATCACTTCAAATAACGATAGCAAAGTTGTTTAGAAATTCATTAAAAAGATTTTTACTAGGTTTGGGGTGTTTAGAGCAATCATAAGTGATAGAAGGATTCATTTTAATAACAAACCATTTGAGAACCTTCTGAGACGATATAACATACATCATAGAGTGGCTACCCCGTACCACCCCCAAACTAGTGGTCAAGTGGAAGTGGTGAATAGAGAGTTAGAAAAGACATTAGAGAAGACGATGAACATTTCAAGAAAAGACTGGCCATCGAAGTTAGACGAGGCATTGTGGGCTTGCAGAATAGCTTTCAGGACCTTATAGGTACAACACCATATCAGCTTGTATATGGCAAGGCATGTCATTTACCATTTGAGTTAGAGTATAGAGCATATTGGGCAATAAAGAAATTGAATATGGATTGGAAGTAGGAAGGAGAAAAGCGATTATTAAACCTCAAAGAGTTGGAAGAGTTAAGGTATAAAGCTTATGAAAATGCCAAGCTATATAAAGAAAGGGCTAAAAAGTGGCATGATGGCCATATCAAGAAGAAAGAATTCAAGAGTGGGGATTTAGTTTTTTTATTTAACGTAAGACTTTGACTATTTCCTGGAAAACTGAAGTCTAGATGGAGTGGGCCTTTCAATATTCTTCAAATGTTCCCCCATAGAGCTTTGGAGCTAGAGAATGATAAGGGAGAAACATTCAAAGTCAATGGGTACCACTGTAAACCATATTATGGAGGGACATATCCACAAGAAAGGGAAGTTATCTCTCTCTTATCTTCCCTTTCTGTGTGACCTTAGGAAGAATGGTCAAGCTAATGACCTTAACTTAGCATGTTTAATGTCCTTTAGGTCAATTTTGTCTAATTTTTATTTGAGTTATTTGATTTGATCATGTTTGAATTAAGCGTGAATGATGTTCATATTGATTTTGTTTGAATTTCAATGTATTTTCTTTCAAATTTCTTATTGCTGATATTATCTTTATGTGTTTATAGATTTTGGGATCATGGAGAGTACATATAAGCTTGGAAGAAGGTTTGAATTTATGAGGATAACTAATTCCCATGTTTGTGGGAATTATAGTGATTCCTATGCAGCTGGGAATTCTATCCAGAAAGTTTTTAGAGAGGAAACGCACGTTCATGGGATTTATAGTTTTTCCCATGAATGTGGGAAATCTCTCCAGAACCCACTTCCATGGCAATTGTAGTGATTCCTAGGGACGTGGGAATCCTTTCTAAAAAGTTTCTAGAGAGGAATCCCATATGCGTGGGGATAGGGGGATTCCTACGAGCGTTGGAATCCTACATGGCATTTTTTCTCTCACCCTATCTTCAAATTTTCACTCTCTCTCTCCAACCTACAATTTCTCCCCTCCCACTCTCTAAAACACTTCAATTTTCCTCTAGATTCTTGGTATTTTCCTCAATTCTTTCCATTAATCTTACATTCTTTCCATTAATCTTGCATTCTTTCATCTTTTCATGCATTAAACTTTCCAAACAACAAGAATTTAGGTAAGTTTTTGTGCTCTCTCGAGAACTCAAATCTCATTTTCTCTCTCCTCTTCTTGCAGGTTTTTCTATAACAATGACATCGAAGAAGATGATGGCTCGGAAACTGGGCGACAAAGTGCACTGGTAACTTTTTGGTAAAGGAAAAAGCGATTTGGCGGCAACTTACCGCTCTCCTTTTCCAAATTATTTTGAAGAAGAAGGTACACGCTTCTGTGATTTTAGGAATAAATCAATAATTACTCTTAACTACTTTGATTTTGAATTGTTAGAGAATATAGGAGCGAGGACAAAGATTGAGTGACTTACTGAGAACATAGGGTGGAATAGGTTCATCTGTTGTGATATGCATATTCATCCTATGATGACAACTAAATTTTTCACTACTATTCGGCATACACCCAAAATGGACATCTTTTGGTTTAGATTATTCAGTGTTGAGTATAAATTAGATTATAATATCATGCGTTATCTTTTCGATTTCCAAAATACAAAAATTTTAGATGATCGCCTTGGTTTTAATGTGGATGCCTATTTGAAAAAGTTAACGAGGGAAGACAACTTTGATTCAGTTAATGCACTGAATGCTTTAATCCGTAGTGCTGAACATGTGTTCACTTCTGGTTAATTATTGCAGTCAAGGACAGCTGCTGATTTTCATTATTCCTTCCGTTTCCTTGATGGTTATGGATTTTGTGGATAATACTTCCCTTTCTAAGATGTTGAAGGGCTTAGCTTGCAAAATGCTGTCAACAAAAGACAGAACCTTTCCCAGTACTTTGTGCTATGGGAAGAAGACGTTATCAATAAAATTCAAGATGAAGACGTACTTTTGACTGGTCAAACATAAATGATGAAGACTACTATACGCAAAAAGGAGTTAAAACATGAACTAAATGCTAAGAGCTTGCCCATTTCGGTGGAAGACGGAATTATTTGCAATACTACGTTGAATATGTTGCTTTTTCTCTGAAATTGACAGTTTGATCGATCTACTTGATAAGTTTTCGTCAAAATTATTTGAAGAATAAAACTCTGCAAATAAGGACTTGGAAACTTTGTTGGCATTTTGTAACCTCACATTTCAATTGGATGACCGTTTCAGAAGTTGCTTTCTTTCTGTTTCCATCGCCTGAGGGACCGACTACATTGTCTCTGTTCGTGGAACCTAATTTTGTCATACTAACTTGTTTTTTTTTTTGAGAATTGTCATACTGACTTGTTAATAATAACAAATGCGTGTTGTTCATATCCGGATCTTTTTAAGGCTCTCCTGACACCTTTCTTGTAATTGTTCCACGTAGTACATCGTCATTGACTTCATATGTAGATTGATAATCATAAGAATTTCTTTTGATTTACAATATGTTTGAGTTATTAATTTTTCTTTTCCGAGAATGACAATGCTTCGTTTCTCTAAAAAACTAGTAGTTACTGTTATATAATAAATTGGATACCACATATGAATAATATAGAATGAAATCAAGTGCATCTATTGAACTATCTTTAAGTTTACAAATTTATACAAATAAATAGTAAATATATTGAGTTTTTTTTTTCCTTTAAAGACATTGTGATGATCGGTCAATGAGAATAGAAGTGTTAAGTATGTAAAGAGGATTTTAAAAATGAATGAGTTCCCTTTTCTTTCAGTAAACTTGGTTGTCTCGCTTTTATAAGCGATCATTTCACAGGTAAAATTATAAACTAGCTATATAACTAGAATTTCAATCCATCTCTCACTACAGCGGCTTGAGGTGTGATAATGGCTTTAGTTAAATGGAGTGGAAAGAGATAACTCACCTAGAATTGGTCAAAGGGGTATAGCCCACTTTTAAGAATTTCATGTAAAAGAACATCCTTCGAAACTTGTAACATCCTTCGAAACTTGCTCTCTCAAAAGCAACAATTAGAGTGACATTCAAAATAACATTTATTTTCTTTGTGAAATTTAGAGATACTAAGTTTTTAGTAATGGATGGAACATGTAAAATTTTTGATAGAGAAAGTGGGTGATTAGGGAGGAATAGAGAATAAAGAATAGAGTGATAAATGTGTTTGACAGATAAACCTCCATCACTACCCTATATGTATAAATTCATAACCCTTATAAGGAGCCTCTTACTGAAGGTTAAAGGAACTTGGTGTAAGGTGGTCAGTAGCTCCAGATCGTGTAAGTCCACGATATAGGTTTAAAATGCCCTTATTCCCTTATTGTTTACTTCTCTCTTCTCTCACTCACTCTCACCATCGTCTCCAACTTCTCCAAACCCAATTCTTGCATTTTTCAGTAAAATTAGCAACACTCAAGTAAGTTTTCTTATTGTTTTAACTTGTGTTATGCATGATTCATTGGGCATTTTGTGATATTTTTTAATTTTTTAACTCAAAATGCTAATTTCATGATTTCCGCATTTTTGGAGAATTTGTGTGATTTTATGCTTAATCGTAGTTTAATAGTTGAATAATAACTTTGTCCAATTGTTTTAACGATTCAATTATATTAATTGCATGTGAATTGGATGAAAATTCAACTTAAATTATGTCATTGTGTGATTACTGATCACTAATTGCTAATTTGTGATGTTTTTCATGAAATTAATGATAATATATTGCTTATGACATTAATTGAAGATTGAGTTTGTGTTTAGTTGCATGAATTTAGTGTTCAATTTCATCAATTTTGCGTAATTACTAAGTCAGGGTTTTCAATTTCAATTTTAGTATTGAATTTGCAATTAATAAATTAGGTTAGTTTAATTCATTAATTACAATATATTTAACTTTAATTTTGTTATTAATTAGGTTATTAGTTAATTTTCTATTTATTTTTCTTACTTAATTGTTTATGTATTTATTTATTGTTGTTAAATTTTTATATGTTTTAATTTTCTTTGTCATTGTGTTTTCACATTTAATAATTTAGTAAGCATATTCAATTTTAAGTATAGGGAAAAGGAATATCATATAGTTCATTTGTAAGTTCTCACATTTGTTTTATGTTTCAATCACAACGACGAGATCATAGAGAACACAAGCGACCCACAGTAAGAGACATCTAGAGAAGGTTTCTTATCCAAAGCCAACAACCCCCAAAGTGGTCATAAAAGTTATTGTTCAATGTTGGGGTGCAGGAGGAACAATACCAGTAGTTGGAGGACAAATAGTTTGATACTAGTCAATTTATCAATTGGGAGGAGCTGGACCAAATGGTCTTAGCCCAACAAATTCAGGACCTTGTAGACGTTAGTGCATGGTCCTAATTATTTGAGATTGTGGAGTCCTCCTACAGGGAGATTACATTAGAGGTGTTGTTAATATTTTTTGTGTAGAGAGGTTCCTATGGTAGGGATCATTCTAATACGATCCAGTTTCGATTGATGAGAGATGACTTAGATGAGTTACATGACATTCTCCATCAAGATAGGTCCTTACAACTAGTAGTTTATGGGACTCCGAAGTATCTTGTGCTATGGATAGAATTTCCATATGGATTGTCCCCATGACACTACTAGCGTACCATCAACATAAAAGATGACTATGACCCTAGCAAATCTATGGCCTCAACCTTACACCATCCAACACTCAAATACATTCACGATATCTTAAGTCATACTCTTAGCAGCTAGGGTGATAGTTGGGGCCTCGTTAGGAATATGGAAATCTATTATTTGTGGAGTATGCAAAAGAGGACGCCGAACTATCTAGGGCGTATGTACACTTGCCTAATTCATAAGGCGACAGAGCGAGGAAGTGAAAGTTAGCATGATCTGTCAGACCTTACGTGACTAGACTTACGCCATGAATGAAGGTATTTGATAGATTACCACCAATGCGGTAGATGGCTACCGTAGAAGCATTGAACCTTTTTGTGATGCAACACCTACATATAGTTCGCACATATCAGGGACCCTTAGGTGACATATACAAACTCATTTGTAACCTAACAAGTCATCAACATCAGGAAGACCAAAGAAGGAGCAATCAAAACCATAATCACCATCATCTCAGATAGGAGGGATAACACTAGAGGCAATTAATTCAGACCAGCTGATGATAGGTCGGCTAGATAGACAACAAGCTGAACTTGTGGGGTGAATGAGCGGGCTTGAGATCTAATTTGGATGAATGGGAGTATTACTTTTGCAGATGACGAGATATCAAGGCATTACTTTCCTATCTCCATCATCTGGCACCGACTTTTCATTATCAACTCCTCCATATTTTGAAAATCAACATTCTGAGGACCTTCCCCCATCGGATATGTCTTTTTTTTTTTTGAGGAAAGTGGGCGGCACCACCGTGAATATTATTAATGATCAAAACTCAAAGAATATAATACAAAGAGAGGATAATCCGAGGACCAATCCCCAACGTTCACAGCTAATCGGGACGCTTGAGCTAAATTATAAGCAACCCGATTTGATGAAAGATAAACATGACTAAAAGCAAAACTAACAAAGCTTTGTCTAACAAACAATTTGATAAACCGAATTATATCACCAAAAATTGAGTCTTCATGAAAGTCAGTATCCTGAATTGAAGAAATTGCAATTAAACTATCACTTTCAACCACCACTCTATTCCAGCCATTATCCTCCACCCAGCTTAACACTTCTTTTATTGCAATGGCTTCTGATTCTCTTGGGGACAAAGCAGCTTCACACCTTCCAATCTTAACACCCAAGACGTCCCCTCTACTGTCCCTAGCAATCAAACCGTAGCCAGCAAAGCCAGCAGCTAAAATGCAAGCTGCATCAGAATTGATCTTAACCCAACCACTCTCAGGTGGCTGCCACCGATTAGCTTCAGACAAAAGCAAACCAGATTGGGTTGC
>JAOSBN010000005.1:28896915-28907893 GCA_027563595.1 Erythroxylum suave
TACAATCATTACATGTGTAAAATTCACTATTCACATGCATATATGAATGCATGAACATAGCCAAACAATTTTTAAAATACTCCTAGCCCGTTCCAAATTACTATTTTACATTTCCCATTGGTGATGGGATGTTACAGGAAACCCAGATGATAGGCAAACCCAGACGATAGGTAAACCCAAGCGTTGGGCCAAATGCAGACGTGGGCCAAACACAGAAAAAGAAGTTAAGAAGTTATACTAATTGTTCCGAAGCATGTACATATGCAAATTGTGGACTCACCAATGCTATTGTTTGACATATTTAGGCTTGAATAGAGATGAGCCTAAAAATGGTTAGATTGAATGCAAGTGTCTGTGTAAAATGGTCGGTATTCGAATGCGATAGATGGGCTCCAAAAACAGGGTCCAACAATTTAACACAAATTACACTTTGTTTAAGAAACAAAATTTTTTAATCAACAGAATTGGAAAAATTAAATCAAAATTAAATGACTAACAACAAATAATTGAAAATACCAACATGCAGAAAATTGGGATTCAAGGTTTTAATGACTAAAGATCACTTTCTCTCTATCTTGTCTGCCTCCTATTTTATTAATCGAATTGTGTCTCACTTAAGATGTCCAATTATATAGACTACCCTTTCTCAAGGTGGAATCAATTGTCTCTAATTAAATTAAATGAAGTCAATTAAATAATCTCTCAACCTACCTAATCACTCAACCAATTAAACTAGTTATTACGCTATCCTATGGGTGATCAATTAAATTATCCAAAATCTCTCTTCTAACTAATCAATTAATGTGATCATTGTAAGCCTATAGGTTTTTAACTCTCCTTGTACAATCCTACATAAATAATCTTACTCACTCTCTCGATTTATTGCAAGATATAAATTTAATCAACAATCATCAAAGATCGCTTTTATTCAATTCAATAAAATAGGATTTTAACAAATAGTTCAAAATTAATCCCTAAAAAACAAATCAGCCACTCATGGTCTCCATAACATCACTGACATTTAAATATTTCATCTTACAAAGATTAGAAGAGATAAAATTGATAGAAAATTGAATAAAGAAAACTCCTTCTCTTCTTTGCCAAAATCTGGAATTTTTGGTCTTAATGTGCTATTTTTCGAATTGTTATTGTTGATCCTTGAATCTCCACCTTCCTAAAGACTCAAAACTTGTATTTTTCACTCAAGGAGGTTCTTCTCTACAAAGGTATCACATCCTCCTTCATCCAAGGAGGTTAATATGTTTTATAATCCAGAAACCCTAAAGATTAATTAAGCCCCGCATAGTCTTTCGGATAAAATATCCCACAATCGTAGGAATTGGCTTCATTCCCACAATTGTGGGATCTTATACCAGAAAGCTTCTTCTTCTCTTCTCGTCTTTTGGTCTCTAGTTCAATCTCCAAGTTGCTCAATCTTCATTCTGCATAAAAATGATCAATTCTTATCCTAAGTTAGCATCAAACATAATAGAATAACAATAAAGATTAAACTAAATGAAAACATGCACAATGAATCCTAAAATGCAAGAATGATAAAATATTAAGCAAGAAACATATGCCAAACACTTAGAAAAATATAGATTAATGCATAACTATCAACAACTCATAAACTATTGTTTATTATGCACTTAAAAACGAGACGTGATTTTATCCATTTATTCACAAATATCCTAGCACTCATTAAACACCATTATCATAACTAATCTATCCCTAAATAATCATCATAAATGTTATGCTAACATATGTCACAATAGGTCAGTAATTTACTTAATTGTTCAGCTCAAAAGCCCCCTCAATTCATCAAGTTATCCTTTCCCTCTAAGATTGCAAGATCATTACAAATTTAAGGTGGAATAGGTTGGGTTTTCAGTACAAGATGAAGACATCAAAAATATTGAAGCGATAAAGTGCAACATTTTGGAAAAATCTCAAAGTTGTGAGGGTTAGGTGTTAGTGTTGAAAATGAGAGAAGAAGAAGATGATAACATGTAGCAAAAAAAAATGAAAGAGAAGATGGGTGTGTCATGTGTATGTGTCGTGTGGGATAGGTGTGTGGTAACTGTTATGACACTTATTATGACACTTGACAAGTAAAGAACCAAGCTACATGTCTTCTACTTAATCTACCAAATGTCATTTAAATACTTAGTCCATTTTTCACTCAATCTCCTAGCCATTTGTCACTTATTTCTACTACCACGTGTTACTTATTTCTACTACCATGTGTCACTTATTTCTACTGCCATTTGTCAACTTGTCTTGGCAGTTGACATTTTTCTTAGTCCAAATGTACATAATAATTTATTAATCTCCCAATTATAACAATAAATTCCAAATTACTAATTATAACCTATCGAACCAAAATTTAAGATATGAACAATACAAAATAATCATTTCAAATCTTTTATAACCCAGAATATGTCAATTTAGTGCACATACAATCTTTGCAATGTGTATAAAATCATAATTCATGTATGTATGCTAATGATATGCATGTGACTCAATAGCCTAAGACTCTAACTCTCAATAATATTTTGGAAACTAGCTATTACAATTGTGTTCTCACTTGGCCACCTGAATTGTTAGTATTCTACGAAAAATTTGGGTGGTTTTTCCACCAAGGATTGTAAGTGTCAAAGTATGGATTATTACCTCTTTACGGCTGGCCCAAGTAATTTACTTGTTCTGTACCACTAGCTCCTAACAAGAAGCATTCAGATATGCCATGGTTTTCCTACCCACATAACTCACATTGTAATTACATGGCCTTGACTATAGATGAAAAAGCTCCTTAGATATTGCTCAACTACTTGGTAAGGGCAGTAATTTGTACTTGCAAGGTTGTCACTGAGTCAATTGGAATCGTCCTTTTTTGCTCCTTGGACCCTTGTCTACTCCTTTCAATTAACCATATGTAGCTATTACTCACCAACTCTTCCAAAAGGTTGTGAGTTGCATCAATAGTTTTCCACATCAAAGATTCTCCTGTAGTTGTATCTATCCCCCCTTATGCTCTAATTCACACCAATATAGAATGTTTGCAAAAGGAACACCCTCAAAAGGTTATGGTGGGGGCAACTCCTTTATGATTCCTTAAATCTCTCCCAGGCTTCATGCAACATCTCCCCATCAATTTGTTGAAAGTTTGTGATATCCTTTGATGATTCTTGTTGTCTTAATCAAGAGGAAGTACTTAGCCAGGAAAACTTAGGCTAGCTACTCCCAAGTAGTGATTTGCCCTGAACTGAGTGAGTTATACCATGGCTTTGCTTGATCCCTCAAGGTAAAAGAAAATAGTCATAACCTCACAGCATCATCAGACATCCCATTAAACCTTAAGATGTCACAAATCTTTAATAAATTAGCAAGATAGGCATTAGGAACTTTGTTTGACAACCCATAAAACTACACACTACTCTAAAGTATACTGAGGAATGCCAGCTTGATCTCAAATTTATTGGCTTGAACTACAGGCCTTGCAACTCCTTAAGGACTAAAACCTTATAAAGTACATTAATTTCCTCTCAGTTCCTCCTTTCTCTCCTTCTTCTGCTATATTCCTTTGTATTTTATCTTAACTTTTAGCTCTTCTTAGCTCTTTTTTATGTCTTGTGATGTCTAAAAGCTCTTCTTCGTTAAGCTCATCCGAACTTTTTGTGTTCCTTATTTCATGCACTTATATATGCATAAGGAAGAGTATCAGACACTATTAAATCAAAGCCACCCAAACTAAACAAGATGCTAAACAAAACAATCCCCAACAATAATGTTAAAAACTTGTTGAATGTAAAAACAAACTACTTATTTTACACTAAAAATTGCAAGTATAAGGGTCATTACTTGTAGTAAAAAGCAGATATCATCCTACAGAGATTATGCTTAGGCATTATATAATTCAGGTTGTGCTAACTTTAAGACTCAAATTCAAATGATAAAAACTAAAAAATAAACTAAATCAAACAAATTAGCAATGAACATTTAATGTAACAAAAGTGTAAAAACTTTTATTCCAAAATTAAAGATTAGAGATCACTTTTTCCCTATCTTTTCTCCCTCCTACCTTGTTGATTAAATTATGCCTCACCTAAGATGTCCTAATGTGTCAATCACCCTTTCTCAAGGTGTAATCAAATGTCCCTAGCCAAATTTAATGGAATTGACTATGCAATCTCTCAATCTACAAAATCAGTTCAATAATTTAACTAGTTATGAAGCTATCCTATATGTATCAATTAATTAGTCAAGATCCCTCTCTAACAAATCAATTAACTTGATAAATGTAGGTCTAGAGGTTGCCAACTACCATTGTACAACCCTACACAATTTACCCAACTCAATTTCTCAATAAATTGTAAGGTTTAAGCACAACATTTATCAAGAGCATTCATTAATTCAAAACAATAAAGTAGGAGTTCAACAAGTAGTTTAAAAGCAATCTCTACAATAAATTCAGCCATTCATAATAGGAACAAGCTCAACTATATCCATATTCTCCAGAATACAAAATATACTAAAATAAAAACAAAAATAAAACAAATATAATTGTAGGTTTCTTCCCTTTTTGTATCTGAAAATATAGAATGATGGAAACTCTTGATTATCAATCCTAATCCCCACCTTTTGCACCTCAAAATTTATGACTCTTTGTGAATAATCGATAAACAACATGAATGGTGGCTGCCCCTTATGTGTACGTGTAACGCAAGCTTACGATTTTTTCTATTTAGGGTAACCTAAGGTCTTTTCGGGTGGAAAAGGATCGAAAAGTCCCTCAAAACCTTAAGTCTAGGAGTATCCCCATGTTTGTCATGACACTGGTCACTATCATGGCCTATATGACACATTTGTAGCCTTTGAGTGAGCTCTCTATCATGATCGTGGCATTTAGGCCATGATCATGAGTCAATCTAGGTGCATCTGTCACAATCGTGGTTTGCCTATCGCAATCATGGGCTAATCCTGGTGCTTCTATCACGATCGTGGCAGGGGCCTATGTTATGGCTCGGGTTCCCTCCAAAACTCTTTCGTTCTTCGATATTGACCCTTAAATAGTAGCAAAATCATCTAGGCATCTCAAATACACAACATTGAAGCTCAAAAGCATGCTCTAACTCATAAAACACGTAAGACACAAATATTTTAGAAACTAACACAATTCTAACCTAAACACATACTAAATAATCATATTAATAACTAAACACACACCAAACTACCCACTAAAATACGATGCAATCTACAACTATCAAACCATAACCCAAGACATGCACACACTCTATGGCAAGCATTCAAACTAAAGCTAGCTACTATGGATAGGATAGGTAAATATTTGCAAATCCCAAACTAGTGTTCCTTGTGCAAAGCTTAAGATGAATCTCATAATCATTTGTTCTTCTCTTACTCATATTCAACTACAATATGAAAATCCATAATGGCACATTGTGGTATAAACGACCCAACAACTGTTTGATCTAATATCACAGTTTGGAGCACTTAAATCAAGCATATGCATGAAGGGGATCTATGATTAGATTTCATAGCCATTGCATACATAGTTGCTAGCATTTGGAATGAAAGGAATACTAGAACTTTTAGAGCCATTACCAATTATCCGTAGGACCTTTTAAGGAGTACTATCAACAATATCATAATGCGCTTTCAATTATACAAAGACAAAGACAAATCTAGCAATAATATCCTCATTGAATTGAGTGTCACCTTAACTGTTCTAATGACAATCTAAGCTTGGCAATTCATCTTTCTATCTGATATCATTTAATCAATCTTTGCCTTATAATAGCTAGTCCCATAGGTGTTTGACTTAGATTTTATCTCCTAGTTATTCTTTGCTGCCCTTTTGAGCCAACTTGTATTTCCATTTATTTCATTCAATGAATTACCTTTTATTCCAAAAAAGTTAAATTCTAAAAGTTTTTATTATTTTGTTTACTTGTTACATCTATATATCATTACTTATATAAAAAATAAATAAATATATTATTATATGTAATATAAATTAAGTTTATTAATAATTAATAATATATTAATCAATTTAAAATAATATTAAATTGTCTATTATTAAAATTTATTTTATTATATAATAATACTAATAAATAAAATTGCTAATATGTTATACTATTTTTAGGCATGTAATAATTTTTATTTGATTTGTTATTATACACTTTTTATTTATGAATAATTATTTTATATTTATAAAAATATGAATTTATGAAATAATTTATTAATAATAATTATTAAGGAGTACTATTGAGTTTAACTAATTTATAATATAGAAAAATTACTTAATACTCCCACTGTGTCAATATGATAAAAATAACAAAATATCTCTTTCACACTTTAAAATTTTTACCAAGGTCGATATAAGTAAAATTATAAGATTCAAAGGTATTTTTAAAAGAACTCCAACAAGTTCAAAACCTTCGACTAACATAGTTTTTCTTATAGGTCGAAATGAGATGCGCATCATACCATTTACACCATATGTATGTCAGTTGTTATTTAAGATTCTATTAGTAGGGCACGTGTTTACTGATCCGGGTAGAAGGGATGATTCAATTATCACTTGAGACTACAAGACAAAGATGCAAGAGTGGAAAGGATATGAGAAAATTCTGGTTGTAATCATTAGACTTACCCTAAAGGGAACTACCTAATTGATCAATTCTATTCATCATTCTTACTCACCGTTAGTTTCTATTGAATTTGTTCTCTTAAGAATAAGAGTCTTTAACCCAAATTCGTAAGTTATTTGATAAGGTGATTTTTATTAGGTTCTACCTTCAATGGATCTATTATTTTTAATAAAAATAATAATATATAGGTATGATAATTTTTCGCAAACTTCTCATATAAGTGATGGAATCTCCGCTGTTATTTGATTTAACGATATATTGCTTTGGATATTAAGAAAGCCCAAGTCAATCTGGCCTGCCAACAAAGTCCCACTTAGGAGGAATTAGTCGTAGTTCGCTGCGATAGTTGATAGCCGAAGGCAATAGCATGAAGTGGCAATCAGAATCAGATACTGTAAACATGAACGACGACCACCACAGCAGCAACAAGCGCAGCGATGCAGTGGGCAAAGGGCTATACACAATGCTAGCGTGTGGGATGATAGATTTCGACTCTAAAGCTCATCAAACTCTCGACTCCCAAAATCACCTTCTCTCGGCCCTCGATCGCCTCACACAAGGTTTTTTTTTTTTTTAATTTTAGTTTTCCGGGAATCATGATTAATTTAATATTTCACTCAACAGAGCTGGATCGGTTGCTGGAAGACGCGCCGTTGCCGTTCATTATGCAGCACGCTGCAAAAATCTCTGGGGTCAGAAAGAGAGTTTCGTACCTCAATTCCCTTCTCACTTCCATACAACACCGCCTTGATAACATGGATCAACTGCTCTCTGCTCAAGGTATTCATATTCTTGCATATCCCATTATAGTTCAATTAAATTCAGATGGCGTCTTCTTAGCAAGATTTCTAATAGCATTGGGGAAACAATCATTTGCATTTCACCTTAGTTTAATCATTCTTTAAGGTGTTGTTGGCATTAAGAAGTATGATCCTTCTCTTATTCTAAAATGACTATCAATTATAGTTTTCTCTCATACACAATCTATTAGTATTCATGATTCCTTGGAAATCCTCTGTATTTATTCCTTTACCACTTCCCATTTGTGTTCAATATAGAGGCCATCAACCTTTTCCATTCCTCATAAAACTTCGAAGGAAAAGAGAATGTCGTTCTATTTTCCTTACATTAATAGACAGCTTCTAATCCTTTCTTTGTATTTGTTAAGAGCAGTGATTGACAATAGTATGGACTTGGCTCACTAAATTCATCGTCTGTTCTACTCTGTTTATCATACTCACGAGGTCTCTACTTCTTTTGTATCGTAAATTCATCGTCTGTTCTACTCTGTTTATCATACTCACTAGGTCTCTACTTGTTTTGTATTGAACGTACCGCTGTATTATTGGATCGCCTGTCAATAAGCCTCTCTTGGGCCTCAAGTCTATTCTATGGTTATGAACTTCTTTGTAAAAATGTTCTGAGAATGATGGCATATTTGAGAACATTTTATGTAACCTCCTTAATTTCAGTGAAATGACGACCCTTTAGTTTTCATTGATCATTGAGTTGTTGAAGTCACTATAATCTTAGACTCTGGTCTTAACTTTGTTGGACTCCAAATGCTCAGAGATGCTTATCAATTGTTAATAACTTATAAAATATGACAACAAGACTGTGAATTTTCTTGCAGGCCTTTCAACTGAAGAGAAACATGAGCCCCTTGGATTGTGATGGTTCTGCTGGAAGTACGGAAGATAAAATTAACTAGGTCATTGCAAACGCTATGTTTACTTGTCCAAATTTGCGCTTCAAATTCAACTATTGCTACTTTTATAATTGGGATATGGAACACTGGAACTGTGTTTTCCAACAACAATGATATACTAATAAAATGCTTGTATCTCAAAAAGTAGGTGCAGGGTAACTGGTTGTATTGTTGAAGCCAGAATCTTAAAGCTCTCTCACATCTTTTAAATTACTATATTCCTTTTCTAGTTCTTGTTGTCTACTTAACTCGTTTATATCTTCAGCTTTTGACTTTAACAGAGTAAGATGGATGCTAACTTCAGCTGCCTTTGATCTTATGCTTCTTTCAACTTTGACTTTTGAAATGACTTTGTAACTTTACATCCTCAATTGCCGCTCAGCATGGACTTATCTAGTCAATGCCTATGCTGTTCCTTTTGTTGTGATCTTCTCTGGGTACAGACTTTTCTGTTTCACTTTTCCTTCATTTTATGAGGATAGATCTTTTGGTCATCACTATGTTCTTGCATATATTGCATTCATGTACGTTTGATCTGATTCATGCACACTCACATTTTTGTAGATATTATGGATTTAATGGAACGCAATGCTTAATGTTTTTATACTTTACATACTTGGTGCATTAACGACTTTCATATACATCTATTGCTATTTCCCAATGGTTCTGTCTCATATCTAGTAGGAAATGCCTGTGATAGATCTTACGGGGGAGAGAGTGATATAGCATATGAGAGAAACATAATAAACCATTAGTGTGGCAGGTGTACTCCAGAAGAAAGACAAGTGGGCCAGAGGGAAGTTAGTTATCAGCTGAGGTGGCAAAGAAGTTAGAATAACAGAATGTACCTAGGGAGAGTTTTTAAGGAGGCGAGGGAGAGAAGGATGAGGTTAGGCAGAAAAGTGTGAACAATTTGTGACAGAAGGATATACATACCTTCTGAGGAGCAATTCTGCTCTGGTTAGGGAGATATTCTATAGTTCTATATTGTACTGATCTTTCTATACGATCATACTATAACAATACAGTAAATCTCTAGCATTCTAAGGCTAGAGTTCTAACAGCCTGTCTGGTATTCTTGTTTTCTTGTGTCCGTATTCATTGTCATCTCCTTGTACCACCACAACTAACTTTCTCCGTCGTTACTGAAAGTTTTTTCTAAAGTAATGCTTAAGGTTAGTCTATTAGTAATATTTGGCTTCAGTATTTGTTTTCTTTTACGAACAATTAAAAGATTGAGTTGCGTTTGCAGGGAAGACAACTTCTGATAATTGATAGCTAGTTGTTGGTTTTGCAGTAAAGGTACTGTGATCTTTCTACATGATCTATAAATGTTTTCTTTCTCTATATTTGGGAGTAGTTTCAGTTTGGAATTCGGATGAATTGGGATGAAATATCTTATGCAACAAAATGCACCACTAGACTAATATTTTGAATTGACACAGCTTTAACTCAATTATGGACGTTGTTATTCTCCATCATAATCTTATATACTGCAGATAAGTTACTTTTAGTGTAAATAAGATTATAAATACCAGCCCTTGAAAGAATTTCACTTCTAACATGGGTTCCTTTAGTTAAAATCGTGAACTTTTAAGTTGTTCCTTTTATGGTTCATCAACTTTCATACAATTTTTTCTTTTAATTTTAGCATGATTAAATAACATAATTACTGACAAGAGCAATTATCTAAAGTTAAAAAGTCATTATTTTAGATTACCGTTCTTCTAACTTTAGCTAATGGTTCATCTTCAAATAATATTCATTGTCATGGTAAGAGAAAATAGGTGGATATTTTAATGAAACTTAATGGAATGATATATTAAAACAAATTACAAGTTCATGGTTCCATACGACAGAAAAACTTACTGGTAAAAATGAAACGTTTTGAGAAAACCCATCTTTTTAATATAGCTTAACCTTGCTGATGTGTACACCTGTAGACTAAATTAGTCTAAACTTTCTTAACAATTCATGGCATTAAGAAAAATAAAATATTAAACCTTGGTCGTCTTTTTCACAAATCCTTGAATCTAAAGATAATTATCATCGTAATTCATATTAACTGTACTCTTTTTGCAGCTGAATTGGAGTTCTTCAGCTCTTTACCCTTTGGCTTTGTTCTTCATCTACACCTGGTTGGCAACAATCTATTGGTATCCATTAGCACTTCCATATGGGAGTTGAACATACAAGGCAAAAAGAAGCTGTATCAACATGGTTATTTTTTAACGATAAAGGAAATGAAAGAAACTGGCTAGAGATTAGTTCTGTTATGAACTAATTTGTGGTTGAACATTATCCTAGGCTTGTCCATTCTTTAGAATGAGCGGTGCCTCTTACTGTCAAACTTTTGTGGATACTCAATTCTGTTGAGTTACTTCAATCAATGTTGCGAATACCGTGCCGGACATGGTACCGGATTCAGTTCTGGAACAGTATTGTACCGGTACCGGTCAATACCGGGTACCGTACTGGACAATTTTGTATATTTATAAAATAGTCCCTGGAATTTTTAAATTTTTGCAAAATAGTCCACTGATATATTGTACAGTTATATACTGTACAGTTTACTGTTTACAAGTTTACATCAACCCTA
>JAOSBN010000005.1:28920188-28932294 GCA_027563595.1 Erythroxylum suave
CAATTTCTTCATACCATTTGTAGCTCCATGTCTCTAGTTTATCAAAAATCAGAAATCATCTCATTTGGAGCTCTACCGATCTAGGAATCATCAAAATACTAAAGTATGTTTAGTGGAATAACACCTGTTCATAGTATTTAAGAACACACACACTATACCCATCCCACTTTTTTCACTTAATATTTCTCAATTAATTTTAGATGGCTATGGTTCTTTTTGTACATGTAGAGAAATGTCTAATGAGTCCAATGTTTCAAGAATTAAGTCATTTGAGTGTATAGAGAAGAAGTTATGGCCAAAAGAATCAAACATGTTTTTGTCCTCAATCATACTGAACCTATTTCAGGGAAATAACCATAACTTTCTCTAGAAATATTTGATTAAGGTGTTCTTTAGATGGATTGAAAGAAAACTTCAAGATCTACAACTTTTATGTAGATCAAAAAGATAGTTTTTATCATCTGAAGGGTCAAAAATGGAATAGAAGATAGGCTAAGCGAAAAAGCAGAAGAAGCAAAACATAGAAGAAGATGACGTCATCACTGAAGAAGCAAAACATAGAAGATACATCTTCACTCTTGAACATCTTCCATTATAAGGACCATAAATTTCAGCTCCAATGTCCAAAATTCTCATACTATATACTGTTGGAAAGATAAAAGAAAGATATACAACTTTTTTTAGAAGACACCTTTCTCTAATTTAGCCTAGAACAAATCCAGAATCACCCTTGAATTCAGAACACAAATTTTTACATTCATCCCCTAATGTACTACACCCAGTTCTCAACTTCATTACAAATTTTGTGATTCTTTAAGATAGAATTTAAATTTAATATCTTCATAAGAAATGTAGTCATATGTTTCTAGTTTAATCCAAACAAATAATCGTCTTATTTGGACAACTAAAGAAAAAGTTATGGCTAACAGACCGAAGCATGCTCAGTGCACATTTTCCAGATCAATCACCACTTTCACTCCTTCTACTCCCTCTACTTCTCATTTCTAATAAAAGAAATCACATTTAAAAACAATCATACCCGGAAGTTGTCAGTGAATGCATGTTCACTTATTTTTGTATATCCAAAGATTCAAATTTACATACATGTATGCTGACATGCTGCTAGGCATGAAATGCAAATTTGTCTAGCTCTCACATTGCTATTATCTCCATTATTGAAATCTGGGTTTTAACCCTTAATATGGGGATGAGATGTTACAACAAGAATACTAAATACTTCTTTAGCTCTATTATTGAAAAGGGAAACAACAATTCTATAAAGGAAATTAATCTTCCTAATGAAAGGAGAGTTAGTAAGCATGAGGACATAAAGAAGAAAGCTGAGAAATTCTTCAAAGATTTTTATGCATATCGTAATGGCTCTATCAATGCTCAGTATCTGGAATCTATTATTCAGAATCAGCTCTCAAATGAATAGGAGGACTTATTAACTGAAAGAGTGGAAGATGAGGAGATAGAAGGGGTAGTCCACCAAATGAATCCCAAAAAAGCTTCAGGACCTGATGGGTTCAATGGTTTCTTTTATTAGAAAGCATGGACTGAGGTTGGCCCTATGGTAAAAGCAGCTATTAAAGAGTTCTTTTCTTCAAGAACTCTCTTAAAGGAGATCAATAAAACTTACATCTGCTTAGTCCTTAAACAAAGCAATCCAACAGCCTTTGAGGATTATAGATCGATTGCATGTGCTAATTTCCTCTATAAAGTGATAGCAAAGATTATCGCTAATAGACTGAAATCTGTTTTGGGGTCCTTGATTATTGATAACCAAAGTGCTTTCTTATAGGGCAAACAAATAGGAGATAATATTTCTATAGTCCAAGAATTGCTTAGAAGCTACTCTAGAAAGAACTCTCCCAAGAATTGTGCTTTCAAGATTGATCTCAAGAAGGCTTTTGACAGTGTAGAATGGAACTTTATCTTGAAGCTACTAGAGGTAAGGTTTCCGAGGGTGTTCATTAAATGGGTAAAAGCTTGCATAACTTCCCCTTCCTATGCTGTATTAATTAATGGTTCTCCCACAAATTTATTTCATAGGCATAGGGGACTCAGACAAGGAGATCCTATGTCACCTTATTTGTTCTTATTATGCATGGAAGCTCTAACTTCTTTATTAAAGAGTAATATGGCTAGGGGATCAGGTTTCAAATACCATAGCTGTTGCAAGAAAGTCTCATTGGTAAATCTATGCTTTGTAGATGATCTTTTCCTATTCTCTAAGGCTAACGAGGCTTCTATCAAAATCCTTATTCATTCCTTGAACCTATTTAGCTCTATGACTGGGCTCACTGTTAACTACACCAAAAGCCAATTTGTTCTCTCTAAAAGTGCAGATTATTTGGAAGCTCTTGTTTCTGCTGAATTAGGTATTGTAAGGAAGCACACTACTCTTTGTTATCTAGGTCTGCCTATTACATCTAGAAGGATCCAATTTTGGGAGTGCTACCCCCTCATTGAGAAAAAATAGAAGAGATTGTCCTTTTGGACCAATGATGCCCTATTATTTGGAGGAAGGCTACAGTTGGTAAATTCTGTACTCAACTTAATGCATATCTATTGGTCCTCCAATATGGTGCTGCTAGGGGATTTATCAAAACATTAGAAAAGCTTATAAGGAAATTTCTAGGGGTAGGGGATGGTTCGAACAAGGGCTTTGCCAAGGTCAAATGGGTAGAAGTGTATAGACCAAAAAGAGAGGGAGGACTTGGAATTATCCCTATAAAGCTGACAATAAAGCTCTTTGGATGAAGAAATTCTAGTCAATACAGCAAGGAGAGGAAACCTTATGGGTTAAATGGCTACATGCCTATGTCCTTAAGGGGCAGAGTATAAGGTTTATTAATCCTAAGTCCTCCCATTCCTGGTTCATATATCAATTAATGAAGATAAAGGAAGATCTGAGAATTGAAATTTCAAGCGAGGTAAGGGATGGAAAGAAGGCCAGTTTTTGGTTTGATAATTGGTTAGGCAATTTCAGTTTAATCTCTAATCAATTAGCTGTTCAGCTCCTAGGACGTCTGCCTATAAATGCAAAAGTAAAGGATATTATCAGGGAGGGATAGTGGGAGGATTTTCCACCAACAATTCAACATCTAAAACCTTCATACCCTCCTAACCCATTAATTCCTGATATATACATATGGAAAAACCACCCACAAGGTATTTTCACTACTAAGAACTGCAAGGAATGGCTACTTCAGAGTTATTCAAAGGTGAAATGGTATGAGGATTATGGTATAAAGAGTTAAGGCCAAGCCATTCGTTTCTCCTATGGCTTGCTGTATTAAACAAACTAAGCACCATAGATAGACTCTCCTTCTTGGAGTCTAATGTGGTATGTGTTCTGTGTAATTAAGGAGATGAAAGTCGGGATCACCTCTTTTTCGAGTGTCTATTCTCGGATGACATTTGGTCTTGGATAAGACACAAATGTATGTGGACCCTAAACTCATCTCTTTTCATAGAGATCATGAAGAGGTTCAACAGGCTAAAGCCTACATACTCTCCCTAATTATCTTATCAATCTAATTTCCTTTGTGACTTGCATCAAAGAAATATGGACAGAAAGGAACATGCGAAGATTCAAAACATCCAACAGGTCATCAATTCAAGTTAGAGAGTGCCTTTTTGATAAGGTCCGTGAGCAAATTATTTCCTCTACCTCTATCAAGGAATGCCCTCCCCAGCTAGCAAATGAATGGAGATTATGAAGACATATGCTGAGTAAATTGATATATGGAGCACACACAGCAAATGGCCACACTGTTCGATACCTAACCCTACCATGTAAAGAGAAAAAGGTTTTGGAGTAGGGGACAGTTTCGCTAACCTGATGACAATGACGGATTTGAGAGCTTCTACCTCGTAGAGTCTGATGTTGTACTCCTAAACCTGATGACGCAGATAATTAAATGCAGGGAAAAGCTTCATATAAAAGAGGGCTTCCTCAAGATTAATCTTACCTAGGTCGTAGTCTGGCCTCCTCGAACTTCTCTACTGACTGTTTGCAACTCCTGCTGAGAAGGAAACAAGATGTTATGCCTACCCGAGAAAGGATTCCTTAATCTAGCAGTCAGTTCTGTTACCTGTGCTTGTAAGAAGCTACGTTAGAGGTGATCTTCGGGAAGACAAGTCGGGAGCTTCTCACCTCTTTGTCATAGTCATCATCTCGCACACCCTAATCGAGAAGGTTTGAAAAGATATCGCGAAAGGGCTTGTTCGATTTACCCTAATTGTTAAATGATAATGTTTCATGTGTAGATATATGCTACCGTTAAGTTTCTAGCTTGTACGCCACCGTTTTATCCCTAATTGTCGCATATAGTCTTTAGATCATGTGGCCTCACACTGTACATTTTTTTCAAATTTTCAATCAATTCGTTTTTAAATTCTCAGAAAAAAAAAGGCCATGAATGCAGTCATTATAGTGAATTCCAAAAGTTGAGAGATTTTGTTGGGCGGCAGGAGAAGTTGAATAGGAAGAAAAGAGAGAAGAGGAGAGGAGAAAAAGAGAAGAGAAGTT
This sequence comes from Erythroxylum suave, assembly GCA_027563595.1. NCBI lineage: Eukaryota > Viridiplantae > Streptophyta > Magnoliopsida > Malpighiales > Erythroxylaceae > Erythroxylum > Erythroxylum suave. Next base: position 28,924,729 of record JAOSBN010000005.1, read on the forward strand.
GAATAGGAAGAAAAGAGAGAAGAGGAGAGGAGAAAAAGAGGAGCAAATAATTAGTTTTATTTGTAGCCTTATTTACTACGCAAAATACATAATTTGCAAGGATTTTTAAAAGTAAGATACATGATAAAAATAAAAGTAAAAATTAAATTAAATGTTTATAAAATTAAAAAAATTAATCGTTTCAAAACATTTTTTGATTACCGGTAATAAAACGTAACAAACGCGTTAGAAACACGACTAACTTTTAGTGCACATCACCACTTGGATAACGAAGGAAGGAGATGAACACTTGTGTGCGGATTGGATGGGACTTGGAGTGCCACGTCGAAAGTGTAAACCAAGTGTCCCAAAACTCCCCACAAAAAAAATCCTCACAGCTCTAATTAAACATTCCATTGAAGGCTCTTTTTCTGAAAAAAGAAAAAAAGAAGCAAAAAATGGGATTCAAGTCTTGTTTTGTTTTTGAAGGTAACTCTTTCAGTGTATACGACGCTTTTCTTTGGTTGTGTGGATAGAGGATACGGTGTTCTGCTGTTTATTATATGCTTGTGTTTCTTGTTTGTTATCTACTCCAGCGGGAAGTGTTGGAATGTTTCTTGGATAATTCGTAGAACAGAACCTTGGTTCATTTGATTTATTAAGTGCTACCGCACTAACGAATATTTCTAACTTCTACACTCTTAAGAAAGTTGAAATCTTTAGTCATGGCTGCTTTGGTTAATTCAGTCTCTCCTTTGACAAATCCATTTCTTGACACTGTTAGAACAGCTTGTGGGTTCTTCTCCCATAGCCCAAATCTTCGTTCATTTTCTCTCAACAAAGGTTTTTCTTCCAGAGTTTTGGAGTCTACCCAGATCACCATGTCCCCTAAAGATTCCGTCTTGACACTACCCAGTTGGAGGTCAGGTAAGCTTGACCCCAGAAGCCGGGAATTGAGGCTCAATGATGTCTTCTTCCAGCTGGAGTATATGGTTGCAAAGGGACACAAGCCTGACGTTAATCAAGCAACACAGCTTCTCTATGATTTGTGCAAGTCAAAGAAGATGAAAAAAGCAATTAGGGTGATGGAAATGATGATTGGTTCTGGAATCGTTCCTGGTGCAGCTTCTTATACATTCTTGGTTAATCATTTGTGTAAAAGAGGAAGCCTTGGACATGCAATGCAGTTGGTGGAGAAAATGGAGGAGTATGGCTATCCAACTAATACTGTTACTTATAACTCACTTATGAAAGGGCTCTGCAAGCAGGGAAACTTAACCAAGAGTTTACAGTTTTTAGAGAGATTGATGCAGAAAGGCTTAGTCCCTAATCATTTCACGTATTCTTTCTTGCTTGAAGCAGCTTATAAGGAGAGAGGAGTGAATGAGGCCTTGAATCTGTTACATGATATAATTGCCAAGGGTGGAAAGCCCAACTTAGTTAGCTATAATGTTATCTTAACTGGGTTGTGCAAGGAAGGTAGGATCAAAGAGGCAATCGGATTCTTGAGAGATTTACCTTCTAAGGGGTTCAATCCAAATGTTGTGAGTTATAATATCATTTTGAGAAGTTTATGCTACGAGGGGCAATGGGAAGCTGCAAATAAGCTTCTTGCAGAGATGAAAGGTGAGGAACGCTCACCCTCGGCTGTTACCTACAACATATTGATTACTTCCCTTGCTCTTCATGGCAGGACAGGGCATGCTCTTCAGGTTTTGGATGAAATGACGAGGGTTCCTTTCAAGCCCACTGCTGCAAGCTATAATCCAATCATTTCTCGACTCTGCAAAGAAGGGAAGGTGGATCTAATTGTCAAGTGTCTAGACCGGATGATTTATCATCACCGGTGCAATCCCAATGAAGGAACATATAATGCAATATCATTGCTCTGTGAGGATGGGAAGGTGCTCGAGGCATTTTCCATATTACAATACTTGGATAGGAAACAACTGGATTGGCCCACCCAGGACTTCTACAAGTGTGTAATTTCAAGCTTGTGCAGGAAAGGGAACACCTATCCAGCTTTTCAAATTTTGTACGAAATGACCAAGTGTGGATTTACTCCTGATAGTTACACCTATTCATCTCTAATTAGAGGGTTGTGTCTAGAGGGAATGCTTGATGTGGCCGTGGAGGTTTTCAGGTTGATGGAAGAAACCCACTGTAGGCCTGATGTTGACAACTTCAATGCTCTAATACTTGGATTCTGCAAGTCCGGTAAAACGGCTTGGGCATTTGAGGTATTTGAAATGATGATTGAGAAAGGATACATGCCTAATGAAACAACATATACGATACTAGTCGAAGGGATTGCCCATGAAGAAGAAGAAGAAGAAGAAGAACAAGAAGGAAGGAAGCTGGCTGCACAAGTTTTAGCTGAGTTACATGCAAAGCAAGTGATCAGTCAAAATACAGTTGAGAGACTCGTTATGCAATACGACATTGATGGTTTACCCTTATGATGCATAATATAATACATGCAGGATGTGGACGTCAATGCTTCTGCTTTTATATACACATCGACTTTGCATTATAACTCCAGGTTGCCTGGAAAAACTACTAATTCATGGATTGCGTAGATCTACATTAAAAAAGGACATAAAACTTTAGAAAAAGAAGCTGGATTTGTCTAATTGGTGGGAGCATGTAGATGTTTTAGGAGGCTGTAGGATGATTGGTTAAAGGTATTTGATTCTGTACCAAATATATTGTTTTTGAGTTCTGCATTTATTACTGTAGACTGCAGTATGTGTGGTCCTCCCTTTTGGAAAAAATATTTACAGTTCTGTTATGTACATTCTGTAACCGTGAAAATTTGAGTGGATTTGAACATTATGTAACCGTGAAAATTTGAGTGGATTTGTACTCCATTCAAGTGTTTTTGGTTTCTCTCGGTTGTTGGCGCATGTTCTAGTATGTTGGGTTTGGTTGATGTCTTCGTAGGTGGAGACAAATAACTTCAGCAGTGTTTGGTTGTTGACATTGTCCATTTTTATTTCGTCTCCCGTTTACAAAAACACAAATTTTTTATTTATTCCAAAAGGTACAACTTTCTTGTACCTATCACAGAAGCAAAACACGTAGGCTGTTGGACAAAAATACCCTCATATTATTACTAATATTTCACCCATGCTTAAGTGTATAAATAGTAAAAAAAGACATTCTTAATGAAATATAAGGCTTGAATGTACCTTTAACCTTTTATGTAATTAATTTCATGAATACTTAGATGTTTTATTAAATTATTATGTACTAGAATTTCTATCTTTTAGGTTTTTTTTAATTTAATAACTCATTTCATCAAATTTTTAGGTTTCTCATTTCATTAAATATTTAAGTTCTTCATTTTATTTCATCGTAATTAAAAATACAAATAAAATTAAAATTTTTTGATATAATTATAAAAATATTTACGTAACTCATTTTATTGTTAACTTGTACGATTTTTTTGCTATTCAATAGCTTATTTCATTAAATTTTTAAGTTCCTCGTTTTTTTTAATTCCTTATTTATAGATACAATAAAAAAATAATAATACAAACCATTCGTTTTAAAATAATAAAGGAATTACATATTTTCAATCATATTATACTGCGGGGGTACTTTGGACATTGACACTATTTTCTATATTCTGTTAACTGCAATCAAACATATTTCTTTCGTCGAAACACATAGTTTTATCTGTTTTGTCCATTACAACTAAACACTTCACTGTTTCCAATTTTTGTTCTATTCTGTTTCCAAATTTTTATTTCGTTCCGTCTTAGTATATGGATCACAATAACCATACGCGGCAGTATGTCACGGTGGATACAAACTCTAGGAAGGACAAAAAAGAAGTCATTGCTTGGATTGTATTACATAGTTAATAGACTAGTGGATTAAATTAAAACAACTATAGTCATGAAGCTTCCGTGCACATATTTTTGATAACTTTCTTTCTTCTTTACCAAGCCAATTACCCCAATCTAGGTACAACAACCTCTTATGTATTGAAAAGAACATGAACTCAGATTTTAGGAAGCCCCAGGTGAAGCTGCAAGAACCTAAGTCTAGAGAAAAATTGGAAAACCAAAAATTGATAAACATGGACAAAGAAGGGGTATACGAGTGGGAAGACGACAACCATGCTTATTTGATGACTTGGGAATAAAACAGACAAGAGTATGTTATGAGTAGCTCCAAGAATAGATTTTTCAAGGGACAAGTGTGCCGCAAACGTGGAGTCTAGATGGAATGTTAAGAAGCTGATGTTAATTCTCTTGTTTTCAACTGCATCTGTAGTTTTATTTTATTGTTCCTAATTTACTTATGTAAGTAGTGGGTAGTGACACAACTGGTGGATGTCGAATTATAAGAGATAGTTACGAATTTCTTTATTAAAGTTGTAAGTTAGAACAGAGAAGAACCAATATGAAATTATTTCCAAAATAATGTGTTATAAACGTCTAAATGTTCTTTCTTAACGATTCCACCTTCACATTTCAACATAGATCATTAAAGGAAGAAAACCCAAAAAATTTTCTTCTCTTCGAGAATCCCAAGTTAATATTGTTGTTAATTGCCTTATAACTCGATCTCAAGTATAGAACCATAACAAATTGGTATTAGAGTCAGCAATTATGGGAGATTCATCTACTAGCTACAAAATAGTTTGAAGCTTTTGTCAAGATATACTAGGAGGATTGACAAAGGCTCCAAGAGGAGCGATAAAGGAATTAGGTTGGCTACATTGTATGAGATTTGATGGCTAGGGATTTGATGAATGCTATAAGCCTAGCTAGATTGTATAAGAGAACCAAAAAGAGGTCCATCCATCAATTCCAAGCCATCACAGAGTGTTCCAGCAACACCCCCTAACCAGAAACTATTCAAACACATCTTCTGATTAGAGATGAAAGATCATAGATCAAGCGGATTTTGTTTCAACTACAATGAAGTATATACCAAGGGACATTGGTGCAAGTGACTCTTTTGGATAGATAGGGTCATTGAATAAGTAGAGGAAGAGAAAGAACAAGAGTTCGAGGAGCAATTTGAGCCAAAGTCTCGCTCCAAGTCATGATAGGGGTAAAACCAAAGGTCAAACCATGAAACTTCATGGAACCATCAGAGGACACCCATTAACGATCTTATTAGAATCAGGCAGTACCTATAGCTTCAACAATTCCAGTCAGGTTTACAAATTAGGTCTTGCAATTGATCCAATAGAGAAATTTAAGGTGACAGTTACAAACAATAGTTAAATTCAAAGTCTTGGTCAGTGTCATAAGGTACCAAACTCCATGGGTCACTAACTAGTTTATATTGATTTGTTCCTGCTTCTTTGAATGGAATTGATATGGTATTAAGGTCAATTGAATTCAATCATTGGGTTTGATTCTTTGGGATTTTAGGGCTAAAACCATGGTTTATAAACTGAATGGAAGGTTGATAAAATTATAGGGAATTGAGAGTTCTTCTCTAGCTCTAACTACCCAAGTTCGTATTAGTAAGTTGGAGTTCCACACAGACAAGGCCGTGACCAAACTTTTGGTAGAATTTGAGTCTATTTCTTAAGAACCAAATGAATTTCCTCCAAAATGCGATCATGACCACATTATCATTCTTGACTAGGGGTGGGTCCAGTAGTGGTTCCTCTATATTGGTAGCCTCACTCAAAAAAGATGAAATTGAGTGTTAGTGAAAAGATACAATGGAGTGAGGAATTATTAGGCCTAGTTAGTCCCCTTGTTCATCACATGTTCTCCTTGTTACTAAATTTGATAATACCTTGAGATTTTGTGTTGAATATAAGGTTTTGAACTCAAAGATAGTCATGGATAAGTTTCCCATTCCACTGATTGATGAACTATTAAAGGAATTACATAGGTCATGTTACTTCACTAAATTAGATTTGCGCTTGGGCTACCATTAAATTAGAATATGCCTTTTAAATGTAGAGAAAACTGCATTTCAAACTCACCATATGCAATTCGAATTCTTAGTTATGCCTTTCAACCTCACCTGCTCCTAACACCTTCTAATCTTTGACGAATGAGGTATTCAGACCTTATTTAGGGTAATTCATTCTTATATTTTTTAACGATATTCCTATATATAGTAAATCATAGGCAAATCACCTCTCACATCTTCTGGTCTTCTTCAGCCTACTTAGAGACCACCAGCTCTCTCTAAAGAGATTTAAATGCCTTATTAAACAAAGTAAGTTTCATATTTGGGCCACATCATCCTAGAGGAAGGGAGCAGCAATGATGGAGTGGTACAAGTCATGCATAATGAAGGAGCTATGGGGATTCTTGTGATTAACTGCTTACTATAGGAAATTTGTTTAAGACTATGGCATAATTGCAGGCCTTTAATGTTAAGTCAGGAGGGCTTTACAATTTTTTAATTTTGATGACAAACTAATAATAATAATGTTAAAAACAAATGAACGTTTTGATAAGTGTGTTAAGTGTGCAGTACAAAAGACAGAAGAAGTACAAAAGACAGAAGAAGCGCAAAACACAGACGAAGTGTAAAACACAGAAGAAGGGCAAAACACAGAAGAATTACAAAACACAGAAGAAGCGCAACAAACAGACCAAGTACAAAACACAAAAGAAGCGCAAAAGACAGAAGAAGTACAAATCACAGACGAATTGCAAAAGACAGAAGAAGCGCAAAGAACAGAAGAATTGTAAGACATAGACGATACTCAGAAGAAGTTACGTCAATACATTGGACGGTTACGTTGTTGAAGTTAGTTATAGAATTCAACTAAATAGCGATTTTCAAGAATCAAGAAATAGTTGTCAAGATTCAAGAAGCGATTATCAAAGATCAAGAAGCAGTTAGAAACTGAGATTATAAATACAAGTCTCAGTCGAAGCTTTCTGGCTAATGAAGGAATATACGATATCAGTGATCTTTGAGTGCTTATTTACAAAAGAGATTTTTGTAGTGGGATACTAAGAGAGCTATTATTACTATAACAAAAGCTCACACTATCCTTCTAGTAAGAGAGAGAAAAGACTGAGAGCCTGAAGAGGCTACATTAGCAGAAAAAATACTTTGTGAAAGAGACCTAAAGAGGCTCTGGAAAGAAAGAAAGAATACTTGTAGTTGTTTGAAGTATAGTGGAACACTCAAACGAACTCTAAGGACTGGATGTAGCCCACGGTTTGGGGTGAACCAGTATAAAATTGCAGCGTCTATACTCTAACCTTTTACTTCAGTTTATTTCTATTGTTAAAAGTTTTTTATATAGAAGTAATTTGCGATTCAATTTCATAACAATTCTCGTATAAACTTTGTAATACTCTGTTAACAAGTTCAAGAAGTTCTTATAATTCATATTCACGAAAAGGATACACCATTCAACCCCGCCTTCTTGTGTATCTAGTTTATCAGATACAAGTTCTTTATTAACATGTGATTCACTTCAATTGGTATCAGAGCTCGGTTTCCAAGTACCACCTTTACAAAGTGAGGATAAAGATCCATGGAAGAATCACATGTCTTTATTGCTGAAGGTGCCTCCGTCACAAGACCTCTTGTGTTCAATGGTGAAGATTATCATTATTGGAAGGACAGGATGCGGCT
>JAOSBN010000005.1:28932394-28969035 GCA_027563595.1 Erythroxylum suave
CATCTGGTTGTTTTGCTTATGATGTAAATTATGTATTTTGGGTTTTTGGAATGGTTTGTAAATGGCTTGAAATGCCATCCAAGTTTATAGTATATCTATTTCGGAATGTAAATGATACGAATTCTTGGAGGTTATGTATGAAGTTATGTACTGAATTAAATTATGAATGGGATTGTCTATGATTATTGAATGATTTGTGAGTGAATATCAATGTGAAGGATTTTTGGATATGGATATGTAGATATAGGATTGCGTTTGTTGTGTTGGATTCCGGACAGGAGGTCCGATGATTGTGAGGAATGGTTTTGAAATATAGAAGTGCAAATTTTATGGGAAAGAAAAAAAAAATAAATAAGAATTTGTCAAAAGACGAATTATGGGATAAGTATGTATGTGAAGAACCAAATGAATGGAGCAGCGCGATCGATTTTCGCTTTTCTTTGTCTTCGGATGTCGGAATCCACTTTGTTAATTTCGGGTTTGCTTCCGCTTCGATTCCGACTCGATATGATTTCGCTAAATATGTTTTCGCTTCGCTTTCGATTCCGGTTGGGGTCCGGTTCCCGGATCGGGTCCCAATAATTCATTACTTTCATCATTTTTGCATCTTTTTCTTTAATCTGTTTTCATCAGTTTAGTTTTATTTTTTTTTTATTAAACCAATCCAACCACCCCCCATAACCTAAACACTGATTATTTTCATTTCAAAAGCTTTACGCACACTCTTTATGGGATTAGACTCACCACTGCTATAGTTGTAAGTCTAGTTATTTGAAGTAGTTTTATGACATTCTACGTCATTAATATAATGTTCTTCGTTTTTATAATTATAAGTTGAATTTCATTCCTTTTCTAATGAATTATTGGATTTAATTGATGAATTGTATTATGGATTAGACAAAATTTGAAGTTAGGAATGTTAATTTGCTTGTTATGTTATAAATTGTGTGGGTTTTGTTAGATTAAACATAATTTGTTGTTTTTCTATCAATAGTTAACATTTATTAGTTTAATTTCATACCCATTTCATATTATGCATGATTTAAGGTTTAATCATGTATGTAGTTTAGGTTTAAATATTTAATTGTTTAATTTAATTTTGAATTTTAGGGATTGCACTCAGCAATTACATAACTAGTTCATTTTTGTTACTAATTTGTTATTAATTTTTTAATAGTTTAATTTTATAATTGTTTTATTAATGTCATTATTTTTAGTTTAATTTGATTTTTAATTATGTGCTTTTTAGCAATTGCATAACATAGTGAATATACAAATTAAGTATGATATTCATTATTTCCTCATATTTTATTTTGTTTTAGGTATAATGACAAGAAGAAAGGAAGCAGTGCAACAACAAAGAGCAAAGGAGGCACTAAGAAAAAGATAAAAAGGTCAGATGTCATTTGGAGATCTGAGTGAAGCTCAACTACCATTAGTGTGATAGTCTACTGCACATCCACCAATGTGACACAAGATGCTACATTTTAATGTCAAAGCCCACGAGCAACAATTTCAAAGGCCTAAGGATAAGAGGTTTGACACTAATAAATGTATAGATTAGAAGGTACTGGAGTAAATCGGCTTGGCCATAAAAGTTCAAGATCTTATCAATATTGGAGCACAGTTTTGGGTTTTTTAAATCATGCAGCCCATATATTAGGAGCTTACACTCAAGTTATGCTCTAGTTTTTTCATGGAAAATGGCTGCTATTATTGGGACCAACCAAGCACGATTTAATATTCGATGCCCAGGGATATGATGAGAATGAGTTACACAAACTTCTCTCTGATGATGGAGCTCTATGATTAGGATTTCTTAAAGATGGAGAACACAACCCTCTGAATATATTTTCTGTATGGAATGGATGCCCAATAATTTTAACATAACATCAAAAGGAGTCAAATTATAAAGGAGGCAAATTATTACCTATGACATCCCGTACTTAGGTAAATTTATGAGATTCTAATTCATATATTGAGTGACTAAAATGATAGCTTCGGCATAGTCAATATTCACTAACACTATACTATAATTTGAAAGGTGCACTTACCTATGAGATCTATGGCGTAGAGATCAGCCCTTATATTAAGTTGGCAAATTTAATTGGCTTTAGCCTTAGAATTCTCCTATCACTGATCATTCCTTATTCAATTTGATGTGATTCAATATGATTTTCTTTACATTAAATTTTCTTTCTCTTTTCATAGGAAGAAATTAATTTGTTTTCCATATTATAAATCTTATAGAGAAAAATGGAAATTGACAACAATGTGATACATTTGCTTGTAGGTGGCTTAACTTATAAATTATAATAAAGGGATTGCATTAATCATTTATAATTTTATTTAGAAAAATAAAGTAGTCTAAAAGAGATTTTAATAGATAAAGATAATGTTAATAAGGCAGACAATGAAATTAAGTGGCCTTTTTTAAAAAAATGTTAAATAAAATGTATTATTATCTTCCAAAATCATATAAGGGGATATTTATGTACACTTTACATACTACTTGATTGGATAAAGCTTAGAGGATTTCCAATGGTTATCTATTAGTCTAATAGCATATATCTCTCTTTATGTTCATTTCAGATTTTCCATACATATACCACAGTTACACTGAAGTTCTTTTCTTTGTTACTAAAATAAGCTCCCTAGTCTAGTGTATGATCTCATAGATCAACTTTTGTGTGATCTTCACCTATCATCTAAAGATACAGTTACGTCATTCTTTCCACAATGAAAATACATAAGCACTAAATGTTGTAAGTGATCAGTACTTGTCCCGCTTAACATTCTTCCATTTTATATGCACTAAGAAAAGAAAACCTTCTAATTTTACTCATTTAATTGTACTAGGTTGTTCCTTTATATGTATTTCTGTACCTCTTTGGAGGATTTACATTCAAAATATAGGTGGTCAAGTTTCTCTTGCATATTCTTCCATAACACACTTCTGTTTACAACATTTAGGTACGTAAAGTGATCTATAGTCAAGATTCTATTGCAAAACATCAACCATAGATGGGAAAAACCTTAAGAGGGATGTATTTACCTATACCATCTTGTTCTAGTACACTGTTTCGCCTTCCCTGGTTAAGATATCCAAAGATGCCTTTGTAAATATTTTTAATAGATAAAACTCTTAGCTATAGGTATCCTCTTACTATTACTGGTATTTTTTAGGAAAAAAATGTATTAGTTTTTTATGGACATTCCTCTAATGGTCTCCTTGAATCCACATACTTACCTTTGCCTCATTAAGAATGTGTTGAACTACATGTTTTGGTATCTATGATTAATTCAACACTCTAACCTTAGTTTAGTTATCATAAAATCATGATGTTATCCACCCATTTCCTATCTTAAATCCTATGAACTTAACTATTGAGTTTCTTGCTTTCAAAAGTTGGGAAAGAAAAGGTGATTTGTTATGATTGATCTATAATTCCTAAAAAAAATCTCTCTTTTAAGTAGAATTAATTAATTCATAATAACCAAAATGAGTTTTTTAGGCAATTAGTTGTTAGATTCTTTTACCCATAGATACTTTGTTACTTACATTAACTAAACTAATTCAAAGACCACCTTTTTTCTTTACTTGCATACTTTCTTCCACTGAACTTAGATTTGAATCTCCTGCTCACTAATCTTACCTATAGGAACTTTCTCATTGGTTTCTAGATAGCTTTAATCAAACCTTTCACAAAATAGAAATAGGAGCTCTAATATACATTCATCGAGCTTATTATTGATTTTATAAGTTGCACTCTACCCACTTGAGAAAGGTGACTATTACTTTACAAGTTCATTCTTCTCTTGATCATTTCGATTAACGGCATACAATCCTTGTATTATAGTCTTTTTAAGGTGATGGGGAAACCCAAATATATAAATAAAGGATATTTAAACTTCAATTCAAAGATCGCACCCAACCAAGTTTCCACTTGATAAGAACTTTTTGACAAAATCATACTACTTTTTTCCTTATTTATTGATAGGACTGGAAGTTCCTTGAAGGTCTTCAAAGTTCTCAACAATAAGAATATTGCATTGTTATGAGCTCTCACCAATAGGAATAGGTCACCTATGTAAGGCCCTAACATATACCTTAGAAGTATTATAGCATGTCTAGGGTGTATTAAGAAGTGACATAACGAATTAAGTGCATCTAAGTATAGTAAGAGACATAATGGCACTTGATGTAAAAGACATAGGTAAATAGGTACTTTGTTTATTTTGACATAAACATACATACTTAGATGTGATGTTTTGATAGGTTTGCTTGGATTTATGAACGTGATGTGAGGGGAATTGATAAAGAAGTATTTCATAAGCAAATGGAATGTTGTTGGTTAAACTGGATGTGTTTTTTCATTGCTCTTGCATGATAGGACCAAAGTTAGTTAATTTCATATGTGTACCTCGCTAGATGGATAGATTCCACTAAATAGACTTCTATAATTTGTCCACATCTTGGCTGTAAACCTTCAAATTAGATCATTCCAACTGTATATTAGACTAGAGACATAGGTCTAAAACTTTGATGAAGGAACCGAAATTTGATTCAACCTCTAGGATTTTTTAATTACATTTTGAAGTTGAGTTATAGCTGTTGTTCTTGTTCTTAAACAGCCTACAGTTAATTATATAGGTATAACTCCCTAAAGGAAGAAGAAAGACCAATATGCAACTTTTCTAAATTTAACACATGAACCAATTGGATAAAACTATGTGTGACCAATAAGATTAATGCTTGTGTGTGTACAATAGAATTATAACGCATGGTTCAATAGAATTGTAACATCTGGTTCGATGGGATTGTAACATATGGTCCAATAGGATTGTAACATATGGTCCAATGGAATGAAACATGTGGTCCAATAAGATTGAAACATGTGTCTAAGACTAGAAAATTCATGAGGGGAGTAAAAGAGAGGGAAGAGGGACGTGTATGTAGGGCAAAATTTTCTCTTCTCATCTCCTCTCCATTACATCTCCTTAATCACACCATTTTGCATAAGGAATCAAGTTAATCCAAGGTGAAAATTAAGGTAAAAATTTGTGGTTTTTCTTCTCATCTTAATCTTTCTTACTTTGTTTATGAAGAACTAAAATTATAAGGTTGGATATGGGATTGAGATATGTATCTGGGGTGCTCTAGTTGGTGAATCAAGCGAAGCCAAGGGGGAAGAGAAGGAAGAGTACTAAAAGAAGAGCTAGTTGGCAAATTTTAAGGTTTAGGACTACACTTAGTCCAATTTCTCTATGCGTATGTTTTAATGGATACAAAGATTCATTTGGATGTACAATGGTTGCTAGGATGATGCTTTGGTGTTAGTTTGGTGTTATCTTGCATAAAATTGGTTTAATATGACAAAACAGTATCATGTAGTAGAATTATGTTTAGGATTGTTGAGCCAGTCATATTGTTTGGGTCATAACTCATCCTATAAACCTCTAAATTAGGTTATTTCAGTTGCATGTGAAAACTAAGATATAAAAGTAGAAATATTTAGAAGAGACTCTGACTTAATTCTGGCTTTATGAAATTGGATATTGAGATCTAAAATGGTGACCTCAAGTTTCCCCTTTTTTGAAGCAGCTTGTTATGTTTGCGCTATATCTCATCATCTAGAAGTCTTAATGGCTTTATTTTTAGTATTTTGCAAACTAGAGACATAGGGGAACAAATGTTTAAAATATCTCAAAACCTAATTCGAACATTTTCTATATGAAAATTTTGGAACAAGGGGAGGTATTAATTCTGGGCAGGGGACACGACGAGAAAAAAATTACATTATTTTGAGTCTATTTTCCTTTCCAATTTTTACTGAATCATATCAAAAAAAATTTGAATGTGTATGAAACCTTTCAAAAACCTAGAAATAAATGAAATAGGATTTACCATATGTGAATTGGTTAATTGTCCATTGGGATTTGAGATTGAGCATAACACATACTAAAGCAAATTTATATGTATATTTATTATTTGTATGCATATTTATTGCTCATATATGTATGGAATGATTATAAAAGAGTTATTTTGATACCTCTTTAATGGTGGTAAGTTATGACTTGCATTTATGAATGCAAATACAAATTTTATGACTTGAAATGTGTATTATATGATTTGTCAATATATGAATTGTAAAATTGGAAAATGGTTGAAGGAAATTTTATATCTATTGTCTTGGTTATGGATAGTTAGGCATGCCTATAGGGATACAACACAACTATTACTGTTTGACACCAATGGTGTCTTCATTTCAAGACTAAAATGTCTCCATAATTTGATGCCTTCGGGTATCCACAATTTTGATACCTTTGGATATCCATAGCTTCCGTTATCTGCACCCACAGAAATGTGCAGACCTAGTATAGAAAGTAAAGTAAATGGTTATAAATAATAAATACAACACGGCAATATAAATAATTGGTATTGATGAGCATTTCCATTTGTATTGATAATTTGTATCTACGAGCATTAAATATTAATATTTGGTTTATAAATGTGCATTTTTAGTATATGGATAATATGTTGAAGCATATTTGCTTTACGTATTTTTCTTAAGTATGCCATAATTGTTTAAATGAGCGTTGAATGTCAATGTTTGGTTTAGGAATGTGAATTTATGATATATGAGTTGTGATATTTCTGAATGTGTGTTTTGGGCTGATGACTACTTGAGTGGTCATCTAAACTAAGTGTTTTCCCCACTACATTTTCAAACATAGCACGAGGATTAATTCGTGTAGTTCTAAGTTATAGGAGTAAGGTACAAGGAACATCTGCAGGGACCAAGGCCAACAACTAGGAGTAAAAATACCTTTGGATGTGTCTTTTGATTAAAGAATGGTTGTATATGAAATAAAGGAAATTGTACGTTTTCCTTTTAGATTAATATGTAAATATAAAGATGTAATACTACTTTTCAATGATAATGTTAATTGATATGAAATTTTGTAATATGTATATGTGTAGCATTGAATAGAAAAATTTATGATGACAGTACCTATAAATTAATAGAAATGTATGTCATGACTATTTGTACAGGAATTTGGTTACCATGTATGGGGTGGTTGCAAGTTCCATATAGGGAGTGTTACAACCTATGAAGATATATAAGTGATCTTCAACGGATCTTGGTCGATATTATAACTTATTAAACTAGACAATACCTCTATATGTAGCACAAATATATGAGGGGGATAACGGGTCCCCTTATCTAATGCTCTTATTGCCATGAAACATCATGATTAGTTTTTCATTAACCATGACCAAGTAAGATGGAGATGTGATGCACATGCTAAGCCATTCTCTAAATCTAGTATGGAAATTGAAAGCTTCCAGCACCTATTTTATAAAGGACCAACTAATATAATCGTAAGCTTTATTTGAATCCACTTTTATAGCATAATTTGTTGGCAATTTCTTTTGGATTATCCGTTAATAAGTTCTTCCAATATTAGTATATTGCAAGAACTTATATTGATGTGGATCATGTTAGACTGAAAAACAATGCTGATGGAAGGTTTACCAACTAGACCTGTAGAAAGGTGATTGTAGTTAACCTACCAACATTAACTTAGATAGAACTTGTTTGGTTTGATTATCATCATCCTCGAGCTTCCACAATTTTTTGGGTAGCTATGTTGACTAAACTACCAACTCTTGATAGAATTGTAAAATTCACACACCTTGCTAATTGGTGCATTCTCTGTGAGAGGGATGAGAAAATTTTTGATCATTTATTCTTCAAGTGTAACTATATGTTCAACACTTAGAAAGCTTTGTTGTAAAGGTGCTTGATTTTAATGAAGTCCCACAAAAACTAGGCCAGATTAAGGATTTGTGCATTGATATGAGATTTCATAATAGCACTGCATGATGGTGTTTTTACATTTCCTTACCATTTCTTGCCATGTGAAATGAAATAAATACTCGAATTTTCCATGGTAAACATCTTACTAACCAACAGTTTGGTATCCTTCTAATGCAAAGGATAATAACACATATTAGCATTGACATACACAAGGGAATGGATCTTCAATATCTTAATTCTCACTTCGGAGTTTAACTTATTTGTAACTCTTTATCTCTATTTGGATTATATTTATCTTGTGGTTAGTTTTCCCTTGTAATCTTAAGTTATCTTGTATTGGAACTCATATCTTGTCTACCTTTTATAGCTTAAATTAATTATTCATACGTTTTCACAAAAAATATTAATATATTAACACCTATCTAGCATCCCTCCAGGAAAGCCACCTATTAAGGTGTGGTGCTAGCGATTTCTTCATTCATTTAGCTAAGAATTTGGCTACTATTTTATACAAGAAGTTAAAACACAAAATCAGTCTAAAGATCACTTAAAGAGTTAGGATTCTATCCTTTAACAACCAAGAAAATGAATGTTTTATTTATAAATTTTAAAAGCTTACTCATAAGCTCCAAGATTGCATTAGTAACCAATTTTTTTAATCTTAAGCCAGGTTTTTTAATAAAATTTACCATTCAAACTTGTTTATTATTATAACAAGTTTAGGTTTGTATGATACACGAAATATTACAAAATAATTACTTCTATGTTTAGTAATATACACCAACATGGTAGTTCAAATTCTTTAATAAATGAAAGTCATACTTCAATTCTCATTCTATCATATTACTTCTCAAAATCAAGTGATTAGTGATTAAGTTTTATTTTTAAGTAATAAATATTAGATTAATCAAACAAATATTATAATTCAAGAATCAACAATAAAGTATCATTTACCATTTAATTTTTAAGGGAAAAAACTTTTATGAAGATAAAAGAACAAAATATAAAATTTAACAAACTAAAAATAATCATCATGATATACAAAAATAACCCAAAATATTTAATTTATCAAAAAAAAGATTACTAGAAAGAAACTAAAAATTATATTCAAACTAACCAAAGATATTGTCTTTTATTTTGAAAATTTTAAATGAATTACTTCCTCTTCTTGAAGACCATTTTTAACCAGGCATACTAGTCAACTCGAGGCCTAATGAAGTTGAAAATATGAAAAGAAAATCAAAATGGGAGGGCAATTTTCAAAATTTTTTTCCCTACTAAGAGTTGTTTGATTCTATTTTTGTTTCCTATTGTGATTTTTAGTTTTCGATTTCTATGTTTTGTTTCTATTTTTCTTTTAAATAAAACTAAAAAATTGTTTGGTTGATAATATCAATGTAGTTATATTTTTATCACTGATAATAATTACATATTAGTTAAAACTTAAAGATAAATTATTTTAATTAAATAAATTTATTTTAATATCTTATATAATATTTATTAATAAATTATTAATAAAAATATTTTATTTCATTAAAAATTAAATTTTAAAATTAAATTTTTATTTAAATTTTAAAATCTATTTTAAATATATTTTTGGCTTATGAAATCAAATTTTATTTGAAGTTTATGTGTTTTGAAGATATTCTAAATTTAGTTATAATTATTAAATTAATTTTACTTAATTAAAAAATTAAATAAAATATTAAGTAAAATTAAATTATTCCTAATTCATATAATTTTAGTTAATTAAATATAATATAAATTAAATATATTTCTTATTAATAATTAAATAATATATATTTAGTTGATAGTAAATTAGATTATGGAAATATTGAAACAGAAAAATTTTATTTTTTATAGTTCTCGTAATTTTTGGAAATTGGGAAAAATCAAAGCTAAAAACATAAACCAAAAAATTTAAACAAGTAGATTTTTCAAAGACTGAAAACTAAAAACAAAACGAAACAAACATGGCCTGAGCCCTATATATACATATATAGCTAACAGGAATAACCAGTGCTGACATACTCTTTTCGCCCTTTTATAGGTGTGGCACTAATAAACTTTATATTTTAAAAGTTATGGCGCAAACACTATAACTTAATTAAGAAATTCATTATGAAACTTGATATCGAACTTGTTATCCAAGGGAAACAGTCCACTTAATTTATGAATTCATCTCCAAGTGAACCGCCCCTTTTTAGACTCTAGATAATATTCTTCAGGTATAGTCTTTTCTTTCCAGTTTCCATTCCAAATTGTAATAGGAATCCGAGCAAAGATGTAGTATTTGAAAATAAACATAAAGCAAAGAAGAATTCCAATGATAACACGGATCTCAAAAACCCGTGACGATTTTGATTACTGACGTTCATTATAAATTACTAATGGGAATAATTGTATTCGAGTTTGTCTGGTATTATCTGCAAGAATTTTCTGTCATCCATCGCCCAATATGAGCAACGAAGACAACACTTTGGCTTCGAATCTGCAATTAGCCGCTAGATGTTTTGTGCCTGAAAGAATAGAAGCTGTTGGTTGGGGAAATTCTGTTGTTAATAATGGACCTCAACGAACAAAGAACAGATTCAGAATTGAGCCGCAAGACTTCGATTCTATTGTATCAACCAACAAATTGGTTTGGTCAGAGATGGTGGTGTACCTATTGAAGGAGAAGAACCCAGAATTCACAAACATAACCGTCCAAAAGCTTACAACAGCTTCATCAAGCGACGGAACACCCTTGATCATCATTCTCATGGATAACGAATACGAATGCAGAGTCGTTTCAGAGATAATCGACTTGTGCAACGACCAACAACTAGCCCTTATAGTCCACGTCATAACCCAGAATCTTCAAGTCTTTGTCCACGCATCTGTCAGTAAACCAGGGTCGAGTTTGATTAAAAAGATCATCCAAAAGCTCAATAACTCGTCAATTTCCATGTTGAAGATCATAATCAGAAGTCTCTGTGATGGGTTTTACGAGATAATGACAGATCGCAATGGATCATACATAATCGCTCACTGCCTTGGCCTGCTTGATGCAGATCAAATTCAACCAATTTATGAGGCAGCCATTAGGCACTGTCTCAGTTTGGCAACAAACAAGAGAGGATGCATATCGTTGAACAACTTCATCGTTGGTGCACAGGGCAGGTACAGAGATCAACTCCTTAATTTAATCTGCGACAATGCGGTGTCCCTTTCACAGGATGAATCAGGGAATTATGTTGTCCAAAAGGTACTAAGTTTGGAGTGTCCTGACTTCACCAACAAGATCAGTCTAATACTCAGAGGTCGCTACGCAAGTCTGTCGATGCAGAAAGTTGGGAGCCATGTGGTGGAACAGATTATCATGAAATCGTCACTGGGGATGAGAATCGCAGTTAACGATCTTTTGGGGAATCGAAACTCTGCAACTGATAAGAATTTACTGTTACAAGTAACCAAGAATCGGTACGGGAATTATGTGATACAAAGAGCATTGAAGGTGACAAAGCAAGTGGATGGGGAGCTTCACCGTCAACTTCTGTGGAGCCTTCAACCATACTTTGAAGAATTGGAAGGCAGAGGATACGGTAAAAACGTGTATAATTTGATCGTCAATGGCATTCCAATTGACCAATAGACTGTCAGATTTGATTTGTAATTTTAATTTGTATACTACGATAACCCACAATGCATCGTTATTATTTATTCACTTTTTTGTTTATGAGAATGGGGACCTGTGACAGTACAAATTCACATTGAATTACATTTCAGACATTAGATTATTTTTCAAATGTCTGAAAATTTTAATTTAAAATTAATTATTAAGTGACCATTTGAGAAACATCAACAGAATGATCACAATTACATGGCTGATTGTTTGGCCCATTTATATTTCTGTGATATCAGTTGAATATTTGATATAAAACAACAGAGAGATAATAATTACTTTAGAACTCAAGACCACCATCATAATCTAAAACATACAAACCAAATGAGAATATGGTTTTATTGCCACCTATTACACAAGCCTACTACCAGAAAAACATAGAAAATCCATATTCCCCACCTGCTTCATAACAAATACCACAGGAAAATGGGAACAATTCTGTATCATATCCTGTACAGGCTACCCAGCTACACCTCAAAAGATGGGAATTCCACAGCAGAGCATGAAAATAAGCTCCCAGAAAAAGGGTAATAAAATGAACTTAGAAAATCGAGTAGATCCCACAGATTTCTACCTCACTAGAAGATAGTAACTTGGAATTTAACAGCAAACAAGCGAATAATTAAAGCAAAACGGAAATAGAGACCCCCAAACTATGGCAATAGATTGTTTGAGGAGGCTCTGCTTCATTTACTCCATTTGTCAATTACCATGTTGAAGCACGGAATAAAACAGAAACCTGAATATTGCTGATGCGACCACACCTCCTATATTCACTTGATGTCAAGATAGTACTGTCTCCGAATTCATGTGACCACTACTACCACTACCAACTAATGAACGTTGAGAAAGATCATATAGTAGCTTTTTCTGGTAATCATTGGTGTGAGGAACACTTGCACGCAAGAGCTCCATGGGTAATTCCCTCTTTATAGCTTCTGCTGGATCTGGTAGAGAAGACTGCATGATACTGTCATATTTGTTTATGCAGTACTTTATCAGCAGCCCAAAGAACTCATCAAATGAAGCCTTCCATAGTGCCCGATTTGTTGCATTATAGTTGGTAGCATCATGAACATCATTTAACAGTTCAGTTGCCCTCTCAATAACAGAAACTAAGACTAGAGAAGCACCATTTCCTGGAGCGTTTCCAAGAGGGCGAAGTGGGGGCTGCTCTGATGAGCAAACTACTGCTGCAAGACAAGCACTTAGTGAACCAAGGTCCATCTGGCAGACGCAAACTGTTACAACCCTTGCAAGATTATTTACTGTCTCTACTGCTTCAATATCAAATGGGAGACCACCAAACAAATACCGCAAATGACGAAAAATGGCCATGCAGACAATTCGCATAAGGTCACTGTCAGGAAAAAGAAGCTGAAGGTATCTTGTAAGTAGTTTCCGGCCCTTTGGAAGAGATGCTATTCTCAAGAAAACAAGATCATCTTTGGGAGTAAGTCCTCCTGCATGGCCATTCTTCCCAAGTGGATCAACCAATTGAAGAGATGCAGCCAAATCCTCTAATAAAGCCTGCCTTCTGTGTCTCACCTGGGCTCCCCCATCAGGAAGCTGATTAAATTCTACAAAACGGTCAATATCATCTACATCAAGCAGAAGGCAAAGGCCATCTTCAATTGCAACTCTAGCCGCAAGCATTGGCTCCTGTTCTAGGGGCTTTTCAGATACCTTCGGTTCAGTAATACCAGCAGCAGATGAATTTGGTGGCTCAACTTCAAGAAGAGGGCGAGGCCGACGGATTGAGGAGAACGGAACTCTTCCAAGAGCATCAACCTGGAGAAACGCATGTGGTTCAGTATTAGCACGTGCTTGGGGAGGAAGATCCCTCAAGTGAGTTGGGCAAAAATGATGTTTGAGCTTTGCCCCAGCTGACTTTTTAGCCAGACCAGCCTGGTGATAATAATCATCCACATATGGCTCGTTGCTGTGTGTTGCAGCAAGTTGCATTCTGAGGATACTTTCAATCTCTTCAGCTGTCATATATTTGGATCTGAACTGTGGCCAACCACTATCAATCTTCTGGCTGTAGGTATCAAAACCCTGTAGAGAATAACGGAAATTTTGCCTGGCTCTCTGGACTGGCCTCAGTCTCTGTTCTCTTGGATCTGGCAGACCAAGCATGCCTTCAAACTTGCCTATCATGTGAGGGGATGGAGAAAGATGAGGACTAAATAGCTGAGGCTGCATTGCTGATACATGACCTGGTGATGGCTGAATTGGATGATGCAATCTGTGATGTGGTGGCTGCAATTGTTGGATCATAGGTGGAGGCACTAATCCATTCTGATGAGGTAATTGTTGTTGCAAAATGCTGTTCAAGCGGTTAGGATGATCACCAGTACAAAATTTGGTATTACTGACCCATTGGTTGGGTGGTCGCCCGTTAGCAGATAGGCCAGAAGGAAACTGGGAAAAGTTCCCACCATACTGTGGTGACCTAGGGTGTGAGCCAGTCAATTGAATCTGAGAATTGGAGAAAGCAGGGGCCTTCGGAGAAGATAACATCATTTGGGGACCAACAGAAAGATAAGGAACATTCTGGTGATTATCATTTGGTGAAGCTTTTGGAGATCGTCCACCTGGGGGAGGATATGAAGTGTGGGATGATTTGGGGACAAGAATTGGTTCGCTGGAAAAATGTAGGTGCTGTGGTGGTGGCTGTTGCTGCTCAGGATAAGAAGATGTTCTGTACAAAGATTTTGATTCAGTAAGCTGGGAAGATGGCCATCTTTTGCCATCCCGAATTCCTTCAGCATCTAGTAGCTGGTGACCAAACCAGTTAGGATAATCCTCCCCATGTGCCAATTCAGCAGGACATGAATCTGAAAGAAAATGTAAATCAGATTTTTTCTTGATTGGATGAATCGATACAGAAAACACATGAAAAATTGCATCTTTTAACAACAATAGATACAAAATAACACAAACACACAGGAAAAAGGACAGGATGACAAGAGCATTTTAGCTTCATTTCAATAGAATCCAGAATGCCAACTTACAGCCTGTCCATCTCTCTTCCCCACCCCATTCTCCCACTCATTCCACTTGCACCCGCCCCTTTGCCCCCAAACAAACCCCTAGTGCTCCCTTCCCCCTCCCTCAACCTTTGTCTGGTTGTTTCACCATAAAAGCCTACATCCAGAGGAAATCTTCAACAATTTTGTTTCAACCAGTCGTTCAAAACTTGAATAAAACATTGCGATATCAAGATGGAACGATATTGCAATGAAATTAAACTCTAATCAGCCAATGACCTCAAGTGGTTTCTGATTGCAAGTATTAGCATAATTAAATATATTTGCTATGTGCCCTTTCAATAAAAACTACGAATAATTACATGATTTACTTGTGGTTACCACAACATATACAATTTAGCTTGCCATTGTTCATATGTTGAGCGAATATCAATCATCTAGTTGTTCAAAAGATCAAATTAGCCAAATTAGGCCCAGTGTAATCAAGAATAGAACTAATAGAAAATAATATCAAAATTTTCAAGCAGCTTTTGGTATTAAAAAATATCTGCAATTCCAAAAAACAAAATACAGGGCCTGTAGGCGTCCAACATATCATGACCCAATTTTCATACACAAAAAAAGTAACTATCGCTGTGCTCACTTCTAGTGACCATAATACAACAGAATCGAGTAATAAAGTAAGACTGCAGAAAGATAAAATTGAGTTCAACATTTTGTTACAAACTACAGGACAACCCAACAACATGACTAAAAGGTGACAATTTGTCAGCAATTCAAGGGAAATGATGTAATCACAATACTCACTTTCTCTAGAACCCCTATCACCAATTACTCCTGTGCCTTTTGGTCCACTAACAACCTTGTTCAACTGCAAGAAGTATAAATAGTTAAGATACCTCATAGTTTAACATTTTAACAAAATCATCATCATCATAAACAAAAGCTGTGATTAGAAACAAAGATATGAAATAGCCAAATATAGTAACTGGCGCTGTAATATTATAGTTTTAAAAAGCAATCCATCCTAATGCTTGCAAATAACACTCAACAGAAATGGCTAATTTAGTAAGGATATCTTCTGGTATTATTTTCCCGAGAAAAAAGGCATACTAAATTAGGAATGTATCAAGAGAGATGCCAAGGCATTACAAAATCCAAAATTAGGATATATTCTAACAAATGTACGATATTCAGCTTCGGGATATTCATTTGTCAATCACTATGGAATTATGAAGAATTTCCATGTCCTATCTTCTGATTAGGATTCATTCTTCAAGGCTATAGATTAACCAAATTCTTTGTTAATAAAATTAGAATGCTTACTATCAACAAATATTAAGATAGTATCCCATCAAAATTCTGTTCAACATGAATTTCTAGATGAACAATTTGGCTATTGACCCAAAAAGTAGATCATTAACGAGCATTACAACAAATCTAATTGGGAAAGCACAGATGATTCACTTCTATCCCATTAACTAACATTTATGAGTAAATTTATTTTAAGGCAAAGTGGTGTGCGAGATGTCTGTGACATCATAACCTAGAAGAGGAAATTTTTGTTAATTCCGTGAGTAGATGGATGTCTATCTCTAAGATATTCTAATAAGTATGCCTAACTTCAACATATCTTGAATAACCTCTAGCATTCCAGAGTGCTTCCAGGTTTAAGACAAGCCATATAATGATTCTGAACCATAAATAACAACCCCTATTCAGGTTTTAAGCAGAAAAGTAACATCATTTACAAATCTTCCACATCTCTAGAATGCTGAGCAATCCCCACCGAAAGCTATGAAAACACACCAGGGTGTAAAAAATTTAGAAAGAGAACATCAACATTTTCCAACTTGCTAATAAAAGCAACTTATTTTCCAAATTCTGGTTTCAGCAGGCACCACATAACTGGAAGTAAATCCAATTATAATTTTTTTCCCCACTAAATATTATATACATTATTATTATACAGCCTTTTATATCAATTAATATTAATTCCTGCAACAAGCTAAACTAAGAAAACATCTTTACCTTGCTCACTTATGTTATTTTTCAAGCTTATACATGCTTATTCACTTGCTTAAATCATTCTTTTCTTTTGACTGAACTTCTGCTCAAGGTATCAACAGATAGATAGCGCTAAATAAATCAATTATTAGTACATTCTAAATGAACATTTGCTACATTTTGTACTAACAAGTTGCCTGATAAGATAGCAAGCAACATAATACAAGAAAATTAATAAGTCCTAATTTGACAAAATAAATTTAAAAGCAACATAATATACAAGAAACCATTAAGCTTACATATACACAGAAAAACAACCCGCTTAACTCTTCCGAAGTATATAGTTCACCCACATTTTCAGATGCAAGGAGCTTAGTAAAACGCTAGGATGATTACATCAGAATAATACAACCATTAACGCTTGGTATCTTAATTTCTAAGCCATAAATAGCATAGTGGAGAGAAAAAGGGTACTATGATTACATCAGAATAATACACCCACATTTTCAGAGGCAAGGAGCTTCATAAAGGGCTAGGACTACATCAGAATAATACAACCATTAAAACTTGGTGTATTAATTTCTAAGTCAAATTTATAACTATACATGAATGGCAAACTACATAAATAAAATAGCAGTAAGAGCAATCTTTCCACAAAATAACTAATAACATTAGTGCATAAAAGCTTGTTGCATTTTAACCGCTCAGATCTTGTACTCTAATTTTTCTTATTGCCAACCTGATTTGTTGTAAAGAACTTCAACAAGTCATTTCGATAGGCTTAGGGATTTAACAAAATAGTGAACTTTATTTTCATCTTCTTTGCTGTATTTTGCTACTTTAGCTACATCACTTTGCTTCTTCTTTATCAAAGCACCTCCAATATTAAAAGTATAGATAAATCGCAAGCAAGCCTTGTTTACTAGTAACCTCTGCTACAGTGCCAAATATTGATGAATTTTTCAAATTTTACCTATTCATTTACAAAAATGGACAACTTTATTGCACAAGTATGGTTACATTTCATATAGAACCACAAGGACAATTAAGTAATTCACGTTTCATTATCGGCCCACAAGGCTGTCAAATTGGACCAAAAAAGGGGGGTGAAATGAAAAGAAGATTGCTGTGGACATGTAGCATGGTGACATTATTTTAGTGAGAACATAAAAAAGGATCTGAAAATATAATTGAATGCCAGATTAAAGAGCTACTAGAGATTCCAACGGGTTCTTCGTTGATTTATTATAACAGACTCGTGCTATTAACAATATAGAAAATAGAAAATACCGAGTACAGGCATCTCTGACTGTCATATTTGCAAAGAGTTTAATCCAAACAAAAAGATATCATGCATTAAATGACAATTTTTAAAATAAAAGTAACAAGGAACGACATTGCTGAGGCATAAGATCATCCCATAAAGCTGATCAAATATTAAACTCAACATATTTACTTTAATTACAACAAGCCAATCAAGTGGTTTGTTCCTATTCAGAAACAATATGAATCTAAACTCCCTCATAAAATGAAATTGTTAAGTGATATTGGTTCAAGACAATCAAAGTTGCAAACACTTCCACAACAGGATATTATACAATAAAATAAAATCTTTTGGAGTCTCCATTGCAAATAAATTGGCTAATACCAAACTAACCTTTGAAAATGTACTGGAAAGATCATCAACATCGGAAAGAGTTCCTAAATCCTCCCCCTAAAAACAGGTGTAACGGTAAGTAATCACCAAAACTTTCAATGAAATTAATACTACCAAAAAATAAAACCTAAGAGCACAATCAATGGTTTTACGGGGAAAAAAAAAACTTTAAGTTTGATAAGTAGTAAGCAAAGGAAGAAGAGCAGGAGGATAATAAAAAGGCTCTCCTATAAACCACTACAAGTTAGCATGTGCATAATTGAGGTCTATGATTTGATTAATTACTTCCTTTTTTAACTATGGCCTTATAGAACTCCAGTTATGGCTAAAAAATTATTATTTCCGGAAATGCTCCTCAAAATACTAGCCCTTCCACCTATAATAGAGAATACATGCAAGAAAATTATGTGAGAACCATAATCAAAACATGGCTAAAAGGTTTTTTATAGAAATAACACCTTTCCCATTTTGCGGCATGAGACACAATCAATAATCATTGTCAAAAAGAAAGCATGTATCTTAATTTAAACACAAATAAACTACACTTTTTTTATTTTGTATTTTACATTGTAGTAAAGTTGTATTTTACTAGCAGAAAATAACAACACTTATATAGGTATAATTTTGTGCGTGCAACTCTTCAAATACAGCACAACGGAATCACTTCTTTAAAATTGACCACTTTAGTCGATTTTTCAAGTATCTTACATACCATAACTGCTACAACCCACCATTGACATAATTCGGTCCTAGGGATTTTCTTTTTCTTTTAGCATTTTGTCCCATAGATCTACCATAAACCAACAAAATGATCAAGCACAAAAGATTAGCATAAGAATATAACCTCTTGTCTATCAAAGAGAAACTCCTCCTCCTCATCAAACTCAACAGGAGGCAAATATTCCTCCTCATCCTCCAGTCCACCTAACTCGACTTCCTCAACGAGATCTTTACCGAAGAAAGCATACTGGGATGCATCAAATACAGCGTCTGCAACAATTGGAACAGTTAACCCAAATCACAATTTTCACATATAAATTATGGTTATTAAGAAGGTCATCATATCAATTCCACCTAGTCTGCTTAAACAGGCGTTTAGCTATTCCACGTGAAACCCATCAAGATGGATAATAGAAGCAAGAGCTTTAGACTAATCTACGCCAAAAGATCAAGCAACGATCAAGTTCAGTAAAGTCACTTGCCTCCATTCAGCTCCAAACCAAAGCATTATACTTAAAATAAGTTCAAAAGACGAAAGTAATCTACTAATAAAAAAAGAAATATACAAGAAACTTAATCAAAAACAACACCAAACAAAGAAAATCAACAAACCCAACACATTACGTAGAGCCAGAAAACAATTAAAGCAATTAAATAGAGATTTTTATAATTAAAAAAAGGCATCTGACCCAGTTTGTATGACCAAAGACAACCCAGAAAAGATTAAAACAAAATAAACGTAACAAACAAAAGAACGCAGGAAAAACAAAAGAAAAAAAATCTCCAGAAATCACGGCAAGACAAGAAGAAAGAGGGTTGACCAGTGGAATTATCTCCAAATCGCTTAAGATCTTCAATCCGGAGAGCCTTTTGAGCATCACGTCCATCAGTATCAAACCTATCCATATCTACACTCCAAAAACTTCCCCTGCGCTCCTTATTTAATCTAATTTAAAAAGGGCAAAGCAAGTTGAATCTAAAACACAATCTATAAAACCCTGGGCAAGGTAAGAAGAATCTAAATTTTGAAAAATCTCTTGAAGAAAAAGAATAGAGAAACCTCAAATTTATGAAACTTGTAGGGTTTCATTTCACGGATAATTGATGGATTATTGGATTAGAAGAGAAAAAGGGAGACAGAGGGAACCCTAGCGCTAGGGAAAGGATAAGGATGGGAATTTTTATAATTGATGAGCATATGAGAGAGAAAACAGAAAAATAGTGAGGGTCGGTGAGTTCCTGTTTCTGTGTCATTTTACTCTGTCCTTTTTTTTTTTCCTATTATATTTATGTATCACAGTATACATATGCTCGCAATTAGTGTGCTTTCGTTAATCTGTCTTGTAAAACCATGATTAGAGTAAATGTTTGCGCTTTTCTTTACAATATAACATAAAAATTGACGAATATCTACGTTTCTAATTAATAAAAATTCACATGCTAATAATAGACAGATATTTTTCATGTGCTTCGTCGTCCAATCCAGCAAAACCAATTTCCATCTTAAAATGATAGAAGAGGGGCCTTGGCATCTTGGACAGTTTCCAATATTCCTACAAAATTAGAATTTTGGCATTAATTTAAGAATGATTAATTAAGAAATCATTCCAATATGGGTGAATTTACATAATATTTCTCTAGAGTATTAGACCACAAAAGATTTGAGTATGTTAGCTAACTAGATTGGCAAGCCATTATGCATGGATGAGCACACAACATTGAAAAGGAGAATTTTTTTGCTAGAGTGTGTGTTGGTGTGGAGTTGACAAAGGAGCGACTCAACTCTATTCCTATCATAAGCCTAGGACAAAATAACTCTCTTTATGAGGATACTACCTTAGTTATATATAGTTAGAAACCTACTCTTAAGATGTAAGGGAAGCAATGGAAGGCTATAAGAAAAACCTTCTAAAATGGTGATTATTTTGAGCCAGTAAGGATAGAGGCATGTGATGTGGAAATAGTGCAAGAGAGTAATTAAATGATAAATAATAAGTTGCAAAACCACCAACTCATTGAAAATGTGTCTCATTTGAAATTTTAGGATGTTGTTAATGAAAATTCTATTAACTTGACTTGGGATAAGGCTTCAAACTCTCCTAATGATTAGGGTGTGTCGAATGACATTAAAAATAAACTGGAGGAGCAAAATAGAGAATTAGAACATATTGTGATTGGAAGAAATGGAAATGGGATTACTTATGCTTAATAGGTGGGAAAAGAGGAAGATGTTTTACGTGGCAAGCTATTATATGAAACAAAAAATGCAGTAGTATTAGACCTAAAGGGTAATGCCTCTATAGAAGTTAATAAAGATGGATTTCAAAGCTCTAAGAATATAAAATTGGGGAGAAGAAACAGGAGTAAGATCTCCAAAAATAAATTCATTCTTATATAGTCTTCGTAATATAGAGTGTTCATGGATTCAATTACCCTAAACCACTTCAAGCTTTAGGAGATTTTGTCACTTTTTAACATCCATGACTCTTACGCAACATTTGGTTGCTGACTCTGTTAATGGAGTCAGATGACAAAAAAAAAAAAAGATTTGTCCCCCGCAGTGTTTGCTTACCGACGTCACCATTTTTTACTCCGACTCCGATTAACAAAAACATAAAATTTTTGTTCCACGTCTAACCTAGTCACCATTTTTTCGTTCAGGTGACAAAAGCAAAATTGATGAATTATTTGACAAAATTACCCTCAAATTTATCCATAATCCCTCATTGGCCCAATTGTATAAAAACACAAAATTAACAACTCCCATCTTCTTTCACCAAACTTCTTCTCTCTCTTGTCTATCATCAATGTTGTCTTTCCCAAGGCAACTGGTGCTGTAATCGGACAGGACGGTGAGTAAATCAACTTTATTTTTTCATATTCGTGTTCTTCTCCCTCTATTCTAGATGATCCTCACATTTTTTTGTTTTTCATGGTGTTTTCAGAAACCCTAGATTTTGAACAGTGGTATTTTTTTAGGGAATTTTACAAAATTCGGTTAGGGGTTTTGTTGTTGTTTTTTTAATTTATTTGCTATTCTCAATCTCTTTTATTGATAAATTTGATGCTGCCTTTTTTCTTACCATAACACAATCACTTTGTTTTCTTGCTGGTTTGTTTTCTTGCTGCCGTTTAATTGCTACTATTTTCAATCCCCTTTCTTGAAAAATGTGTTGCTACTCTATTGTTTGTTGTAAGTTATTTGCTTCTATGACTTAGTTGCTACTTTAAAGTAGGTTGTAACTTTTTTTTTTTTGTTTATCATAGGAATGGATCGTGATACGTTGTTTAGTGCAATTACTTTGTTTGAAACTATGAATGCAGACATTGATAAGATGAGGATGCTTTTATTAATTTGCATTTATTTGTACACCAAGAAATTGTTTAGTAGTGAATGTGCCAGAGGTTCTAGGGCATTAACAATTCCTCTTAGGCAAAGTAACTTAGCACGTATTTTAGATGAGGGTGATAGGAATGCAATGTGGGATTTAAGAATGGATATGCATGCATTCAAAGAATTATGTAGAATGTTGCAAGTCCATGGTAGATTGAGGAGTGATGGCATGTATCTATTGGGGAGAAAGTTTGTTTGTTCCTTCGAGTGTTAGCACAAAATGAGTCAAATAGGGTTTTCCAAGTTAGGTTTTTGAGATCTGGATAAACAATGAGTAGGCTTTTTCATAGTGTTCTCAGAGCAGTTTTAAGACTTCAAGAAATCTTATTCGTCAAACCAACTCCAATCCCTGAGGATTGCACAGACCCTCGATGGAAGTGGTTTAAGGTTAGTTTTCAGTTATGATAAAAATAAATTTCATATCTAATTCATTGTACAATAGTTCTGAAATAATTTCATGTACTGGAATGTTGTTCAAAGGGCTGCCTTGGAGCATTAGATGGAACCTACTTAGATATAATGGTGCCTCAAGCTGATAAACCAAGATACAAAGGTAGGAGAGGTAAAATATGTACCAATATGCTAGGGGTTTGTGACATAAACTTGAATTTTGTCTATATCCTTGCTGGATGGGAGGGGTCAGCCTCTGATTCAAGGATCCTTTGTGATGCTGTCATAAGGCCTAATGGACTGCAAGTTCCAAGGGGTATGTAGGACTAAATCCATATGAATTTAGTTAGTCAACTCTATATTTATGTTACCAATTATACCAATAGTAATTATTTAGTGTCATTTCTATATAGGGAACTATTATTTAGTTGATGCTGGCTATACCAATGGGCCCGGCTTCCTTGCACCCTATAGAGGTACCAGATACCACATCCAAGAGTGGGCAAGAGATGGGAGGGCACCTAGGAACCAAGATGACCTGTATAATAAAAGGCACTCCTCTGCAAGGAATTGCATAGAAAAAGCCTTTGGCTTGCTGAAAAAAAGATGGAAATTCTTAAAAATCCATCTTTTTTTCAAGCAAACACCCATGTTCACATAATCATTGCATGTTGCCTTCTCCACAACTTCATTAGGCTGCACATGACAATTGACCCTGCTAAAATTACTCCTCTAAAACCTGAACACATGCCTGAAGGGGAGGATACACCTTTCCCTATATATGTTGATCGTGTTGAGACAAGTAATGAATGGACACAATGGAGAGAGGATTTAGCTAAAGAAATGTTTGATGAATGGAGAAATCACCATTGATTGATAAACTTTTATTTATGCATTAATAACTTTTATTGTAGTTGTTTTTATGGATTTTGGAAATATGGGATTGGATTTATTAACATTTTAGTGTATTTGAATGATTGTTTTTCTAAATTTTAATTCATGAGTGTTTGCTGTTTTAATATTGTTTTTTTAAATTTTAATTCATGAGTGTTTGTTGTTTTATTTGGAATGATTGATGAATGGGTGTGTTAAAGTGGATGAATAAATGAATGAATGGTTTTGAAATCTTGTGGATGGTTTTGTATGGGTATGGAATGAAAATGTTTAGGATTCAATGGCTAGGTGTGGACTACAGCAGAAACTGAAGCTTTTGTTAGCTTTATGGAGGAGGCTATTGTTGAAGGATGGAAAGCTGATAATGGTCAATTTAAGCCAGGGACTTTCAAATGCTTACCAACAAGATGTTGGGCATGTTTCTTGATTGTTAGATAAATAAGAAGCAGACAAAGAACAAACACAAGAGATTGAAGGATAAGTACCAAACAGCTACTAACATGTTGGGATGCAGTGGTTTTGGTTGGAATGAAGGGAAACAATGTGTTGAAGTTGAAGGTGATTAGCATATCTATTCCATTCTCTTCTTACAACATTCATCTTTTTACATATATATTAATTCTACTAATGGGTACTTGATCTTTTTGCAGAAAAATGGTACAAAGTATTATACTCCAGGGAAGCCTTTCCCCCTCTACTTTAGACTTGAATTTGTCTTTAGGAATGATAGAGCCAATGGTTCATGTGCTCAATCTGCTGCAGATGCCGTTGCTCAGATGGATTTGAATGAAAATTCAGATGGAGAAAGCCTTGCTACGGCTGAAGACTCTACAGCCTTTGTTGCTGCCCCTGTTGCTGCCTCTACAGCCCATACTATTGCTGCTACAGCCAATGGTTCAGGCAACATCACACCTTCTATGGCTTCATCAAGCAACACCACTGCCAACCAAGGAAACCAGCAAGGGAAGAGAAAGAGGAAGAGGGATATTTAAGTGTTGGAGGTTCTTGTTGTATCCTTTGATATGGCTATCCAAAACAGTACGGATAATGCTAAAATACTTGCTGATGCAATAGTGGGGCAGTTTGGAACAAAACTAGGTGAAGTGCTGGGGACTTTGGGTTTCACAACTCAAGAGGTTGTCAAGACTGGAAAGATGTTCTCAAGGAACCCACAAGCAGGAAAAATGTTTTGGAGTTTAACAAATGAACAAAAGGAGGCTTGATAAAGAATGGTTGCAGAAGCTTTTGATAAATGATGTGCTACTGATTTTTGTATTTAGATGTTATTTTCCTTGTTTATGAATCATGAACATGCTGCCTAGCTAAGATATTTAACATGATGAACTAGGATATGGACTAGTATTTTGATGGTTGTTCTTATGTAGATGCAATCATTTTTTGGCAAAGGTACTATGACATGTAGCTTTGATTAATTCAACTAGAACTAGGCATGTTAATTGGTAGGAACTAAACCTTGATGGTAGGAACCCTTTAATTAGAAATGTTAGATGTTTTAATGGATGTTATTATATATATATGTTATATTCTGTTATTGTTATTGTAAATGGTTGGTGTGTTATGTGTGGTTTGCACTTTGTTAATACATGGATGAATGATGTTGGTGAGATGTATTTGTTGACAGGTGAAGCAATCATGGGTAAATATGGGTACTATGTTATTTTTTGCGGCCGTCAAGTAGGAATTTTCACGGGTTGGGATGAGGTGAAAATGTTAGTTGACGGATATCCTTATGCCAAATTCAAGGGATATCGGAAGAGGGAGGAGGCACAAAATGCTTATCTGTTGTATGAAAAGAGGTGGGCTCGTCTTAATCAGAGTCAAATTAGGGAGGAAGCTAATGAGGCTTTAACATCCAGCGCCAACCAAAAAATCGCTAATGATCAAGCAAATGCCATGGCAAATTTGAAGGAAAAAAATGCAAGGCTTAAAGGAATTTTACTTCTTGTATTTGGAATAGTTTTCGGCCTACTAGTTAAAGACTTCATGAAATAATGTATTAATTTGTTGTGTGACTTGATCTTCATGTATGTTAGGAAGCGTAATGTAACTCAATTAGACTAAATAGTTATGTATGTTAGGAAGTACTTTATTTGATATTTTCTAGTAATATGATTTTATCTTTTATTATTATTATTATTATTATCATCATCATCATCATCATCATCATCATCATCATCATCATCAAGATTGGAATTAAGACCATCTTCATACTAAAAAAAATTAGTTTATTAAAAAATATTTCAGAAAACAAACACGTTTTATTGTTACTTGAAAAAACTAATTTATTTCATAACATTTTCTAAATTAGTCCAATATAGTAATTAAAAAAAGTTAGGTACCCTTTAAAATACATAATTATCACATAAATATATGATTTTCATTAAATTACATTGCAGAGGTAACTTTGTCTTTTTACAATTTTTTCTGTTTTGTCTACTGTAACCAAAAACATAACTATACTTGAGACAAATACAGTTTATCTGTTTTGTCCACTACAACCAAACAGTCTTTTGTCCACCATTTTTGTTTTGTCTCTGTCTCCAATTTCTGTCTCGTGCCAGGGTACGAAATTGGATCACAGCAACCAAAAGCAACATTAGGTCTATTAGAGACAAAGATTAGATTTGAAAATACAAATAAGCTAAGGATTTGGGATGTAAATTGGAAAGTTATTTTAAATCATTAACATCACTTTAATGGAAGAATAGTTTTGGCCTATAACTTTATTTATGTTAATATGGAAGAATTATGATCTTTTGACTAAGCTATGCATGTTCTAGTTCAATTCTTGAATGAGAAAAGTAAATGTTATGTCTCTATTATTAATGGTTCTAACTTCAATTTTTAGAGGAGGATCTTATGGGATTTAAATAAAAATCAGTTGATATCTCCTCATGGCTAGTATATGGAGATTGTAATACAACTTTTTATGAATCTGAACTTAAAGGAAATTTTAGCCTTAGAAATTATACCACTAATTTTATGGTGTTTGTGGGAGACTTAGTTATTAAAGATATGAGATATAAAGGAAATAGATTCGCTTAGAGTAATAAACAATAAGGAAGATTCTTGCTTTTGAAAAAAATGGATAAAGACTTGGTTAATCTTGCATGGCTCTCTTCGTTCCCCAGAAGAGGTAAGATTTATGGATCCACTTTTCTTAGACCATTTCCTTATTTAGATTAGGAATCTATTATAGGAGGTATGTAAAAGATCTCCCTTTAGATTTAATAATCACCTTGCTTTTGATGATGGATCTCAGGAGGCAGTTGATAGAGGTTTGCCAATTGTGTTCATGGCTCTAAGTAATTCATATGTGTCCAAAAGCTTAAGAATATCAAGAAAGAGCCAAAGTCCTTAAATAAAAAAGGGACCTAATTCTATTTTAGCTATAAATGAAACCAAGGAAAGGCTTTCAAGGATTCAATAAAGCCTCTTAGATAATCCGAAAAGTGGTGAGCTACTAAAAGAATAGGGGATTACTTTGAGGTGCTACTTAATTAAGGTTGACGAACAAGTTTCACTTCTCAAGAAGAGGTCCAAGATTAATTGGCTAAAGGATGGTGATAAATGTACTAAATTCTTCTTTATCTAAATCATGGTAAGGAAGAATATAAAAAAAATTGGCTCTATTGTCTCTTATACTGGTCCTTTGGTTTTCAACAAAGATGATCTCTTAGATGAAGCTCTGGCATTTTTATCAAAATTATATTGGCTCTATCTCTTCTATTTCATCTTCGGTTGAGTTTTTAAAGGGCTTCATTGATGCTCAATGGACAGGACGATAGATATATGCTTATTAAGCAAGTTGATGATAAGGAAATTGGTAAGGTGGTATTCTAAATAAATGAGAAAAATGCCCCATGGTCAAATGAGCTCAATGGATTTTTTCCCATAAAGCTTAGAAACAAGTTGGGCTAATGGTAAAACAAGCAGTAAAGGAGTTCGACATTAATATTAGCCTTTTAAAAAAGATCAATAAGACCTTTTTATAACTTGCTCCTAAGATTTATGATCCCTCTTATTTTGGTAATTACATGCTTATTTGCATGAAGTAATTTCCTCTACAAAATCATAGCAAAGATCTTGGCTAATAGATTGAGAGGGGCACTTCAATCAGCTACCATTGATAGTCACAACTTTCTTTAAAGGTAGGAAAATTGGAGACAACATCCTTATTGCTCAATTGCTTTTGAAAGGTTATTCTAAAAAGAAGTCCTCTCAGAATTATGCCATAAAAGTTTACTTCAACAGATCTTTTGATAGTAATGGTTGGGAATTCATTCTTAACTTGCTTAGGGTGTTTAGTTTTCCTCTTATTTTCAGGAAGTAGATAGCAGTTTGTATCTCCTCTACTTTTTATAGTGTGCTGGTTAATGGGGTGCCTATTTATCTTTATAAAGGTGCCAAGGTTATTAGATAAGAAGACTTCCTTTCTCCTTATTTATTCATACTTTTTATAGAAGCTTTAACCTTGCTCTTAAATCACAACATCAAAAAGTGTGGCAACTTCAGGTATCATAACAAGTGCAAGAGGATTAAATTAACTAGTTTGGGCTTTATAGATGATTTGTTGCTCTTCTCTAGGGTTGATGTAAATTCTATTCAAAATTTGATGATGAAGTCACCAAAGAAGTTCAATGACATTTAATTCCTTGACAAAAACTACATCAGAAGTCATATTACTGTTGCTACTAGTGTAATGTAACATTTTAAAAGGCTTAGAACATTTATTAAAATGGCTATCAAGCTACTGCCTGTATTATACTTAGGTTTACCACTAGTGATAAGAATAATGGAATTCAAAGAATGTTTGCCTTTTATAGAAAACATACAAAAAAGATTGGGGAGTTGGACCAGTACAAAGTTATCTTTTGAAGGTAAACTTTAACTTATTAAATTCATCTTGAATTCTGTGCACATTTATTAAAGTACTCATGTATTCCTTCCTAGAGGACTTATTAAAACTATTGAAGGTTTGATGAGGAATTCCTTGTGGGTAAAATAAATGTAAACAAAGTTAATGTTAAGTGGTCAAAATTATGCAAACCTATAGCTAAAGGAGGCTTAAGGATCATTCCTATAAGCATTAACAATAAGATGTTGATGGCTAAAAGGCTTTGGAGGACCTTTGTTGATAAGGAATCATTACGGATGAGATGGATGCATAGTTATAATTTGAAAAATGATAATATTTGGTTCCTTATTAGTAAAGATTCTTATTTTTTTTCATTAATTAATTACTCAAACTAAGGAGCTTAATTGAACCAAATGTATAAATTCCTTAAAATTCTCAATCATTGGAACAATATCATAAATAGAGTCCTCCATTTGATATCTTATAATCATTAAATAACACCAATTTAAATATTCTCAATCATCATAAAGCTTCTTATCACTAGCAGAAGCAAAATAGTGGATATAGTATGAGAGTCCATTCTTAAGGCTATATTTAATTTCATATTCATTAAGTTCATCGTGAAAAATTCATTATTGGTCTCGTTAAGCTTCAAAATGATAAGGAATTGAGGGTTATTCAAATTTAAGGGGGAAAAAATATAAAAGCAACATTAATATGCATATAGTAAAAGATCATGTAAATTGCTCTTGCTTTAACTTCCCCAAATAGATCCACAAAAGTGATAATTGAATGTTAGTATATTAAACATAAAAAGTAGACTCCTTCATATATAAAAATAATAGATTCAATATCACAACCAATTGCATCAATCAACCATCTATAGGATAGCACAATTATGTTAGTTCATAGTATCTAATAGATTCTCTTAACCAATTTAAGCATCTAGCCAAATAATAAACTCATTGATAAGATAATTTTATTGCCCCCATAAATCTTGGTAAAAAAATTGATCAATATTGGGATAAAATATCAACAAAATATATTTGAATGCCTAGGATATAAGAGGTAAGTTGATAAGCTCTTAATATTCAATTATATCTGAAGCATGAAAAATTTTATATAACCAAATGCTACATTAAACAAATGACAACTATTGACAATAACATATAAATTATCTAAAACATAGCAAAGTTATTATATAAAAATATTAAATATTCAATCTGGGATAAAAATTGTAATAAATAAAACATGTTAAGATACCCTCTTAAAATAATAGCAATAATGTATTAATTTTTATTATTAAATTATTAAAAAATGTAAATACACTGAAGTTTTTGTTCCCTTATGATAAATATAGGATACTTGATTTTTTTTGTTTCAGCAATGAGTTACTAGCTTCCAAAGTTTGAATATAACTCTTTAAAGTTTATTTTTCATCTTTTTTCCTCATGTCATTTGCAGGGTCATAGTTAATCTTACCATGTCGTTTGTAGGGTCATAGTTAATCTTACCCTTCACCTATTAAGATTAGATTTAGCTTCATGAATAGTATAATAGGCAATGTTGGTTTGATTTTGATTTGGATTCTTAATTCTTCTTTCACATCTTTGAGTTTTCTTATGCATTTGTAAGTTTTAAAGCTTTGGATATTCTCCTTCATACCCTTTTTTACAACATCTTCAAACTCTTTTAATTTAACCAGGTGATTATTAAACCTCAAAGTAATTTCACCTTTCTTTTTTCCTTATTTCAAATAATATGGATCTTAGATGGGTGAGTGATAAGACGTGAGATTGTTGGTAAATAAGGCCCTACTACTTAGGAATAATAACCAAAATGATTAACCTAAGCCTTATCCAAATTTCCCCTTATTAGCAATTTACCACATTACATGCTTCTCCAATTTAAAATATTCCTTCATATCTTATGTCCATAACACTTATCTAACCAATACAACATCTAAATTCATCACTTTGGTTTCAAAGGTCGAGATTGCCTCCTTTATACTAAAATTGGTGTAAGCTGCTATTTAAGTCTCCTATAATCATTTATAAGGAGTTCAAATTACTATCAGTCTTTATCAATTCATTCTAAAGAGATTTTCTTTGAAATGTCAATTTGCAGTATAGATAAAAGTGAAACAAATAATAGAGGGTTGGGTATAAGCTTAACAGACAAGTAGATTAATTGATCTATGTTTTTTTAGGAAATATATTGTCATCTAATAGTAGAAGTATCAAATTAGTTATAAAGGGTCAATCCTTACATTAAAAAAATGTGACCCTTACTATAAGTATCATATTTTAACTTGGTCTCTACAAAATCTATCAATGCATGCATATTAGATAATATGTAATTATGAATTACCCATTCTTTTTGGAGATTGATCCCTTTAACATTTCAAGTTATAATTGATATTGAAGATTCTTGCAAGAGATAACCAAAGCTATTATTTTTTCTTTCCTCCCTGATCTTCTTCTAATTTTTAAAAAATAGCTTATTATTGATATGTAATGGCCTTATTTCAATTAATTTCTTCATACTTGCATTAAATGTGAACTTAAAGATGAGCATGTGTTGTTCATTGATAAGGAACTCCTCTAAACCAACTTTTTTTTCATTAATGTTAAGCCCATATGTTTGTAGTTGGGAAAGTTGACCTTTTATCCTTGAAGAACCCAATAAGTATAGATGACCACTTTAAGGCACTAACTCTAAGAACTTCTAATGGAGGAGCTATAATGTTTCCAACCTCTATTATAAAAGGAGGTAAGTACCTTAATCTGTCAAAAGGAGTCGAGTCCTTTACGATTTACTCATAAGTGGTTCTCACCTCTAAAGCTTGGGTTGCACCCTTATTATATGGAAAAGATGTTGGTGCTAGTAGCATATTAGGTAGAGAAATATTTGAGGAGGAAGACACAAGAGAGGAGTAGAACTCATGGCCTTAGGGAGAATAGTGAAAGATGTGATAGTTTAAGGACTTGACTTGAAGTGTAAAGGAGAAAAGGTCGAGTGGAAGATAACTCTAAAGGCCTTGGAAGCAAAGTGGGGAAGCTTGGGGGAGAGGATTTTTCATTGTTTTGAATGTCTATACCTTACATTATAAGAAAATAGTTTTATACCATTGGAAGGAAACAACTTACCTAAAAGGTCTATTAAACAAGTAAAAGGTCACAAAGCATAAACGAATAACTAAAGATTCGTTGTGAAGGGGACAACTAATCTAGAAAGAAGAAGAGATCATACAAGAGATGTGATCTTGTGAATTGTTGGAAGCTACATATGGGAAAAAAAAAGCCAAGAAACTAGTGAGAAAGAGGAGGCTTTTTGTAAATTAGGATGTTTAAGGATTTTGATGAGCTAAAAGTTTCAAAATTTTAATTAAGGAGCTT
This sequence comes from Erythroxylum suave, assembly GCA_027563595.1. NCBI lineage: Eukaryota > Viridiplantae > Streptophyta > Magnoliopsida > Malpighiales > Erythroxylaceae > Erythroxylum > Erythroxylum suave. The sequence goes on from JAOSBN010000005.1 coordinate 28,964,217, forward strand.
ATTTTAAAAAAAGCCATCTAAGTTAATAGATCGAAAGTGAGTAATAATAGAGACATTATTGACATATTTAGTATTGATGTTACTTTTAATTGACAAAAACATTGTATCATTGAAATTAAAAAAGATTAGGGTAAAAACAATAATTTTCTTAAGGTTACATCAATTCCTCAAAAACCTTTACAATATAAAAATATCTTAGGATCTAATTATGTTTTATGATAAATCTAAACTTAGCCTTAATTCTAGCTGACATGATAATTTGTTAGAGTGCAAAATTTTACGGTTACAATCACGTTACGTGGGATGATTAAAAATTAGTAAATTACAATAATAAAATGTATCAAACAAATTGATTTATTAATTTGATTGGTTTGTTATATTTACTTATTTTAAAAATAATAATATGATTTTTTATTTTAAAAATTATTTTGTTTATTGATTTAATGTAATGGTAGATAAAAATTTTATAGATTTTTGTTTATTATGTAATAATATAATTATTTATTATTTATTTTTATTTACGACTTATATTTGTATAAATAATAAATAACAAACATTAGTATTTTTCTAATAATATATTTACTTACATAACATTTTAAATAAATATTTAATATGTAATATAAAAATTATTTTATTAATAATTGATAGTTCATTCATTTATCATATTTCATTAATAATTGTTGATATATCGGTCAATTTAAAATTATAGTAAATTATGTCGATTATTTAAAATTTATATATAAAATTATAACTAATTTATTGGTAGTAATAATTATTTAGTGGTAGCATTGAGGCTAACAAATTAAGGACATATAAGTAATAAGATATAAATATTATAAATTACCAAAATTAATGGGAAGTCTTATAATTTTATTCACTAATATCATAAATCAATCATCATGATTATAAATTATACATAAAATATAAATTATGTATAAATTTAATCATCTTATTTATTATATTTAAATTATTTTAAATTAAATATTTATATATTATAAAAAATTATGAATGAAAATGTGATGAATAAATTGATAAATAAAATCTATAAATTATTATATTTCATATGTACTTTTTAAATATTTTTATAATATCTCTTGTAACGTAAGTGTTCATGTCAAATTTTAGAATTAATCATATGCCTCGATGTAATGAATAAATTTACTTTTTTAATAAAGTATAAGAGTCGATAGAATTTTGGAAATTTGATAAAATAATAAAAGGATTGATTTTTTTATTAAATAAACTAATAAAGTTTTAATATTAGAAAGGCCGTCGCCACTCTCATGGGCAAACCCTCACGTGGCACTTTTACTGTGAGCGGATAAAAGGTCGATTTCTTCGATCTTGGCGTTGATATTGGTGCCAGCAATTCAATTCCACCGGACTAAGAAAAAGGTGTTGAGTTCTGAATGATGGGTGGCGATGAATTAACATATGAATTGTCCCAAAACGCTTATATAAAGCTAGTTCTCCACGCCCTCAAGCACCGGACCACGGCGGTCAACGGCCTTTTATTGGGCCGAGCGAATGGCGATGATGTGTTAGAGATTGCAGAATCAGTGCCTCTCTTCCACAACCACCTCAGCCTACTCCCTCCCCTCGAGATCTCCCTTATTTTGGTAATTGTTCTGTTCTCTCTGATGGGATATATTATACGAACACTTTATTATTGCCGTTTCCAATTTCATTGAATTTGACGTTACAAAACAAATGGGTTCCTTTTCTTAGGCCAAAAAAAAAAAAAAGGAGATGTGGGAAATTTTAATTTCACGGAAAGAGGGTTGTTATTCACTACTTGGCCTGCTTTCGATGGTGATCTAATTGAAGACTAAATGGTATTCTTTGGTTTGGCTTTGAAATCTATTGAACAGATAGAGGAGTACTGTGCTACTAAAGGGCTTGGCGTAGTTGGATACTTCCACGCGAATGAGAGATTTGATGATTCGGAGCTTGGCAATGTTGCCAAGAATATTGGTGATCACATCTGTCGCTACTTACCCCAAGCCGTGATTCTTTTGGTATGTATCGGTATTTTTGGATGATATTTTCGTTGTGTTTCATTTGCAGGGATTTGTCATTTGATTTATATGACTTGTTCTGTAGTTAGACAACAATAAGCTTGATGCTTTACCCAAGGGGAAAGACAGGGCCCCTGTTATGCAGGTTAGTTTTTTTATGTCTACCTAGAAAATATGATGGATACAAATATTCAATTTGCATCGCAGTTTTTAAAAATTCATCGAGTCTACAATGAGTGTTAAGAATTGACTTCTGTGTCCCATTGTTGTTTATACCAAGTTGCACTTTGAGACGTCTGTTAACATATCCATCATCTGTGGTTGGGATTTTGTTTGAATTAATAACTTCTTATATGTGGTATTGTATCGACTAGTTTGGATTCCTTAGGAGAGCGAAGGGAGGGTGGGGGATGAGAAGTAACTAATGATTCTGCTAAAGCTGGAAAGAGAACTTGAAATCTGTCCATGTTCCAAGGGAATCTCTGGGCTGGTCTGCAACCAAATTAAAGATTCTGGTATTTTTGAGGCACCAGAACAAGTCCATATTCTTGGTTGTCTACTAATTAAAAGTAACACAAGTTTCTAAAGCATACTGTTATACACCGTGATTGAAGCGTCATGTTTAAAGCGAAACAAACTAGTGGAAGGAACATTTGTGTAAATGATTTTCTGTCACTGAGTTGGCTACCTGCTATTCTAACTCAATTTTCACTATTTGTTTAAGCGTCCTTGAACCTTCAAGTTCTATTTGATTTGCCCATGGAGTACTTCCATGAGTTCACACGTGTAACACCTTGGCCAATTCATTTATATTGTTTATTTGCTTAATGAAAGAAGTCTTATTCCTTGGCTGTTTTTGCTAATGTTTATTAAGTAGAACCAAATACACTTTATTTTTATGGCAATTGACAGAAACATACGTACACTGCAAATGGGTCCTCGATGAACCACATGAATGCATTCATATAGTTTAATCCTCATGGTGAATCATTACAGAATAGGATATGAAATTTAACGAAGCAAAAATTGTGAACCTCCCATGCTACTTGTTTTGTCTGTCTATCATGCTTGTAAGAATGAAGGGCATGTTGCTGAATGCCATTCAGCTACTTTTCCTTTGATCTTATTTGTTCAAAATTTCCCAATTTTCTCCATAATTATGGTTTCCTCAAGCGGTGAGCTTTAATGTACTTCCCTTGTTCACATAGCTTTATACAAAAGATGCATACAAGAGCTGGAAGTTTGTTGGATTGGATGGAGGCAGCCATTTGATTATAAAGGAGCCAGCAGCAAATACTGTTCTGTTGGATTATATTTCATCTGAGAAGTGGCATGGTTTAGTAGATTTTGAGGATCACCTTGAGGATGTGACCAAGTAAGTTTGGTCTGTCTGTGCGTTTGTATGTGCATGTTATGTATTTAAATACATGTTTCATCATATATAGAGCTTCATGTTGACGAGTGTAAGCCTTGTCTGCAATTTGTTCTTCCTACAGGGACTGGCTGAACCCAGAGCTCTTCAAGTAAAGTCGGGACTGAACTCTGAATTGTGACCATCTGTTCCTCTGGTAGTAGCCGGTTGACGTTAATTCTTGATAGTCATTCAGGGAAGTATGGTTGAAATTGAATGACTTGCATTGGTGGTTACCTATTAGGCTTTCCATTAATCTGAAAGTTGCTGAATTCGCATATTAGTTGAATGTTGACCTTTGATTGATATTTAATTCTTACCGGGTAGGAACTTATTTTCTTCTTAATTGATTGAAGCCCTTGTATTGTGTGAAATAACGCTCCAGCATTATTTGACTGACATTTGATCGTTGCCGGCAGCTTTATTTGATGTTTCCAACACATCATTCATTTGACCTAATGGCAGACGGTACCGCCCGTGGAACGTTTTTAGATTGTGTATGATATAAAAGCTTGTCATCTATCCAAAACTATTTTAAAATAGCATCGAGGTTTATTTCAGCTAAACATGAGTAGTTTATACTTTTTGACAATGTTAAATCATCTATGAACCTTTGGTTTTCATGCGAACTCAAAATCTCCAATTCCAAGTAAAACATAATCGGCAAGTAGGGTTATTTAGCAATGGGAAATACGTCAAATTCACAGGTTGTGATCATATTGGCAAAGCCAGATAGTATCTCTGGAGATGTACGATTTTTTTCTCCAGATGGTATCTCATCAAATAGATTATTACTTTCCAAGTGCTAAATAGTGAAACGTTTTAGATTCTAAAAGTTCCCAATTCTACATTTCTAAAACTCCTCAAGTATTGTATTAGAGAAGGTAAAAAAACAGTGTTTTAAATTTCAATGTTTTTATATTAGGATACAATTTCAATTATATTGTTCTAAAACGTTCAATTTAAATACTATTAAGTGACTTGATACTGTTTATATTCCACTAATATGTGAGAGCAAGGTTTTAAAAATCAGATCGGACCGGTCGGTCCGACCGGAAATTGTCTGAACCGGCCATGTGTCCGGTTCGGTTTTAGTTAATAACCCTTGAAAATAAAAACCGGCCAGTTTTCTAACGAACCGGTTATATGGTAACCGGATTATAACCTAACACCGTCTTCTCTCCAGTCTTCTCTCTTCTCAGAACGCCCGCCTCGCACCGTCTTCTCTCTTTTCGGATGCCTCCATCGCACCAAAATCAGCATTCTTTTTGCCATCTTCTCCAGATCTGGCCGTCATCTTTCATCTTCTCCAGGTCTGGCCGTCATCTTTCATCTTCTCCAGATCTGGCCGTGCGTTGTGTTCATCGATGAGATCGATGCGGTAGGTAGG
>JAOSBN010000005.1:28993607-29007424 GCA_027563595.1 Erythroxylum suave
GAATGTCCAATACTTGATTAAACACTAATCAAGAATATTCAACTATAAATTACAAATCCTAAACCTAGGAGTTCATAGCAATGTAGCTGAACAAGGAATAAACTACTCCCCTTTGAAGCGCATTGAACTCTTGCCATTGCTACATTTTCAAGAGGAAAGAGGTGCTTAGCGAAGCATTACTCGAAGAGAATTCACAACCAGGAACCCACTGGAAGCATCCATGGTAGCAGCTGTCAGTGGAGGAGTTGACGGTGAAGTGGGGGAGAGTGTATGTTGGAGTGTTCGAAGGTTCAGAGATTGAGAGTGTTCTCTTCTTATCACTATGTTGGCTCTCTCTTAACTTAAAATGGTAGGTTTTTAAAAGAAATGGGTTATGGATCGGGTTGAACAGTGGGTAAACTTCCAAAAATGGTTTGGGTGTTCGAAGGTTCGTCGCGGCGAATGATAAGTTCACCTCGGAAACTTTTCCCGAAAGTTTTAGCTACACTGTTGGTTCTTTAACCGCGAAAACCGAATTAATTTTTGCTGCGGCTAACTTTTCTCGAAAATTCTGCTTGGAATTCTTCATCCTTCACTGTAGAGACACATCCTTTTCACCGTAGCGAACTTCCTATTGCACTTGTTCGCTTGTTGACTTTACTTCAGCCGTTCCTTGACTCTACATCTTCTTGAGTCTCCTACAATGAACAAATAGTAGTTTGTAGTATCAGTTGTTCTCAGAAAATTAATTAGTGCAATTAATCCTGATTTATGAAAAATTTTACTCTCAAACTACATAAAATAAAGGTAGACACTCAAGAGTCAAATTAAGCATAAAATCTAGAAATAAGAGCCAAGAAGTGTAGTAAAAGTCATGAAAATGTCGCCATATTATATAATAAACTTAGGCTCAATCAAATTCCCCCACACTTAGACCTTTGTACTCCTATATAAAGTTTATAAGAGTCAAAGAGACACAAGTGCAAAAGAAAATCTCAACCATTCTTGAATTAAGAGTAAGAAATTGGTAAAAATCACTTTCTCAGAAATTAATCAAAGCAGACTAAAAGAGTGCCAAGAAAATATACACCATAAGAATTTAATCGAAGAGATTGAGCAAAAGAGATTTCACTCAAGGCAAGATGTTTGCTCTCATCTCACTTTTTTTTAGGATAATTTCACTCTAAAATCTGCTTAGTCCATTCTCTACCATAAACTTGTGATAGTTCTACCTCTCTACCACAAGAACTATAATTTCAAGAATCAAGAGGACTTTTCAAAGTCGTATTGCATGGAAGGCTAGATGAAATGGATGGAATAGATGAAAGAAGAAAGAAAGAAAGTATGAGAACATGCACCACAAGTATGAAATAAATGTCAACTGTAAGAAAATATTTACATGAGCAACAACATTTTTTTTAACTAAGAATATTTTCTTTTGAGATTTTTTTTCAATAATCAATTTCTTGAGATAACTAGAAGAGAATGATAAATGAAATATTGAAACCATAAGAAGATGTGTGCATGTACTAAAAAATATAGCTCAAGGGGCTAACAATAGATAAATATTTTTGGGGTTTGTGTTTGGGTCAACAGGGTTTTGAAAGAATGCTTATATCATGTTAACAAAATTCTAGTTCATCAAGCTTTATTAAAAATTAAAACAAGTTCAAGAGAGACATGAAATTAAGCATATACACACAACAATGAAAGAATTCAGGCCCAAATATCCTTCCAACAAGGTCATCTTCATCCACCGATGATACCGCCAATCTAGATCCTACCGGGCGATTACCTGAAGAAGCGTGTCCCGAAGGGTAGCCAGGTCTGTAGAGAGGCCATCAACTCGGTTAGTGAGGGACTATAAAGTGACGGGCTAAGGAGGGGCCGGAGCTGGAGGATTGTCCTCGCTTGGCACTATAGCGGTATGGTTGGTAATACCATCAGGAAGTGGGGTGGATGGGGTAAGAGGTTGGATTTGGGGTTGTTTAAGGTGCGCGTAATGAAACAGAGGAGCCGGGTCAAAATAGCTGTCATCGTTGAATTTCGGGACGTTGTGGGTCCCGAATATGTCTGTGATGAGGTGGGGGAAAGTGATGGCGTTGGTGAGTTTGGTGGTGGTGATGGAGTCATGGAGGGCGGAGACAATGACATGAGCTATGTCAACTGGGCGACCAGTCATCAGAAGGTAAAGGTATAGGGCTTGTTGTTTTGTTACGTAGGCTGGATGAGCGGTTAGGATGATGTTGTTGCTAACAAGGTGGAGCCAAGGATGAGCTTCAGGTCGGAGATCAGAACGTTTTAGATAACATTAATAGATCTTTGGTTGATGCCAGACGGTGTCCTCGGGACAGAGGGTACGAATAACATCATCTTATGGATCATGATGGATCAACTGATCATATTGGTAGCGGAAAATAGGAGGGAGGTTATAATGCTCACAAATGCTTGCTGTGGTGAATGCAGGGGGCTTTCACACCACGGAAATTAAGTTCTGAGGTGTTATGTAGTCGGGCATAAGTTTAGAAAAGGTGAACGAATTTATTGTTACCCTGAGCCCTTGGTTGGACTAATCCCGTAAGCTGAGAGCGTATCAGTTGACAGACAAAGGGATTGTTCTGTGGAGTCAAGGGAATGAGCACTCTCTAATGAACGATCTAGCGTCTATCTTTCCGACTGGGTCGGTAAAATCAGATTCAGCGCTATTGGAAGGAGCAGAATTACTAGATGAACCAGATGAACTAGATAAGACGGTGAGGGAATGATGGGTAGGGTTTTTAGTTTGAGGCATGTTCCTGTAGAAAAACAAACACAAAAAAATAAACAAATGGACTAAACAAAATTTATTGAAAGTCAAAACCTATTAAGTTCGCCGTGGCTAATTTGACGTTTCGCCGCGACAAAAGCTTCACTTACCACGTCACTACGAAAGCTACAGCCTATCACGTCGTGGCAAAAAAAATTTCTTCACCGCGGTGAACATGCCCTAACTACAACAAAAACAAAGAGGTAGGAAGTAGAACAAAGACGAGATACTTACGAAGGAGATGGAGAGATGCGTAAATACGAACAATGAATGCGAAATGAACTGGGGAGAATGAAGGGAGACGGATTTGATGAAGGATAGTTCGGATTACCGTGGCGAATTAGAAGGAAGTATACAAAAATGAGGAAGGGAACGGTAGGTTGATAAAGAAGTGGAAAGGAATTTACAAAGAAGGAAAGAGGGAAGATGAAAGATCAGAAGCAAAAGAAGGGTAGAAATGCAATTTCACTAGGTGTCTTCGTGCAGGTAGATCTTTCACTGCGGCAAAGGTTACCCGAAGTAAACTTGCCATGGTGAAAGAATTATGTCATGTTGTGGTGAAGTGAATATTTCTCCGCGGTAAAGTTTTCCCGAGAGAACAATGAACAAGACAGACTATGAAAAATTCCACTGAAAAAGACTAATTGGATATTCAGCTCATATGTAAAGTCCTTAAGCATGAGAAAACAAAATGCAATTGATCCATTTACAACAATTTCCTCAATCATATAAGATGGGTCATACATTGAGCTAAAACACGGTAAACATAAAAGAGGAGATGGATTATTGAATTAAAATTGCATAAACTGAAAACTAAACCTAGGTTCTACTGAAGTAGTTTCTCCCCCACACTTAGTCAACACACTCATGCATCCACAATGTCATATTCAATCACAGAGTAGAAGTAAGTGGTAAGTGAAGGATGAGAAACGACCTGATACCTACGATGGATCCTGGATCTCCTGGTGGACGTTTGGCTGATAGATATGTCGTGTGGAGGCAACTTTTCCACTTGCCACTTCGGTGTTAACATCCACACTCCTCGGTTTACCTAAAAAATTAGCAAAAATTCCTTCTTCTAAGGGGTCATCAGTGAATGAGTTTAGTGCAAGGTTATAGTAAACATGCTGGAGTTCAAACTCAGAGCATGCATCGTCAATAACAATATCAAGCATGTTAACTCCTAGGAGCGAATAATCCTCATGGGGGTGTTTCATAGCCTCATACATGTTAAAACTCACCTGGACCAAAATATCCTCTATAATGTCCACAGGATGCCTAATAGACCTATAAGCCAAATGGAGAACTACATATGTAGACTTAAGATTCTTGACTCGCAATGATTGATAAACAGACTTAGGCATAACATTAATGGCTGTCCCTAAATCTAATAAGGCTCCCCCTATGGTAACTTTACCTATAGTGCAAGGGATAGTGAAAGATCCAGGGTTTTGGCATTTTACAGGGATTTGAGGATTGAATAAGGCGGACACATTTGAGACTACTTAGACTCTTTCATTTGGCCTAAACTTCCTCATATGGGTACACAGGTCTTTAAGGTATTTGGCATAAGCAGGAACCCATTTCACAAGATCAAGCAAAGGAATATTGACTTCCACTTTACTAAACAAATCAATGATATCATTTTCATGCTTAATGTTAGTCATTCATTTGCTCATCAAATATGAATTAGGAAAAGAAAGGTCTTGAAGATTTACCTCCTTACCGTTGGCTTCATTGGCTCCATGCTTACTTGATTCCACATATTCCCTTGTTGTTGCTTGTTCCTTGCAGCTCTATGAATTAGCTCTCTTGCTCCTTGATTCATATTTCTTTTTGGTAAAAAGTGACTTTTCTTTAGAGCTTTCAGATTTCTTGATTTTGTCCTTTGTTAAAGGCAATTCGTCACTCTCAATCTCCTCTTTACCTCCTTCCTTATCTTGATTTTTGAACCGTACTTGTTTCCCACTTTGGAGAGCTATTGCATTTAAACTTTTGGGGTTAATAACGGTGTTTGAAGGGATAGCTCCATTACTTCTCTCTTGACTCTCACTCATGTTATTGGACAATTGGGTGACAAAGGAATTGATATTTTTAGCTTTTGTTTCCCATTGCTCCATTCTCTTTTCTAGAGCATTAAATCGAGCAACATTTTTTGAAGAGTCTTACTGAATTAGAGAAGCTATGGCATTGAACTGATTATTGTTAGAATTCCTTTCCTCCTTCATCAAAGTCATCATATTATGCAGCAATTGGTTGGTGCCCTCTTTGGGTGGGACGGTCAGGGCTTGCTGTTGGTTGGGAAACTGGTTAGTGGAAGTACCAGCTCCTCCCCCTTGTTGAAATATGTTTAGTGCCCTTCCCTCTTCATTCCTCCAACTGAACCTAGGGTTTGCCTTCCATCCCTCGTTATAAGTATTAGAGTAAGAGTCCCATTTCTGATTTGTCTGCCCTGGATACACTGCAGACACCTATTCATACCGTCTGAGGAAAACACTGGATATGTTCATGACTGATCCACAAGTATCACAACTGGGTGCAGTAAGATCCATAGAAGATGCTAGGCGATGCATATTCATATTCTTTAGTTCTGCAGTGATGAAGGATAACTGTGAGGTCACTCTACTCTCCAAAAAGTTAACTTTTGACTCCAAACTCTCCATTCTTTTGGATTGGGCTATTGTGGCGCCCAACTCATGCACTCCTCTGGTCTTCCTAACACTGTTCTGTTGATGATTCAAAACCATCTTCTTGATCAAATCCTATGCCTCCATAGCTGTAAGATCAATTAAAGAACCTCCCGATGCCGCATCCAACATACCTTTATCTTGACTTTTCAACTCATCATAAAAATACTGCACTAACTGCTCATTAGCTATCTGGTGATGGGGCATCTAGACAATCGATCTTGGAAGTGGTTCCAATAATCGTAAAGGGATTCATCATAATCCTGCCATGCTAGATAGATCTCCTTCCTCATCGATAAAGTTCTAGAGGCCAGAAAATATTTTTCCAAGAATGCTTTCCTCAAAATTTCCCAACTATGGTAGGCATTTGCCATATGTCTCGGAAGACTCATATACCACTCCCAGGCTTTTCCTTCTAGTGATAAGTGAAAAACCTTCCATAGTACTTGATCAAGTGAGGCTTCCACCAACTTCATACTCTAGCAGATCATGGACAAAGATTGCAAATGAATGTAGGGATCCTCTCCTGTCAATTCGTGAAATTTAGGAAGAGAGTTAATGAGTAATCCTTTATCTTCAAAATTAACATCAAAATTAGGACAAGTAGCAGTAAATGGATCATAATTAACATCAGAAGTAGTTGCTTCCCTAATGGTTCTCCTTCATTGATTCCGATTATTCTCTCCAATCCTTTCATGTTTCCCATTACCTCCATTCCTTGGTTGGTTAACATGAAAATTAGGGTTTTGCAGAAAAGCTAGGTTCTCAACCATGGTCACTCTGTCTATCGACTCACTCTCACTCCATAGCCAACTAGACTCTTTTTCTTTTCTCTCCTTTCTAATCTTTCGCAACCGTCTCTCAATTTCAGGGTAAAAAGGTAGAAGTTTGACTTTCTTAAGCATGCACAGAAACAATTTTAAATGGAACTAAGATAAAATAAAAAGTAACACAAATTTCTTGCAAGCACACAAAGTCAATTTAAAAGGCAAAATGTGAAGGATGCGAGTGTGTGGTGTATGAAAGTGTGTGTAACAGTAAAGTGTGCAAGTAAAGTATGTATGTATGAAATAGCAACAAAGAAATGTTCAAAACTATGCGGCGTAAAATTGCTAAGTATTTAGCGTACAAAAAGTTCGGTATCCTATTTCTTTGAGGGTTTTAAAAATTTTATGCTAATGAAAGAAAGTAAAATCCTATACTATCGACAAGTATGATGCTAAACTATCTAAAATGCAATCTAAACTAAGGTTCCTTACCTCACTTAGTAATAAAGAAAATGAAAACAGCTAACCTAAAGAACCAATTGCTTAGTTCCCCGGCAACGATGCCATTTTAATTCGAGCCCTTTTGTTCTTACCCTTAGAGGTCAAATAAAAAATTTTTAATTCCAAGGATTGCAGTATAGAATGCAACCTCAAGTCATTTCACTTAATCAAAACCTGATGAATGGAACTAAGCTAGCCTATATGTCATCATATGCAAACAAAATTAGCAAGGAAGAGGGGGTTTAAATCTTTGGAAATTTGGACAAAAATAAGCGAATTATAAGAAAATGTAATGAAAATTATTGTTGGATTTTAGGAATAGAAAAGCGATAAAATGAAAACAATGATCAAATGGTGATAGTATCCTCTTGGAAACGAGCTTTGGCTATCATAGTTCAAAATGAATTTTTATAGGAGTGAATCACTAAGTTTCAAATAGTAAACCTTAAAGAACTCTTTAAGTCCAAGGTTTAAATCAATGAACTCCATTTCTTAAAAACTTGTTGAATGCTCTTAGTGTGTGCAATGGGTAAGTCAATGCAATAAGTCATTTTGGGATTTAAAATCATCTCAATATCAAACACAACTAGGCAGATAAAAGAAAATTAACCAAATCACAAATAGACATATATGAGACTTCATATATTCAAGTTCCAAGTTCTACATCAACAAATCCCAATAACACATTGAATGTCCAATACTTGATTAAACTATAATCAAGAAAATTCAACTACAAATTACAAATCCTAAACCTAGGAGTTCATAACAATGTAGCTGAACATGGAATAAACTACGCCCCTTTAAAGCCCATTGAACTCTAGCCATTGCTACATTGTCATGAGGAAAGAGGTGCTTAGCCAAGCATTACTCCAAGAGAATTCACAACTGGGAACCCACTGGAAGCATCCATGGTAGTAGCTGTCGGTGGAGGAGTTGATGGTGAAGTGGGGGAGAGTGGATGATGGAGTGTCCAAAGGTTCAGAGAGTGAGAGTGTTCTCTTCTTATCACTGTGTTGGCTCTCTTTAGGTTTTTAAAAGAATTGGGTTATGGATCAGGTTTCACAATGGGTAAACTTCCAAAAATGGTTCGGGTATTTGAAGGTTCGCCACTACGAATTTTTCTTGAAAGTTTTAGCTATACTATTGGTTCTTTCGCCGTAGTGACAGAATTATTTTTCGCCGCAACTAGCTTTTCCCGAAAGTTCTGTTTGGAATTCTTCATACTTCGCCCCGGTGACACATCCTTTTCACTGCGGCGAACTTCCTGTTGCACTTGTTCACTTGTTGACTTGACTTCAGCCTTTCCTTGATTCTACATCTTCTTGAGTCTCTTCTCCTTGAGTCTCCTACAATGAACAAATGGTAGTTTGCAGTATCAGTTGTTCTGAGAAAATTAATTAGTGCAATTAACACTGATTTGTGACAAATTTTACTCTCAAACTACATAAAATAACGGTAGACACTCAAGAATCAAATTAAGCATAAAATCTAGAAATAGGAGCCAAGAAGTGTGGTAAAAATCATGAAAATGTCACCATATTATATAACAAACTTGGGCTCAATCAATTACCCTGAGAATGAATTAGAAATATATGTTCTAAGGATTGTTTAATTTCTAACTTTGAACGATTAGTAATTGTTAGTTTATGAATGTGAGAATTATTAAATTGATGGTTGTTACCTTGATTGAAGAGAGAATAAAGTTGCAGATTATATTAATGGAAAGATTAAGAATTTAGGCTTAAAATTGGATCAACCTTATAGGCAACCATACGTGCCTCGTCAAAATCCAAATATGACGTCAACTGCCAAAGGTAATCTTTGGAAGATATGTTGCAAACTTTGACCGCTAACACTTTGACGTTTCAGCGGAATATTGAAGCAAGTATCCGAAATTTGGAAAATCAACAAAGGAACATGGAGAATCAACAAAGAAATTTTGAAACCTAGTTAAGTCAAATTCCAGTTGCTGTCAATCGAATGGAAGCACGAAATTCTGGTAATTTTCCAGCACAACTAGAGGTTAATCCTAGACAAAGTGCAAAGGCTATCACAATATGAAGTGGTAAGGAGCTACAGGAACCAATTTCGAAAAATTCCAAAAGAGAAATAGAAGAAGAAATCACGCATACAGCACCTCCACCTGAGTTGATGCAAAAATTTGTACAAAACATGGTGCTTCCACCTCCTTTTCTGAGTCGATTAGTAAAAGCAAAGAAGGAAGAGCAAGAAAAGGAAATTTTGGAGACCTTCTGAAAGATTCAGGTAAATATCCCTCTCCTTGATGCAATTAAACAAATTCCACGACATGTTAAATTCCTTAAGGAGCTTTGTACATCAAAGAGGAAATTTAAATTCGATGAGAAAGTCCATTTAGGGGAAAATGTTTCAGCAATTTTACAAAAGAAAAATCTTCTACCAAAATGTCAAGATCTAGGTACGTTTACTATCCCGTGCCAAATTGGTAATTTGCGGATTGAAAGAGCTATGTTAGATTTAGGTGCATCTATAAATGTTATGGCCTACGATGTGTATAAATCCTTGAATTTTGGACCTCTTAAAGAAACTAACGTAGTGATTCAATTAGCAGATCGCTTAAATGCTTACCCGGAATGTGTGTTAGAAGACGTATTGGTTCAAGTAGGAAACATGCTTTTTTCGGCTAATTTTTATATTTTGCAGGTGGGCATGGATGACACATCCTCCTCTACTCCGATTTTATTTGGAAGGCCATTTTTGAAAACGGCTAGAACCAAAATAGATGTTCATGATGGATCTTTAACTATGGAATTTGATGGTGACTTAATTAAATTCAATATTTATAATACCATGAAAATTCTTGATGACAAACAAACTATTGTTTCTGTGGATTTTATTGAGACATGGATGCAGGAGAATTGGATTTTGGAAGTCCAAAAGGAAATTGGATTGATGGAGAATGCGTTAACTTGGAAAGAAGATAAGGAATCTGTCTCAATTGGTGAACAAAGAGAGAATGTGTTAACTTGGCAAGAAGATGAGGAATCTACGTTATTCAGGGAGCAAGTGGAACACGCATCTCATTGGCACATTAGGGGAGAATTGACATTGGCTAGTGAACCATCAGCTGCAGCACATGAAACGTCCCCTTACTTGGAGACCACCGAACCCCTTCATCAGCTCACATCCATTAAAAAGTCAAAAAAGGGTAAACAAATTGCTGCCATCATTGACCAGCCCACCAATATTGGAATTGAAGAGCTTACCTAGTCATCTTAAATACATCTTCTTAGGTGAGAAAGATACATAGGAAACTTTCGGATGCATAGGAAAGCCAGCTTTTTAATGTTTTGAACGAGAATAAAGAAGCTTTCGATTGGACGGTAGCTGATTTGAAAGGAATTAGTCCCACCATCTGCATGCACCGAATTTTAATGGAAGAAGAGGAGAAGGAGGTGAGGCAACCATAACGTCATCTAAACCCACCCATGATGGAAGTAGTAAAGAAAGAGATTTTGAAGCTTTTTGATGTGGGCATCATTTATCCGATTTCAGATAATAAGTGGGTAAGTCCGGTCCAGGTAGTACCAAAGAAAACTGGTGTAACGGTAATTGAAAATAGCAATGGTGAGTTAATTCCGACTCGTGTCCAAAATGGTTGGAGGGTATGCATAGATTATAGGAAACTTAATTCAGTTACTAGAAAAGATCACTTTCTGCTTCCTTTCATTGATCAGATGCTTGAAAGACTTATGGGAAAATCTCACTATTGTTGTTTAGATGGCTATTCAGAATATCATCAGATTTTGATGGCACCGAAGGATCAGGAAAAGATGACCTTCACATGTCCATTCGGTACCTTTGCTTACCAACGAATGCCATTTGGATTGTCCAACGCACCCGCGACATTCCTACGGTGTATGGTAAGTATTTTCTCCAATCTTGTGGAAAATTGCTTGGAAATTTTTATGGATGATTTCACGGTATATGGGGAGTCTTTCGAAACATGCCTTATCAACCTTGAAAAAGTGTTAAAACATTACATTGAAACTAATTTGGTTTTAAATTACGAAAAGTGTCATTTCATGGTTGATCGAGGTATTATTTTGGGCCACACTATTTCTTCAAAGGGAATTGAAGTCGATAAGGCTAAGATAGATGTTATTCGTTCTTTATCTTATCCCGCAAATGTGTGGGAAGTTCGTTCCTTTCTTGGTCATACAGGATTCTATTGACGATTTATCAAGGACTTCTCCAAAATTACACAGCCTATGTGTCAATTGCTCTAAAAAGATGAGAAGTTTAATTTTGATGAGCCATGTAGAAGAGCGTTTGATGAGCTGAAGGAGCGACTCACTACAGTGCCTATTATTCAGCCACCATGGTGGGACATACCTTTCGAGTTGATGTGCGACATGTCAGATTATGCAGTTGGCATTGTGCTGGGAAGAAAAGTGGACAAGGTACCTCATGTTATTTATTATACTTCTATGACACTTATTGATGCCCAGAAAAATTATTCCACAATGGAGAAGGAGTTTCTAGCGGTCGTCTTCGAATTGGAAAAGTTTCGATCATATCTGATGGGGACGAACGTGATCATCTACTCCGACCATGCAGCGTTAAAGTATTTAGTAAACTAGAAAGAAGCTAAGCCGAGATTAATTCGATGGATACTACTGATTCAAGAACTTGATGTGTAAATTCGCGACAAGAAAGGAGCGAAAAATCTAGTGGCCGATCACTTAAGACGGATCACATCGAGTACCATGCCTGATCTTCTTCATGACAAATTTCCAGATGAGAGCCTTTTCGTAATTCAACCGGTAACCCCTTGGTATACTGACATAGTGAACTTTTTAGTAACTAAGTCTTTACCTAGTGATCTATTGAGAGCTGAGAAAGATAAAATCAAGCGAGAGGCTAGATATTATGTTTGGGATGAACCTCACATTTGGAAATTTTGTTCTGATCAGATTGTTAGGAGATGTGTCACAGATGATGAAATTTCATCTATCTTGCATTTTTATCATTCATCTGTATGTGGGGGACATTTCGGTCCCAAAAGAACTGCTCACAAAATTTTAGAAGGTGGACTGTTTTGGCCTAAGTTATTTTATGATTCTTACATGTTTTGCAAGTCTTGCGATCGTTGTCAAAGAATAGGTAACTTGGGATCAAAGAATCAAATGCCATTGACGAATATTCTGGTATGTGAGATTTTTTATGTTTGGGGAATAGATTTTATGGGTCCTTTCCCTTCTTCTTTTGGTAAGAATTACATTTGTTGGCAGTAGATTATGTTTCGAAATAGGTTGAAGCTAGGGTTACTTTATCTGACGATGCTAAAACTGTGATTGATTTTGTTAAATCAAATATTTTTGTCAGGTTTGGAATGCCTTGAGCTATCATTAGCGATCGAGGGACCCATTTTTACAATAAGATTTTTGAAACGTTGACAAAAAGATGTGGCATTACACACCAAGTCTCTACCGCCTACCATCTACAGACAAGTGGACAAGTTGAGGTATCCAATCAAGAGATCAAGTCCATACTAGAAAAAGTGGTAAATCCAAACCGAAAGGATTGGAGTCTTTGATTGGACGATGCTTTATAGGCATACCAAACTGCACACAAAACTCCTATAGGTATGTCGCCTTACAAGTTAGTTTTCGGTAAACCTTGTCATTAACCTGTGGAAATTGAGCATAAAGCTTACTGGGCTATAAAGTAGTTAAATATGGATCAATTGGAGGTTAGTACTAGTAGGAAGTTACAATTACAAGAATTAGAAGAGAATCGTAATGAGGCGTATGAAAATTCGAAAATCTACAAGGAAAAAACTTAGGCTTTTCATGATAGAATGATTTCTAGGAAACAATTTTCTATTGGACAAAAAGTTCTTCTTTATCATTCAAAGCTTAAGTTATTCCTAGGAAAATTACGATCTCGATGGCTTGGACCTTTCATTGTTACTAACGTTTTTCCTCATGGTGCGGTAGAAATTTAGAGCGTAGATACCTCTAAGGTATTTAAGGTTAGTGGACATTACCTAAAGTTGTATTATGAAAATCCTTCGGTCGAGCGAGTGGATGAAATAGAGTTGGCACATCCAACCTATTTCTAATCCGGTAAGTAATGCCATAGGTCCAGCTAACGACTTTAAAGAAGCATGTTCGAGGAAACCCGTAAATTGTTTAGGTTTGTCTATGTTCCTTCTTTAACAGTTTTAGTTTAGAGTTTTTTTTTTAGTTAGGCATGTCGAGTTACATTTTTTTCTATTTAATTTTGTTAGTTTTATATTTTTTTTTACTTTTTACATCAATTTAAAGTGAAAGAAAAGAGCAAAAATTAAAAAACGAAAAATTCGAGTTACCACCCCCCCCCCCTCTTTTCTTTCCCTTTTTATTTTCCCCCCTTTTTGTTTTGCCCCAAATTCCTTCTTTGCTCCTCACTCTTCAGATGCCACAACTCTCCACCAACTCCCCTTAATCACTTAATTTCATCTTTTAACTAACAATTCACGCAATCTCATCTGCTATTACCCACTCACCCATTCCACCCTCTTCTATGCTTTGGTGTTGTGACATTCTCTGATTTTGCAGGTCATTTTCCACGAATAGCCACAATGCTCAGGAAGAAGAGTGACTCCCAAAGGCTTCCCCCACCCTTAAGGTCTGCTGCTGATGTCTCCCTACCTCAACCCTCTTCACAGACCACCGATCCAACTCCAGCCTCATTGTCCCTTCACCCAATCCCACATACACGACCACAGTCAAAGAGGGGCAAAACGGTTGAAACCCAAAGCAGGTTATCTACTAAGGTAGCAGGCTGCACTTCCTTCTTGTTTCTCGACGATGCAGCCCGATTCTAGCAGCTCAGCCAACGACAGATTTGCTCCTATAAGTCTATTCACTTTGATACCCTTGAAGCTCTGCATATATATGACTCTTTTATGCAATTGATGGGTCCCATTGGATGGAGTTCTTTTGCCCGAATAAATTGCCCTGCCTTCGTTGACTTAACATTAGAATTTTATAGCACTTTCCAATTCAATTGTGATAAAACTTTTGATATGTATACGAAAGAGGCTGTTGA
>JAOSBN010000005.1:29046299-29066331 GCA_027563595.1 Erythroxylum suave
GATATCTCTATCTCTAAATCTAATGTGTTTATCTTCCTAATACACAAATCACACTTCACCTCTCAGCCAATCATGTGATTCCTAAGATTGTATCTATGGTGATCAAAGCATAGAAACAATAATAAAGCTCAAGAAAGGTAAATATAACTCAAGAACTTTCATTCAACACTAATCAATCCATAAAACATCAACCAATCCCCAAAATAAGCTACATCCCTAACCCTAAATGAGGTTTAGTTCCAGAATATAATGACAAAATCAGAACAGATGGAAACAAGCAACATTCAAGACAGTGTAGAAAGAGAAAGTTGAAAGAACACAAAACAAGTTTGCTTCTCTCTCCCTTCTTCCTCTTCTTTCCTATATTTTTGTGCCTCCACTGTTTTTGCCTTGCTTTCAATGCCAGATCCCCCATTTAGGTCTTTAAAACAAATATATATAGTTCCTTGGGGAGAAACCTAGTCTTTTGCTAAACAGGGGAATAAAAATCGTATCTACGTCGTCATTGTCCATTAAGTGGATACTTATGGGTCTCTGGAGCATTTTGGACAGTAGGAGTCCGTTAAGTGGACATGATGTCCATTAAGTGGATACTTAAGGGTCTGTTAACCATCTTTCTCCATTGATGTCCGTTTGAAGGGACTTTATGTCCCTTAGGCAGACATGCACTGAACATCTTCAGAAACGTGCCCTTTTTACTCTTCAGAAAGTCAGATCTCTCTTTGGTGTCTTCATGAAGGTTGTAGAGCTCGGAGTCCTCTTCAAAATTTTACTTGAATGAATCTAATCCGACTTCTCCAAAGAAAGTTATGTGATTTTCCCTGAAATCTCTCCAATTGTACCTATTAAGCAATAAAGTTGAAATGTAAGAATTAACCAATTAAAGTGCATAATTCACATGAAGATAAGTCAAATTAGCTCCAATTCATCCCAAAATCATATATAAATAATTTGACTTATCAATAATAATAATGTTTTCCCTTATTTGAATTGTTTAATGTCCTCTTTGTTTTCTCATGTTCATGTGCTTATATCCCTCTCTCAACTTTAACCACCTTAAGTAGTTATAGCTGCTTAACTTCCAAATATCTAATTTGGAGTCATATCTTGATTAACTGTGTTCAAATTCTCAGATAAGGATCAATTGTTTTGGGAAGTTAAAGAACTAAAAAGAATCTAATTAGAAGAAGAGGCCTAAAGTCATTGCTAGGATAACCTTTATGTAGCTTTTAGATAAAAAGAATCCTTGATGGAAAGGGAACATTGGAAGCATTAGCTATATTAAGACTCCTTTGTGTTTAAAACTCTTAACTCACCATCCATTTTGGAAGCTAAACGATTTGCTCTATTTGAATTTCAAATTCCTCTTATGCCTTTAAGGTTTGCTTATTTTGTTATATGTTCCTCTTGTTCTTTACCTTTTACTACCTTAAACTCCAAACAATCTCCATCTTCTTTACTAATTCCAAGTTGTCTTCCTTCTCTTTCTTGTAAATTCTTACAAAACCTAGTAAACTCTCGCTTTATTATGGCTACTGCACGTTATGCTTTTTCTTCATCCTCTACTGAATCTAATGAGATGAATGCTATAGATATAAGCCTTCTTTTTGTATTTTCTTTTTTCTTAATTTCATTATTTTTGTAGGCTATAAGACTTGAGGTGGTCTCCATTCTTGTTAAGCTTTTCTCATCCTTTATTAGATTAAGGTAAGAAACTTTTGAACCTTAAATGCCTTTCTAAATTTTCTTCTAATTTTGTTATCAAAATTTCCTTTTTTTTAGCATTGGATTACCTTTGACTATTAGAGTCCCCTATTTACATGATCTCTTTCATCCATCTCTCCCCTATCTAAGAGAGGTAAGTAAATCAAAATTCCCACTAGAATTTCCCTTATCACAAGTCCTAAAGTCCTTGAAAGCATGGTTAAAGAATGTGCAATAATGGGTTAAATTGGTAGATAAATTGTTCCCAGCTTACCATTCTACTTGGAAGAGGCAGGGACTTCTCTAATTGATAGCTCTCTCTAGGAATCCACTAAATTACCGACCCAATTTATGTTTTTTCTTATTTTCATTTAATTGCACGATTAAGTATGAATGTATGTGGATATGCATGAATGTGCGTGAATTAGGTCTTTAAGATTAGGTTTTGCATGACTTTAATATGGCATTGTTGCACATCTTTTTCTTACATTATGTTTCTATTAATTGCATGTGTTTTGGGCGTGATTAAGTGATTTCTGTTGTTAATCAATAGGTTTGAAGGTGGTTTTAAAGGATGGAAGGATAGAAGAAAGCTGGAATTTTCCTAGGCCAACCCATCACCAATGTTAAGCTTTCGCATGATACAATTCTTATTGGATTTTTTCGTTTTAAATCCAAAAGGAAGAGGAGAAATTCAGCTTTAAATTGGTGAAAGAAAAGCCCAATTTGGATAAGAAATCAATAAGATATCACGGCTTGAATTCAATATAGAAAACATAGTTTTCTAGAAAATTCCAACTGGCAACTTCCTCTTTCCTACGTCATTTTAAGCATTAAATGGGGTATAAAAACTTAATTTTAAACCCTAGAAAAGGAGAAAGTCGTACAAGACATCCAAGGGAGAGAGAATAACGTATTTTTGAGAGAAAAGCCAAGAGAATTCAAGGTGTAATCAAAGGATTTCAAGGAGACACAAAGCTGCAACCATAGAATTCTATCTTTGCTCTTCAACATATAAGCCTTACTTCTTCTCTTTTCTTGCTTCTTTGTTGTATTTTGTTGATTTAGAAGGATGTATGAATATGTTATGAACAAGTTGGATGAGATTTGATGGATTTCTAAGTAGTTATTAGTGTTTTTATTGCCTAAACTATGTAGTACCTCACTTTACTCAATATTATGGATGTGTTTGATGTTTATGATATATGGTTGTCCATACTTAGCTCAAATAGAAATATGGAGTTAAGAAATGTGTTAGTAAGTGCCATTAGAGTGTTCTTACACCAAGAACACTCCATGTATCAAGTTACCTTGCCATTTGGAGAGACATCTTGAATGAAAAAGTGGTTGTCCAAAAACGTGTTCATATCCTTTTAATGGTTAAGGGAAAAATGGGAGGTGAGAGCTTACATAATTCATTTACTTCATTAAACAAGGCCTATTCAGTTCAAGTAATTAAAGTGAAAGAACCAGGACATTAGGAAAATTTGGACTAAACATAATGAACATTACTAAAATGAGGGAATACATAGTTAGGTAATGATAACCCTAAGTTGTTAAATTGATATTTTGATTCACCATAAAGTGTGTATGTATGACTCTTAATTTTTATATTTTGGATCTTTCAAGTCTAATTATTTGATTTTCTTGAACAAAATGAAATTTAGATCATTTCGATGATTAACCAATCCCTATGGGACGATACCTATCTATACTACGATTTCCAATCTGTATACTTACAGGATAAGAGGTTTTAATTTAAATTTTGCAAAATTACATATCAAGTTTTTGGCATCATTACCAGGGATTGCACCTAGCATCAAGTTTGGTTTGAATTGTTTAGATTTGGGTTTTCTTTTCATTTTTACTTTGATATTTGTTTCTAATGTGTAATAGGTGTATGCCCACGAGGAGTGAAGGAGTTAGGGAGAAATTGCGAGAACTTGACATCACCAAAGTAGCAAAGGAATTGAGAAAAGCAAGGAGACAAGATCAAATTAAGCTAATAATGGCTGCATAGAGGGAACAAGGTGGTGAAGAAGGAACTTTGATGGACTTTATATGGTCAGGGTTTAACTCGAGCCAGCAAGGAATTGCTAAACCACCAGTGAATGCGAACAATTTTGAAATCAAGTTTACTTTACTTAATATTTTGGAAAGCAATATTCAATTTTATAGTTTGCCATATAAGGATCCTAATGTTCACACTGCCAATATTTTGGAAATTTAAGATACTTTCAGGCAAAGCAGGTTGTTGAAAGATGTAATGAAGATGAGATTGTTTCCCTTAACACTAAAGGATCGAGCAAAGGCATGGATGGACTCCTTTACTCCAAAAGAAGTTAGAACATGGGACCATTTGGTGCAAGCCTTTTTGTCCAGATATTTTCCATTGACAAAGACAACAAGGATCATCAACTTTTGGCAATTAGAGGGTGAAACATTGTACGAGGCATGAGAGCGTTTCAAGGAGTTGCAGAGGAGCTATCCCCCATCATAATCTACCCAAGGAATTTTCGCTACAAATATTTTATAATAGGGTCAATTCAACAACCAAAAGCACTATTGATGCAATTGTAGGAGGTTCATTGATGAAGAAGACCATAGATGCTGCATATGACCTGATTGAAGACATAGCTGCTAACAATTGCCTCTGGTACAATGAAAGGAGTAAACCACTACAGATGAAGGAGCATAAAGGGGTTATGTCAATAGATTCAATAACTGCTTTATTTGCAAAAATTGCATCATTAAGGAAATAGGTAAGTGATTTTCAACCTTCATCTACTTCTTTGAAGTATATGCATCGAAATTGTGAGATTTGTGAAATGGATAGTCATAATTCATCTTAATGTTATTTAATGAGCACTGAAGGCACATAACAAGCTTATTATTTAGAGTTCCAATAGAGGTCAGGTAATAACCCATATTCTGGTACTTATAATGCTGGATGGAAAAAACATCTAAATTTTTCTTGGGCTAAACCTGTAGGAACCAGTTGGAGACCTCAAAGACCCCCATGATTTGAGGAATAGGAAAGTAACTGACATGTTGCTTTAGAGTCAAAGTTTGGAGATATTGAATCAAGGCTAGAGGCAAAAATGGAAGCCTAAGCTATAGGGATAGATTCTCAATTTTCATAGCTGAGCTCCTAATTTTCAAAGATGATGGAAGTGATGTGTATAATTAGATCGAAGGTAAACAATATCGAGGAGGCACAGGCACGAAATGATCAGGCGTCGAAAAGTTATCAAGTGCAGATGGTCAGTTGGCAACAACAGTATCACCCCTAAGTAACCTTCCTAGCACTTCAGAACCTTATCAGAAAGAACATTTAAAATCAATTCAGTTAAGAAGTGGAAAGGAGTTACAAGATCTAGTCTTGAAGGAAGTTGTTGATCCAGTGGAGAAAAGTCAGGGAAAGGTACGGAGAAAGTAATTGAGGAGGAGGAACCCCATATGTTCCACCTCTACCATATGTTATAAAATTACCATTTCCTCGGAGAGTGAGTTAGAATCTAGTGGAGACCTAATTCAACAAATTTTTGGAAAAATTGAAGAAGTTGTAAATGAGTTTTTCTTTACCAGAAGTTTTGGAGCACATGCTTAAGTATGCTAAGTTCTTAAAGGAATTACTTTCTCATAAGCAAAATTGTGATTCAATCAGACAGTAGCATCGACAGCCAGTTGCAGCTCTGTGATCATGAACAATATGCCATCGAAACTAAAGGATCTAGGGAGTTTTACTATTCCTTTTATTATTAATGGTGTTGAATTTTCTAAATGTTTATGTGATTTGGGAGTTAGTATTAATCTGAAGTCATTTTCTATTTTCAGGAAGCTGAACTTGGATGATATAAAGCCAACATCAATAACAATTCAGTTAATTAATTAGTCCATAAAGAAGCCTTTTGAAATTGTCGAAGATGTTTTGGTAAAAGTAGATAAGTTTGTAATTCCTGTTGACTTTGCCATTCTTGATGTTGCTCAGGACAGAAATTGTCCATTGATTTTGGGATGTCCATTTATGAATACTGGTTGGGCATTGATTGATGTGAATAATGGTGTTTTGATTTTGCATATTGGAGATGAAAAAGTTGAGTCCAACAAGAATAAGAGTTTAAAAAGTGAGGAGGAGCTGAATTGTTGTATGAGAATGGATGTGATAGATTAGTGTGTAGAGGAGACAACTGGTAGAATGATAAAAGCAAAGAGTGAGAGGGAATTAGAATTGAATGAAGAAGATGAGAGTGGAAAGAGAAAGAAGGATGGAGAGGAAGAAAAGAAAAGTGAGAAGGAACCTTTCATGAGGACTAAGCCACCCATACCACCTTCCAATGAGAGAGCACCCACCTTAGAGTTAAAACCTTTACCTTTACACCTGAGGTATACATTTTTGGGCGAAAATCAAACATTACCTGTGATTATTTCAAACTAGTTGAGTGATGAACAAGAGAGGAAGGTAGTAGAAGTTATAAGGAGGAGGATGAAAGCGATGGGGTGGTAGATATCAGAGATTTGAGAGATAAGTCTGAGTGTTGTGATGCATAGAATAAATCTTAAGGATGGATGTAAACCAGTGAGGGATAGGCAAAGGTGTTTGAATCTGAATATGCAGGAAGTTGTAAAACAGGAGGTTATCAGATTATTAGATGCAGAAATTATATACCCAATCTCAGACAGTGAATGGTTAAATCCAATTCAGTGTGTACCAAAGAAAGGTGGAATAAAAGTGGTGGGAAATGAAAAGGGTGAGTTGATTTCCACACGGACAGTTATTGGTTGGAGAGTTTGTATTGATTATAGGAAGCTTAACTCAGTGACAAAGAAGGACCACTTCCTACTGCCTTTTATGGGCCAGATGATTGAGAGAGTTGCGGGACATGCATTCTACTATTTCTTAGATGGGTATTCCGGCTATAATCAGATATTCATTTATCCAAATGATCAAACCAGGACATCCTTCACATATTCATATGGTACTTTTGTATACAAGCATATGTTGTTCGGACTTTGCAATGCATTAGCTATATTTCAGTGATGTATGATGGCCATTTTACTAACATGATTGAGGATTTTTAGAGGTATTTATGGATGACTTTTTAGTGTATGGATATTCCCTTGAGTAGTGTCTGACAAATTTGGACAAGGTTCTCCATCGGTGTGAAGAGGATCTTTTAGTATTAAATTGGGAAAGTGCTACTACTTGGTTTAGGGAATAGTCTTGGGACACAAGATATCTTGTAGAGGCATTGAAGTGGATAAGGCAAAAACTGAAGTCATCGATAAACTTCCTCCGCTAAGTAATGTTTAAGGGGTCTGACCATTTTTAGGGCATGTCGAGTTCTATCGCCGATTCATAATTTTTTTTCTTTAATTGCTAAACCCCTTATTCATTTGTTAGTTAAAGATGTTCCTTTCATTTTTGATAATGATTTTTTAGCTTCTATTGACAAGTTGAAGAAGGCATTGACGTCAACACTAAGGTTACATCTACTAGATTGGAGCTTGCCATTCAAGTTGATGTGCGATACACAATTGGGTGTGTTCTAGGGCAGCATAAGGACAAGACGTTGAATGCTATTAACTACGCCAGCAAGACTTTGACAGATTCTCATATTAGTTATACCACAACGGAAAAAGAACTATTAGATATAGTTTTTACTTGGGATAAATTTCATTCTTACTTACTTTGTTCAAAAGTGATTGTGTATACAGATCATGCAACCTTGAAGTACCTTTTTACTAAAAGGATGTCAAGCCTCAGTTGATTAGGTGGATCCTGTTTCTATAGGAATTTGATATCGTGGTCAAGATAAAAAGGGAGCAGAAAATTTCGTTGCTGATCACCTGTTAAGATTGGAAGGAGGGGAATCAATCTTACAAGAAGAAATCAATGAGCAAATCCCTAATGAGATGCTACTTTTGGTACAAGAATCAGACCATCCTTGGTATGCAGACATTGCAAATTACATTACAGATGGTATACCTTCCCCCTAATTTAACATACCAGCAGCAGAAAAGTTTAAACATGATTGTAAGCAATACATGTGGGAAGATTCACTTCTCTACAGAAATTGTGTAACATTTGTTTCTATACTAAAGGTTAGGACATAGGATCCTAAACCAAGATACAAGAGAAATAGTATAGAGAATACATGAGGTACATTGCATTTACATGCATATCACTAGTGTAAGCATATATACACATGATTATTGATATTTACACATATTACAATGACTGTTTATGAACCCATTTGACATATTTCAGGGGATAAATGATTTTAATGTGATTATGATGTGAATAGTGAATGATATGTCTTAAAAATTGATTTGGTGAGTATATTTATTAATTTAGAATTTTTGGTGAAATTTTGGGAGAATTTCAAAATTTTGAATACTTTTGGACTAAGAAAAATGTCAAGTGGCGAGATAATTGATAAATGGTAATAGAATTAAGTTTCAAATGGAAGTAGACATTAGGATTTAATGACAAGTGTCATACAAAATTGAGAGACAATTAGATTAGAAATTGGAGAAAAATGAACTACTTATTAAAGAGGATCCATTGGAAACCACAAGAGGAGGACATGTCACTTGCCTTGCCACACACCTCACTCTCGTTACTCTCATTTGCAAGACCATTGTTCATTTGTTTCTCACTTTTGGCTAAATGTTCTCTCTTCATTTCGTTCTTCACCTTCTTCATTACTTCTTCTACATTTATGACATCTTTAACTCTCAACATTTTGAGTTTTGCTCTCATCCTTCACTAGCCAAGACAAGATCCTTGTGTCTTCTTCTTTTTATTACTAAAAACCTAGCCTATTCTCCTTTGGAAGATTGATGATAATGTGAAGCTTGGAAGCTAGCGTTTCATGGTGATTTTTGAAGAAGAGTTGAGCTAATAAAGTAATATATTGTTCTTTTTGATTTGTTACGTGAAATGCATATGATGAAGGATTGATGAATGAAAGAATAAACATGTTCTGTTTTGGAGAAATAAAAATGTGGATTGTTTTAGAGATAGATTAAAAGTGAAGATGGAGTAGAAAGAGTGCTTGAATGTTGATGAACTAATGTACACATAGATGTCTTGTTTTTGTGTATGTGATGAGAAATAACTTGTGATAGTTTAAAGGATGATTGATAGAGTAAATGGTGATGAATGAATGTGTAAAAATGTTGATAAATGATTGATGAGCATTGAAGAATAAATATATATGTGTATGTTCTGTTTTTAAAAGTATCAAAATAATGAGTTATAAGCTATTATGTAGATGAAATAGGTTGTGAATTAAGGTTTAATAGAGATGAAATTAAGTTAAAGAAAAGAATAGTATAGAGTCTTGAAATGAGAAGAACTAAAATGATAGTAAACAATAAAAATCATGTTTTGTTTTTTTTGTGATTGATAAA
Organism: Erythroxylum suave; assembly: GCA_027563595.1. NCBI lineage: Eukaryota > Viridiplantae > Streptophyta > Magnoliopsida > Malpighiales > Erythroxylaceae > Erythroxylum > Erythroxylum suave. The sequence continues at coordinate 29,055,423 of JAOSBN010000005.1, forward strand.
CAATGATATATGATTTGTTTGATGTATGTTTTTGAGTTGAAATAAGATGAGAATGAAGAGGAAATGATGAGGAACTAAGCTAGAAATGATATACTAAGCATAAGATTTTTTGGATGTAACTTATAGGAGTTGGAAAAGCTAGAAAATAGGAAGAACATTGCTGGGATTATCGCATGTAAGCAACCCACGATAATGGGAATACATCCACATTTATAGGAGTGCATGAAAGAGCTGAAACTTTCTGTTAATGAAACCCACGATCGTGGGAATGACTTTTATGTGAATTGTTCTCCTTTTATGTGAAATCACAATTGGTTAGGTACTTTCCTATGAGGCAATCAGGCTTGAATTAATCTTGAAATGAACTTAATTTGATGATGGATTGAGTTATTAAATGTGTTATATGTTTAGGGTGATAAGTGAGGTTATAACTTAAGCATGGATTGTATACATCACTAAGACAAATTCTGGAAATTTAGAGATGTTATAGATATGAAAGTGAACTTGTAAAGGCTAATGGGATTCAAAGGAGAAGAGTAATGAGTATTAAGTAAGGATGAATGAGAGTTTGGATATTTTGTGATCATATAATGCTAGAATAGCATCGGTGAATGATTCATTGATGAAACAAAATTTGGAAATTCATAAGTATAATATGAATGAAGTTGTTCTTAGGAAAGTAAATGTAATCCAAAGAAAGTGAGTAAGGTGTATTAGGTATAAACAAATGAGAAATTCGATATTGTGTGATTTTGATGCTAGGAAAAGGATATGTGAGTGATGAATGTATAATTGATGATATTAGAATAATTAAGTATATTTGAGCTATAAACCAAAGTGCAAGCTACAGATCCATAAATGATGATGTTTAAATAATCAAGTGATGTGATTAAGGATAAATACCCAGAATAGTCAAATTGAGCATGCATTATACATCACGCATATACATAAGTATATGAATGAATGCTTATGAGATTGTGCAATTTAGTAATGCGTGTATTGCATAAAGTTCATACGTAGGATTGAACGTTAACATCCAGGCGTTTCTAGATCATGAAGCAAATGCTACGTATTATGAGTCGACCTAGACTCACATTGATTGATTATTTCTATTTAAATTTCCATATTGAACTAATTATGATGTGATTGAAATAATTCTGGACATTAATAGTCCAAAGAGTTTGATAAATGTGAATGCATTGGAAGTGCTTTATTGAATGTGAATGAGAAAGAAACAAGTGTTCTCAACGTTTCATTAAATGTCGGACATATTGTCCAATGACAATGAGAAAAGTGAATGTGTACTGAATAAATGTGATTGACTACGTATATGTGAATTCATGCCTTTCACTACATGATATACATGATCAGATAAAGGCAATTATGACCAAAGTAGCATATGAAAAAGAGCTTAAAGCTCAGAATGTGATTAAGAGCTAAAGGCTCACTATGTATAATGAGCTCGGTATCCCCGACGGATAAGAGCAGTTATCAATAAGCCCGATATCTATAATAGATATGAGACAGTTAAAAAGGCACTCGGTCACAACAAAGTAATAACGGATGTGCATTGCATTTATATAAATTGATGTGTATTAAGTGAATGATTGAAATGAGTCATACGAATTGTTACGAAACTGAATTGTGAAATGATGTGCAATACGTGAATTGTCTGTGAATATGAATATGTGAATTGTTCTGTGTTGATATGAGTGAGCCTATTGACGATGGTTTACTCACTAAGTTCACAAAACTCACTAAAATTGTAACGTTGTCTTTCAAGTTCAAGGGATATCTAGTTAGATAAAATTGGAGTATAGCCACTGCAGTTGAATAAGAGATAAAGGTTGGGATCAGTTTGCACCTGCATATTTCCTCAATTATTATTGTATTAAGATTTGTTTTCCGCAATTGTTGAAAATGTGTATATAAATTCTGTAAAATGTAAATGTGAATTCAGTAGATAATAATAGTTTTAACTACATATGTTTTGTAATTGTAATGGGCCCAAATGATTATTGAAGTTCTGATGATGTGTTATTGTTTCTGACACTTGTGACTAGAAATATTATTAATAAAATAGTCTGATTATTGATTTTTTGAAATTGCGTGTGATTTTCGGAAAATTTTTTACAATGAGTTTGACTAACTGTCCTAGTGTGCCACCCTTGTAGTGTATGTTCTGGAATACCATCGGTATTTTCTGGAATATGTCCTATGAGAGTGGGGTGCTACAAATTGTGTGGATGGACTAATTTGGAGATGTGTTCCTGATAACAAAATTAATGTTATTTTAACTCACTGTCATAATTTTTCTTATGCAGGACATTATGGAGCCAATAGGATGACCGCAAGGGTGTTAGAGTGCCGATTTTATTGGCCAACATTGTTTAAGGATGCACAACATTGAGTGAAGAAGTGTGATAGGTGCCAAAGAATTGTGAACATATTGAAAAGGGACGAGATTCGATGCTAGAGGTTGAAGTCTTTGATGTTTTGGGTCTGGATTTCATGGGACCATTTCTGTCCTCTTACGGAAACAAATATATTTTGTTAAGTGTTGATTATGTATTAAATTGGGTTGAGGTGATGATGACACCAACAAATGATAGTAGAGTGGGGTAGAGGTTTTTGAAAAAGATTATCAACAAATTTGGTGTACCACGAGTGATTAGCAGTGATGGAGGTACCACTTTCGCAATAATCTAGTTGAATCATTATTGAAAAGATATGGAGTACAACACAGGATAGCTACACCTTACCCCCCCAGACTAACGGTCAAGTAGAGGATGTGAACAGAGAATTAATGAAAATCTTACAAAAGATTTTCAACAACTCTAGGAAGGATTGAGCAATCAAATTAGATGATACAGTATAGGCTTACAGGACAACATTCAAGACCAGTATTGGGACAACGCATTACAGGCTGATTTATGGGAAAGCTTGTCATTTAACTGTGGAACTTGAGGATAAGGCCTTTTGGGCTATTAAGGCTATAAATTGGAATTAGAAGGCAGTTGCAGAAAAGAGGAAATTGTAGTTAAATGAGTTAGAAGAATTAAGGCTGTAAGCTTATGGCAATGCTAGGTTCTACTAGGAAAAGGTAAAGAGGTGGCATGATCCACACTTCAGGAAAAAGGAGTTCCATGCAGGTGATGTGGTTTTACTTTTAAACTCTAGACTCTAGTTGTTTCTTGGAAGTTAACTCTAGATGGAGTGGACCTTTCACAGTAAGTAACGCATTCCCATTTAGAGTTGTGGAGTTGCAAAATGAGCAAGGAGAAACTTTCAGGGTGAATGGCCACCGTTAGAAGCCCTACTATGGAGAACAAGTGCCCACCGAGCAAGAAAAAATATTTCTCAAACCCCGCCTATGACCAAAGAGTGATCAAAGTCTTGTTATTGACTTTAAAAACAAGTATAGGTTGTTTTTGTTTTTGTTTTGTTTATTGGATCTTTGTGTTTATATTCTATTTATATTAGTTTTTGTTTTCTTTGATACAGGAAAATAAGAAGTAGAGTGTCAGCTATGAGGAATTCTCGAGCCACCACTAACATGATCCTTGACACTAATACCAACAAACTTTCTCATGCCTCTTTATTTATTCATTTATGATTTTTTGTATATATTATATGTGGTTGTTGTTTGTTGTGTATCATTTTCACACACTGAATACAATGTATTGTTCAAATGTGGGGGAGTGTTATGCAATTTACATTTAATATTGCATGTCTTATTTAACTCCCCATATTTTTTGGCATGTTTTGTATGATTTTTCATGTTTTTGTGTTAATATGCCAATTTTTTTTAATTTTTGTGTGACTGTGTGGATGTTTAGTGGCTGGAATTTTATATGAATTAGCTTAATTTTGAACAATGTTGTTGAATTGGTATATGTGTTAACTTAGGAAGTTAGATTATAAGTAGCTTTATCATAAACATATGTGTTAATTGGGATAGGACATTTGGTTTTACACATAATGTTGCTAATTCAGATGTGGTTACCATTAGAAGCCATTAAATCGGTAGACAATCTTAGTTTCCCTTTCATGAAAATAGTAAGATAAAAGAAATGAAGTAGGTAAAAAAAAAAAGTGTGCATTAATAACTATTTCGCTAACCTAAAAAAGGTTAAGAATAGAGCTAGTAGCCGGTTGTGAGCTGCGATCTAGTTAAGTGATAGGGTGCATTCATCACAAATGTTCATCTTTGCATCAAAAGGCTAGAATGACACTCCAACTAATCCAGTTTAATAAATAAAAAAAGTGGCCTAGTTGAGTAACCGGGGGGAATCATCACCAATGTTTGTCATCGCGTTAAAAGAGTAAGTTAACATTACAAAAATGAGAAAAAGTGTGTGTAATAAAAACCTACTAATATGATAAATTAGATAAAATTTTTCATAAAGGATAACTTGGATAGTTAACCATTTAAATGATCAATAATTATAAATGATATCTATAAGTGACAGGTTTAAAATTGAGTTGTTTATTTCTTGATCGATGTGTATGTTTACATTAAAATACTTAGGCATAACAAAATAAGTCAATACATTGAACTTGTGATATAACTATTGTTTACGATTAAGTTGATTACATAACATTTCGAGTCCGTAGTCATTAATTTTGACATTGTATGCGTGTATGTTTTTGTGTATTTGTGTTCTTCATATTATTCTTGTGTTAGATTTTGCTTGAGGACAAACAAAAGTTTAAGTGTAGGGGAGTTGATAGGTAGCATTTATACATACTTTTTGTAGGATAATTTGTTATTTAATTGTGGTAAATTGATTAATGTTAACTTTTTTAGCTTATGATTTTTCGTAGTTTCATATAATTGCATGATTATGTATGAATGTATGTGAATATGCATGAATGTGTGTGAATTAAGTCTTTAAGATTAGGTTTTGCATTAATTTTGCATGACATTATTGTACATCTTTTTCTAACATTATTGCATGTGTTTTAAACATGATTAAGTGATTAATTTTGTTGTTAATCAATAGGTTTGAAGGTGGTTTTGAGGGATGGAAGGATAGAAGAACCAAAGAGAAAGCAAGTCATGTGACCTAAAGGAAAGCTGGAATTTTTCTAGGCCGACCCATCACCAATGTTAAGCTTTCTCAAGATACAATTCTTATTGGGCACTTTTTGTTTTTAATCAAAAAGAAAGAGGAGAAATTCAGATTCAAATTGGGGAAAGAATTGCCCAATTTGGATAAGAAATCAATAAGATATCACGGATTCAAGTCAAGACAGAATACATAGTTTTTTGGAAAATTTCAATTGACAACTTCCTCCTTCCTAAGTCATTTTAAGCATTAAATGTAGGAATGCCAAAATTGGCCCAATCGTTACTTCCAAAACGATGTCGTTTTGGATTTTTTTATTAAAAAACAAATGGTGGGGTGGTCATCCTATGATCGGACTAGGCTGCGAGCTGACCCATCTAGGTCCACCCAGCCACGGGCCACTATGGCCCAAGGTCAAGTTGGGTTGGGTCAGTACATTGACATCCCTAATTAAATGGGGTCTAAACACTCATTTTAATCCCTAGAAATGAAGAAAGTCATGCAAGATATCCAAGGGAGAGAGAAGAACGCATTTTTTAGAGGAAAACCAAGAGAATTCAAGGTGGAACTAAAGGATTTCAAGGAGACACAAAACTGCCACCATATAATTCTAGCTTTTCTCTTCAACATATAAGCCTTACTTTTTCTCTTTTCTTGCTTCTTTTTTGTATTTTATTAATTGAGAAGAATGTATGGATATGTTATGAAAATGTTGGATGAGATTTTGATGAATTTCTAAGTAATTATTAGGTTGTTATTGCCTAAACTATGTAGTACCTCACTTTATTCAATGTTATGGATATGTTTGATGTTTATGGTATATGGCTGTCCATACTTACCTCACATAGGGGTGTGGGTCGTGATACGCTCGGAAGGATATCTGGTGGATTGATGATACTTGAGATGGCGGGGGAAGTACTTGGATTGTATGTCATGCGTGGAGGTGTACTGAGATTAGAATGGGGGTTGACACTTGGTGGAGGTTCTGTTCTTCGGGGCATGGTCAAAGACCTTACTGGGTCATATGCCAGTGACCGAACCATGGGCGGCTGTTGTGGCGGCGGCGGTGGAGGTGTAGGATTGAATTGCGGCAATAGCTGTTTTTGCGGTGACACCGCCTGAGTATTGCTCGAGAACCCATTTTGGGAAATCTTGGCAGCTTCACTCAGCGGTGGATGATTTTGGGTGGTTAGATCAATGATGCTCGGTTGGGCCGGCCGAGAATATGCCGGGTCTGGAGTGATTGGGACACTTTGAAGCGGGAGCGAGGACGTGCTGGGCTCGGTCTTCAGCTTCTTGCGCGTTGAACCCGTCGCAGTAGAGCCGCCTCTTGACCTTCGGGTGCCTTTCTCCTTCTTCTCAGCAGGAGTTGCAGTTATATCGCTATCCTTTTTCTTTCGCGGTTTGCGCTGTTTTGGTGCAGGTCCTTGGCGATCACCTGCAGGGTTGACCGTTTCACTGCCGTTAATTTTCAACCCAGAAACACCATGACCAGGCTGACCTGAAGAAGCTTCTTGCGAGACTGTGATGGTGTTTGACAGATGGTGGCTGGTATTGGGTACCTCAATGTCGCTGTTGGGCGCGCTGGACAGATCGTTGCTAGAGCTTCTGTCGGCTTTGTCCATAATCACGAAGTCCGAATGCAGATGCACACGCAACACCCAATCAGTCGACGGTATTTACGTGCATCAAAATAATCCGAAAATAATCAATTAAATCGCTGATTCGAGAGGATGGCGATGGTGCACTTGTGGTTGATGAAATAGTGGTGCAGCTGACGAGTTTGCTATGTGTTGGTGGAAAAGGCTTCAAACATTCAGACGGCGTTGGTAAAAAGCCGATATTACTTGTCGAAAGGTTGGTACAACATCAAAGCGGCGATCGTGACGGTGCCGTGAATGTCGGGGTTGAAACAGCTAGCTGGAGCGCTGTAACAAGTACTGGGACCGTTTTACACCTCGTCGAACCTCAACAATCATACAATCACCTCGAGAGGAAGAGAATGGAAAGGTAGAAAGAAAACAGAGGAGATGAAGGGGACAGTAAAGACCAGGAAACACGGGCACGGAGATCAGTGGCCAGCGCAGGCACGACGAGAGGCAAAACAGGACGAGAACAGGCGACAAAGCGGAGGGAAAGGGGAGACCAGCGAACAGAGCAGCAAAGGGGACGAGCGAACAAGAGGGATGGCCGAAGGACAAACAGAAAACGAACGGCAACGAACTCATCATGGACGTACAGTATGGACGATGGCAGCGGCAGCGAGAGCAGCTCAATGGGCCCCCCGGACGTGCAACGAAACACATACGATGCCCGGAATGGCAGCTGATGAACAAATGTGAGCAACAACGTGTAAGCGCACGCAACGTCGAAGAACCAGGAACACGAACGAGAAACGGGAATAGCAACTGGAGATGGAGAAGCGACACATCCACACCCAGCCGATGCAGGTGATATGCCGCGCCCACCTAGTGCCCGCCCACACCACAGCCGCCCCGCGTACAATGCGTGTGGTAAAACTCCGAGATCTGAAATCCCGTCGACATTCCGGAAACCAACCGGGACGTGGCCCAAGGGAGAGTGCGACAATACTGACAAGGTCGGAGCCACATAATACTTGCTATGTTCTCAACATCTTGACCCTTCACGCAAGTCATCGTGGTGGACATGTGTGGTGTCGCGGAGCCCAGATAATTCTCGAAGCAGACCTGTTGATCTCCAGACTGATTGCGCCAAGCCATCCGAGATCCGAGTTTCTCGAATCCAAATCTCAAGTCTCGTGCTGCTACTGCACAGATCGCCCCGTCTCGGTTGTGCCGTCGCTATCAAACACAAGCTATCTGATTTCTAGAGGACGATTACTATGAGGTGCCTCCCTTCTTGCTGCAGACCAGATGGCATCACTGTACTTTTGCGCGTATTGCACCCTGAGCAAGTGATTGGTCGGGAGAACGGATATCAGGTCTTCTAACTGTATCTGAGTTAGCGGTCGATCATTGGCGCGTAGTTCTGCTGCATTACCGCAGCCTGCAGCAGCCAATTTCTTCCTCGGCGCCACTGTTCATCATGGCAGTTCGAGGACAGCGGTTCACGTTGGACCCTGAAGCCGACAACTTCACCTTTGACATTCACGAGAATGGCGCTGCGGATGACACATTCAATGCGTCGGATGTTGTGAAAGAGATCAGAGAACGTGAATCCACAGGCGTTCCGCCTCCACCCAAACCAAAGGCGACGAAACGAGGGTTTCCTCAGCCCAGATCTCGAGGAAATGTTTCGACTTTCAAGTCGCAGCAACAGCAACCCCCGCTAAATGGACCGAAGTCTGAATCCACTTCGTCGCAATATCGCGGACCTTCAGACCGAGCAATCATCAACCAGGTCAGCCGTAAATATGGTCTGGACCTCGAATCAAAAGAAAAGCAAGATATCAGCGAAGAGAACCAGAGACGCATCGCGCAGATGTCAGAAGAGGACATAGAAGAAGCGCGTTCGGAAATCATGGCAAATTTGAGTCCAGCTTTCATTGAGAGGTTCCTCAAGCGCGCCAATATTGAAGAAGACAAAAACGGGAATACTTGGGATGACAGTGAGGAACAAGATCTTGCACAAGACGGACAGAATCCGGTACCAAATTCTCGCAAAAAGACTGTTTCTTTTGCAGCAAATCTGCCGGATGAAAACGTCAGGTCAGATACTGACCACGTAGGCACACAGTCCATCCCACAGCCATCCACTTCAAGCAACAACATCGAACCACAATTCCAAGAGGTCGCACCTTCAGTTCACTTCCCCGTGCCTCCGCGAAACCCGCAAGACTTCGTCGCTCTCGATCCAGACTCGCCCTCTTTCCTTCGGGACCTCAAGAAACATTACTTTCCCTCCTTACCAGATGACCCTTCCACGCTTGCTTGGCTCCAGGATCCAACCGAAGAGGAAAGCAATGCGTCGCCCTACGCACCCACACAGACAAGCTATGCTCCGTCTGACATTCGCTTCGATTTTACAGGTCGTCTACTGCCACCCTCAGAGTCAAGAGAGATTCCTGTAAGCAAAGGACTACACCATCACGGCGAAGCGCCCGAAAGCGCAGGCTACACCATTCCAGAGCTATCTATACTCGCGAGGTCAATTCTGCCAAATCAGCGGTGCGTAGCGTATCAAGTCCTCGGTCGGATACTGTACAGGTTAGGACATGGTGATTTTGGACCACGAGGCACCGAGCTGCACGAAGGGTTGTGGGCATGTGTTGAGAAAGAGAGACCGGTGGAGGTGATGATGAGTGAAGCGAACAGAGTCGGAGGCCACGTGAGTGCCAAAGCGTATGCTGTAGAGGCACTTTGGCTCTGGAGAAAAGGGGGTGGTGGTGATCGAGGAGTGCTGAAAGCTTCGGAGACCATTGCAAAGTGACAGTGATGAATCGTCAATTTCATACGGCGGACACGCAGTGCTGAACTCCATCTTACAGATGTGTACCTTGCGCCAGTGATGAACCAAGATGGGCAACAGAGGATTGCGCTCAAGTCAATCCGAAAAAATTACCGTATAGGGATGATTACACTATCAATTGCAGCCAACCAGTCCCACGGATAAGTTACACCGACAGCGTTGGTTTCAAACCCACCGAATCCACCAGGACCCAAGGCATGCATGCGGGCCCATTTCACCGTCTCGCCCCCGATGCACATAGAAACCACCGATCGGAATACGACAACAAGCCACACGGTGCAGGACGCATCGAAGATCGAGAGACGCCTCAGGAGCACGAAAAGGGATCAAGGTTCCTCACATGCTGCACAACCGGGCAGAGACTCGGAGACGGGAGTTACATGTAGCGTGGTGTCTGGCTTGTATATGCAGGCGCTATGCAAGCACACAGAGCTCGGACGGCCGGTGAACGGTTGGCCGCCCACGCAAGGCCGGCAATTCAAGATGCTGTCACGTTGAACTGCACAGTGCATTAAGCACCAGGGCACTCTGGTCTGGCAAGGCGAGAGGATCGTCCGCGCTATCGTTCACTTCACTGTCTGTAGCGGATTTCACGCATGCGACGCAATCTGCTGCAATACAGTGTGACGTTGAAAAGGTGTCGGAGATCCTAATCCGCCATGAAGGCGGTACACAGGCAGTTCCAGGCTAGCATTGCATGCACTACACACGCCAACCTGCGGGCTCTATCTAACAAAATCTTGGACGACTTTTGGGCCCCGCAGCTGACATTAAGGCGGAAGTGGAATCGGTCCTTGGAATCCAGCAGCGACGAGATTAGATCCAACCATCGCGGTTGCGCTGTCACCGTCCGTAGAGCCAAAAAGTCCAGCAATATTAGCGAGGAGAGGGATTTCGAGAAGGATTTCGGGGCACACTCCCCAAGCTGACTTCCATGCACCAGCGTGCGAGCCATGGCAGAACCTTTAGCCTACCAGACGCCTCCATATAAGCCACTGGCATGCTAGACCCAACCCACTCGTCTATCCACAGTCAGGCACGATGGTAGTCAGCAAAGCCGACGCCAACTGACAGTGCGTGACACCACCGACACATGACCGGCCCTTAAGTAACCTCACCCCCCATTCCAACCCTGTAGGGCAGCAATTGCGCGTATCTGTCTGGCTACCTGTACTCAAGATGTACACACAGCAGCTGCTTGCTGTCCTCGGGCATGTTGCAGCGAATCTTCAGCCCCCAATTCTTGATCTCTCATCAAGCGCCCACTCTCAGGGTGCCTGAACTCAGACCAGGTAAGCGAGACTAGGTAAGAGAGACCACCAAATCCTCTAGACTCGATCAGATCATTCCCACCCAAGACAGCCCTAGAGCTTGCCCCGTGCACGACG
>JAOSBN010000005.1:29083776-29120373 GCA_027563595.1 Erythroxylum suave
AACCATCATAGAAATATTGCACTAACTGTTCATCCAGTATTTGATGGTGAGGGCATCTAGATAATAAATCTTGGAAGCGGTTCCAGTATTCATAAAGAGACTCATCATACTCTTAGCATACCAAATAAATCTCCTTCCTCGTCAATGACGTGCGGGAAGCTAGAAAATACTTTTCTAAGAAAGCCTTCCTCAGATTGGCCTAGCTATGGTAGGCATTCTCTACATGCCTTAGAAGACTCATGTACCATTCTCTTGCTTTTCCTTCTAGAGATAGGTGAAAAACCTTTCATAGCACTTGATCGAGTGAAGCTCCTATTGGTTTCATACTCTGACAAATCATAGATAAGGATTGTAAGTGCGTGTAGGGGTCTTCTCCTATCAAGCCATGAAATTTAAAAAGAGAATTAATCAGTAATCCCTTCATTTCAAAATTAACATCAAAATTAGGACAAACAGTACTAAAGGAATCATAATTCACATCAGAAGTTGTCGCTTCCCTAATAGTCCTTCTTCTTTGATTCCCATTATTTTCACCTACTCTCTCATGCTCCCCATTACCTCCATTATCACCATTCCTAGGTTGGTTAACATGAAAGTTAGGGTTTTGGGAAAAACTTGGTTCTCGGCCACATTCACTTCTTCCACAGTGTTGCTCTCACTATCTTGCTCACTTGATTCTTTTTCAACTAACTCCTTACTTTTCTCTTTTTCTCTTCTTTCTCTTTTAATTTTTCTCAAATGTTTCTCAATTTCAAAATGAATAACCTCCAAGGTTTTAATCAATGAACTCCATTTCTTAAAAACTTGTTAAATGCATCTAGTAAGTGCCAAGAGTGAGTTAATGCAAATGGTCAATTTGGTGATCAAGCATCATCTCATTATCAAACACAACTAGGTAGATAAAAGAGAATTATCAAAATCACAAAATGACATATATGAGACTTCATGTATTCAAGCTCCAAGTTCTACATCAACAAACCCAATAACAAAATTCATTGTTCAACACTTGATTAAACTATAATCAAGAAAATCCAACTACAAAGCGTAAATCCTAACTCAAGAGTTCATAACAGTGTAGAAAGATATGAACAAACTACTCCCTTTTGAAGCCTATTGAACTCAAGCCATTGCTACATCTTCAAGAGGAACTGATGCTTAGCCAAGCATTTCTTCGGGAGAACTCACAGCTAGAACCCTACCAAAAGCATCCATAGCAGCAGCAGCAGGTGGTGAATACAACGATAGATAAAATGAAAGAAAATGGTGGATGATGGTGGTGGATGACGGTGGTGGATGACGATGAAGTGGAGTGAGGAGTCTGGGAATGATGAGAGAACTTCTCTCTTTTTGTCTGATGGTATCTGTGTGTTGTATGTTGTCTTCTAACCTAACTTAGTAGGTTTTAAAATAATGAAGCCAGGTCGGGTCGCACAGCATGTGATTTTTCCCAAAAATAGTCCGAGTTTTCAAAGGTTTGCTAAGGATTTGTTCTTCGCTGGCTCCTTCGCTGCGGCGAAAGAATTAATTTTCATTGCAGCGAACTTCTCCCGAAAGTTTAGCCTGGATTTATCATTTTTTGCCGCGACGACAGATCCACTTCGCCACGGCGAACTTCCTGTAGCGTTGACTTCACTTCGGTCTTCTCTCATTCCATTTCTTCTTTTTGAACTCCTTTTCCTTGAGTCTCCTGTAATAAAAAGATGGTAGTTTACAGTGACAATTATTCTTAGAAAATTAAGTAGTGCATTTAATCATAATTTGTAGAACTTTTCACCTTCAAACTACATAAAATAAAAGCACACACTCAAGAATCAATTTAAGCACAAAAAGTTAAAGATAGGAGTTAAAAAGTATAGCAAAGGCCATGAAAATGTTACCAATTTATGATATAAATTTGGGCTCGATCAGTGGGACACATTAGCCATTGCACATGATGGCACAAACCAGGTGAAAGAATCCAAGATTGGTATTCTTGTTCATCAATATGAGTTGTTCAAGATGAAAGATGATGGGACTACTGATCAGATGTTTGGACGATTCCAAATAATTATTAATGTACTTAAACCTCTAGGGAGAATCTATGACAGTCAAGAGCATGTAAGAAAGATTCTCAGAAGTCTTCCAAAAAAATGTAGACCTAAGGTAACAGCAATACAAGAGGCTAAGGATTTAAGCAAGCTGAAGCTAAACGAATTACTTGGTTTGCTAAAAATCTGTGTAGAGATTGATCCAGAAGGTAAACCCAGAAGAGATAAATCTATTGCATTGAAGGCTGATTAGAAGAATCAGAAGATGCAGAAAAATACAAGCACATCTTCAAAAGCATTAAAGATTGAAGAAATCAAGAATGATGACGCTAGTGACTCTGATCAAGATTCAAGTGAAGATGAAGATGAGCTATCCTTCATTTCAAGAAAGATTAGAAGGATGTGGAAAGAGAAATCAAGGAGAAATAAAGACTTCTTTCAAAAAGAATAGCAAAGATGATTCGAAGAATGAGAAAAATTCTATCGTCTGCTATGAGTGTAATAAACCAGGACATTACAAGTTTGCATGTCCGTTGCTTAAAAGAAAACAAAAAAAAGTCAAGAAAACAAAAAGAGCATGGTGGCTGCATGGGAAGATTTGGATTCATCTGAATCTAAATCAGACTCGAAAATATTAGAACAAGCAAATATGTGCTTGGTAGCTAAAGGAGAAAGCGATGATAAGGTAATTCTGACTTTGATGATCTTCAGGATGCTTATTTAGAATTGTTAGAAGATTCACATATTATCTTAAACATTATAGGTTATTGAAAAAGAAATTTGTTGAAAATTTAAAGAACACAAAACTCTTATTCGAGGAAAACATTTGCCTTAAGAAATAAGTGGACGATATGAAAAAGAAAGTAACTATAGATAGATCTGAGGAAATTAATCAATTAAAACAAAGGATTAATAGTCTTTCAGCAGATTTATCAAAATTTACAGAAAGTACAAAAATGATGAATGATATGATTAGAATTTATAGACATCCAAATGACAAAAACGGTTTAAGCTTTAATAATAGAAATACTATTCATAATAGTGATGTTGTTCATAATAGGAATTTTGTTCCTAATAGAAAGAAAAAGAAACAGTACTCTTATTCAAAGAAAAATTATAAGACTAACCCCAAAGGACCCAAGAAAATATGGGTACCTAAAAAGGATATAATATATGCAGATCTCCTTACTTGGAAGAAGCAACCACCACCAATGGTATTTTGACAATGGCTGCTCATGACACATGACCGCTAAAAGGTCTATGCTCCTAGACCTCCGATACAAGCAAGGAGATTAGTAACTTTTAGAGACAACAAGTAGTACAAAAAAATTGGGATCGACAAAATTGGTAAAGATTCTCTTTCGTCTATTGATAATGTTCTGCTAGTTGATGGTTTAAAGCATAATCTAATCAGTATAAGTCAATTATGTGATTCTGGATTTGAAGTATCCTTTAATCAAAATTCTTGTATAATCAGAAACAAAGATGGTTCCATATTCTTTTCTGCCAAGAGATGAAATAATCTCTATACAATTAACTTAGACGATTTGAAAAGTCAAAATATTTCATATTTTATAACAAAAGATGATGAAAAACTGATTTGGCACAAAAAGCTAGGACATGTTAGCTTTCAACATATTTCCAAATTAGTTAAACATAATTTGGTAAGAGGTTTACCAAAGATAAGTTTTAACAAAGATTTCTTTTGTGAAAGTTGTCAAAATGGAAAATAAGTTAAAACATCTTTCTCGTCTAAAAATATTGTAACTTCGTCTAGACCTCTAGAGTTGTTATATATAGATTTGTCTGGTCCAACTAGAATAGCAAGTCTTGGTGGAAAGAGGTATGGTCTCATAATTATTGATGACTTTACTAGATTTTGTTGAATATTGTTTTTATCACATAAGGACGAATCTCTTAAATGCTTTAAAGTTTTATCCAAAAAGTTACAAAATGAAAAAGGAATTTCTGTTGCTGGAATTAGGAGTGATCATAGTGGAGAATTTGAAAATGATATATTCAAAATGCTTTGTGAAGAAAATGGAATTTTCCATAATTTCTCTGCTCCTAGAACTCCTCAACAAAACGGAATTGTAGAGAGAAAGAACAGGATGATTCAAGAAATGGAAAGGACTATGCTATATGAAATGAATCTTCCTAAGTACTTCTGGACGGAAGCTGTAAATACACCTTGTTATATTCAAAACAGAATATTTTTGGTACCTATTTTAAATAAAACTCCATATGAATTATGGAAGGGGAGAAAGCCAAATATTTCTTACTTTCATCCTTTTGGTTGCAAATGCATTATTTTGAATACAAAACAAAATTTCGATAAATTTGATTCTAAGATCAATTCAGGAATTTTTCTAGGTTATTCAATTATTTGTAAAGCTTATAGAGTTTATAATCTTGTTTCTAAATCTGTTGAAGAATCTATGAATGTAAAATTTAATGATGATTCTTATCCAGATAAAAGAGATGATTCTGATGATGAAACTATATCTGCTCCCTTAGTTAATAACCTAGATAATTCTGAAAATATTAGCTTCAGAAAAGATTGGAAATATTAATCTTCTCACCCAGAAAACTTGATTATAGGAGAAACATCAGAAGGAGTGAGAAATAGATCTAAGTTTAGAAGAGAGGCCAACATAGCATTTGTTTCCGAATTCGAACCTTAGAAAATTGATGAAGATCTTCAAGATGAAGCTTGGATTTTAGCTATGCAAGAGGAGTTAAATCAATTTACAAGGAATAGAGTTTGGTCTCCAATCCCTAAACTATCCAATAAATCTATTATAGGAACTAGATGGGTAATCAAAAATAAACAAGACGAATCAAGAAAAGTAACCCGTAACAAAGCTAGATTAGTAGCTCAAGGCTATAATCAACAAAAGGGAATAGACTATAATGAAACATATGCTCTTGTAGCTAGACTAAAAGCTATTAGGATCTTGCTCGCATATGTTGTTCATTACAATATAAAATTGTTTCAAAAAGATGTGAAAAGTGCATTTTTGAATGGTTTTATAGATGAAGAAGTTCATGTAAAACAACCCCTAGGTTTTAAAGACATTGATAAAGCAGATTATGTGTATAAACTTCATAAAGCTTTGTATGGATTAAAACAAGCACCTCGTGCATGGTATGATTGTCTAAGTTCATTTTTAATTAAAAAATGACTTTATTAGAGGTCAAGTAGATAAAACATTATTTCCAAAAAAATATTTAAAATGATTTTATTGTTGTACAAATATATGTAGATGATATCATCTTTGGTGCAACTTCCAAAAAATTATGTTCAAAATTTGAAATTCTTATGAAAAGTGATTTTGAAATGAGTATGATGGGTGAATTAAAGTTTTTTCTTAGTTTACAAAATAGACAAATTGAAGAAAATATTTTTATTCATCAACAAAAGTATATCAAAGAATTTTTAGTCAAATATAAAATGTTAAATGTTAAATCAATGTCAACTCCTATGCATCCTTCATTTATCTTAACTAAAGATGAAGTTGTTAAGAAGATTGATCAAACTCCTTTTAGAGGAATTATTGGTTCTTTGCTTTACCTAACTATAAGCAGACCTGATATAATGTTTAGTGTTTGTTTGTGTACAAGATTTCAAGCAGATCCTAGAGAATCTCATTATATTGTTGTTAAAAGAATAATGAGATACTTGGTAGGTTCTACTAATCTTTGCTTAATGTATGAGAAAGGTAAAGATTTCAGGTTAATTGGTTACTGTGATGCTGATTATGTTGGAGATAGGATTGATAGAAAGAGTATAAGTGGAGGTTGTCACTTTCTTAGTCATAATCTAATTTTTTGGTCAAGCAAGAGGCTAAGTTCAATTGCTCTATCTACTACAGAAGCTGAATACATGTCAGTTGCAAGCTATTGTTCATAAATATTATGGATAAAGTATCATTTAGAAGATTATTCTATCCAAGAAAATCAGATTCCAATCCTCTGTGACAACACAAGTGCTATCAATCTCTTAAAGAATCCAATACAACACTCAAGGGCAAAGCATATTGAAGTTAGACACTATTTTATAAGAGACTATGTATGAAGAGGGATCATCAATCTGAAATTTGTTGAGACAAATAAAAAATGGGCAGATATCTTCACCAAACCCTTAAGTGAAGACAAATTCAAAGAAATCAGATGAAATCTGAATATGGTGATGTTAAATGACCGTTCATCTAAAACTCTATGATCTAGACGATTCATCCTGAAGAAGTTAAAAAGTCGCAAGTTTTCATATAGAAACAGTAACTTTTCAAGAGTATATATAAAAAGCAATATCTACAACCTTGAATCCAACTTGATCAAAGTGCTCTCAACAAAGACGACCCAATGCTTTGTTCTAAACATCAAACTCTTCTCATTTCATTTCATATCTTTCTCTTAATATCCTCTATATACTAACCTCGCTTCTTAAAGAGAAATGCACTTCTTTGTTTAGTGTTTACCTTTTACATATTAGAAAATGCCAAAATATCTTGTTTATGGAAGGCTCATCAATTTCATTTCCTTAAAGAACACTCAGATAAATATCATACCTAAGATTGAAGTAGTTGGATGGAAGAAATTCTTCAATATCCGAGAGCTGGTGTATTTGAATGAAATATATGAGTTCTGGAAGAATGCGAAGGTGGCAGACAACACCTAGGTATCAATGGTAGATGGGTTGTCGGTAATAATCACACAAAATTCCATTGTGGAGGCTATTAGGTGTCCAAATGAAGGAGCAGAATTGTTCAACAATATAGATTGGATCGCTCAAAGTCATATAGACGAAGCCAACATCAATCGACAACTATATGGATTCAGTAATCCTAGAGTCAAGAAGTCTTCAACCCTCATTCCGAAGTCTAGGGTTCTTCACTCACTTCTTCTCTATTGTATCATACTGAAAGCAGGATCAAAGGACGTGGTGACAATGAATGATGAACATTGTCTGCTTCATCTACTCACTCACCAACCTGTTAATCTTCTGTTTTGAATCTATAGTACATAATAAAGGTTAGGGAGGATTATCATTTGAAAAGTGATTCTTTACCTTACAGTATGTTGTTAACAAGATTTTTCAACGAATTTGGAATACTACTTGATAGAGGAAACAGGGTAAAATTGGATGTTAAGAGTGTTAACAATGCCTGTAATATTCACAAAATGGGGGTTAAGACTAAAGCCGAAGCGGATGAAGATTTCACACCGAAAGCACAGTCTAAGGGGGAGCTTTCAGTAAGACAAAGTAGGAAAGGAAATGCTCCATTTGAAAAACAAGCAAATCCTTGATCATCCGAAAGAATATCAGCAAAAGTAAAGGTTGAAAAATTTTTTGATAAGCCGATACAAGCCAAGACGATTCTAGAGAAGAAGGAAAGCAAGGTTTAACAACTAACTCACCAAGTTTCTTCAAAAAGGAAGGCTAAGACACTCCAATCACAAAAGACACAGACTATTGAAAAGAAGACGAAGACATCATCTAAACAACAGCTAGTAACTTACAACCCTCCTCAACCTATAAAGAAGGAAGATTTGAAGATGAAGGTCATAGAAGAATCAACACCTGATCGTAACAGAGGTTTAATTATCATCATAGAACCTTTTAAAAAGAAAGTTAAGGTTTAAGTTGAACCTATGACAGTAAATGATCAGATGATACATCTTTTAAGTCCTGAAGAACAAAGACTATATAGTATTCTACGAGACTGAAAGGTATAATCATATCCATCGAAGATTACGAAAGATCCTTATACAATTTATCCAGTGCCAAGTAGAACGATAATCAAGATTGTACCAGATGTACAACCTAAAAGTCCAAAACTGGTAGTCAATAAAGAAAAAGGGAAGAAGAAGAATTTTCCTGAAAGACAAGAAGTTGATCTCACAGAAGAAGAAATTCAAGCGGCAGTAAAGCACATACATAATGTATGTCACGCATCTCAACCTATAAACGCCTATGTATCACATCATATATCAAGGGAATCAGGAAGTAATTTTGGAGCATCTACTATAGACATAAGCTTCAAGATAGTTGGCACAATATCAAAGGGAAGGTATAAAAGTATCACAATTGAAGGTATCATTTTTAACTTAGAAACCTTTGTGCATTTGCTCATTCATTTCAAACCCTTAGGTTTCATTCCTTCAGTTAAAACTACTTTACACATTCTAGGCCAACCGATTTACAAATTACCCAGACCTGATGATCTTGATATCCCTGATGGAAAATAACCTTTAAAAATACCCTCAATTAAAATTATAGAATTAGACGATTCACCTAGAAAATCATCCATCATTGAACACATTCATTCACTTAGTGAAATACTACAAGATGCCACCATCAATTCAGAGCTCTTGAAGAATTTTATCGAATGGACTAAAGCTAGTCACAAGTAGATGGAAGCTCAGGAAGCCTTAGCTAAAAATGTTGAGGAAATTAATACTAAGCTGGATGAACTAGGTAATGCAGTGGGTGATCTTCGTGAGGAAATAGCACTTCTACGTGTTTCTATAGAAGAAGACCTCAAGACGATCCGTACTGATCTTCAACAATTGTTTTCTAAAATTTTGAAGCATCTAAAATAAACTATCTTTTTTATTAATAACAAATCAGGGAAGAACAGTAGAAAGGAGAATTAGAAATTTTCTGAATATTATCTTTTTGCTTCATCTGAATATTATTTTTATCTTATAATATTATGATTATTTGTTATCATCAAAAAGGGGGAGATTGTTAAGTTAAGAAGACTTCACTTCTTCTATTGAATTTGATGAAAGTCAAATAATAATAATAATAATAGAAGTGTGTGAACTATTTGCAGATAAATATAAGTGGCACAAATCATCAAATCAAGATGATACTTAAGTAAATGTTGAATAAGACAAAGCGTCTAACACGAATCAGAAGAAGTGATCAAGTCTAAGACACTAAACGAAGCATACGAATCTAAGCAAGATGACATAATTCAAGAATGTGCTAGAACATTAGTCAGTTGGAGTTGGTTATAGGACTCAACTAATAACAAACTTTAGAAGACTCTACAAGCAGATTTCTCAAAGAAGACCATTAGAGATTCAGGTTATAAATATTAGTTGTAGTTGTAGAGTTTGAAAAAAAAAGGAAAAGGAACTATAATTGTACAAAAATATTTAGAAAAACTCTGTGCTCAAATGCTCGTGTTGTGGAAAATATTATGAGAGAAAAGAAAGAAAAAAGATAGCAAATACATCTATAACATGAAGCTCAAAAGAAAGGTTAGAGCCTGAAGAGGCTAAGGAAGCAGGTAAAGAATACTTTGTGAAAGTGACTTAAAGAGGCTCTACAAGGGTAGAAATAATACTTGTAACATTGAAGGAGATAGTGAAATCTCAGACAAACTCTATGGACTGGACATAGCCCAAGGTTAAGGGTGAGGCAGTATAATCGCAGTGTCATATTCTCTAACTCTTACCTTTTTAATTTTCTTGTTGTTGGAAAATAGATACTAAATTTCGCTATTGCATTACTCATCAAATTAAGTCCATTGTTTAATCTTGTAATCATCTGAATTTGTCAAGAAAATCAAGAAGATTTTAAAGATTCATATCTTAGACAATTTAACACAATTCAACCCTCCTTCTTCTGTATTTTGCATATTATACATAATTTCTATATTAACAAGTGATTTACTTCACAAGTCTCATCAAGGAAGGAATTCAAGGAGGAAGAAGAGGAAGGTTATAGAAAGTGCTGAGAAAATTGGAAGAAAATACCAAGCACTTAGAGGGCCATTTGGACACCAAAGAGGCATAATTGAAAGAGGTAGTGCACCATCCGTGTCAATAGTAGTATCAAATGAAGAAAATACTTACATATTTTATTGTCTGAGGTGTTCAAGTTCCATCGACAACACCATCACTACCCGATTCACTACAAGTTTTCTCGCTTTTACTTTTTTTATTATTATCTATCTTATTTTTATTGTTTTGTTTTCCACATTGAGGACAATGTTTTGTTCATATATGGGGATGTTTATGCATTGGCATATCATTTATGTGTGAAATTGATGTTTGCATTATGTTAGTTTTGATTAGGTTGGCATGGTGTGACTATTTGATTGCATTGTGTGTGTGTGAGTGTGTGTGTGTGTGTGTGTTAGTATTCATTGTATAGATGTTTTAATGGCATGAATTGAATGGAATTCGCTTAATTTGAACATGGTCAATTGTAAAGGCACGGTAACTTATGGATTTTGGATTTTAAGTATCTTTGGGTTGAATATGCATGTTAATTATGATATGGCACCTATTCTTTCAATTTATGATATTTTTTATATACATTTATAATTATATGCAATTAAATTAGTTAGCATCATGTTACCATTTTGTGAGAGTGGTTGATTAAGAAGCAAAGAGGTAGGCTAAGAAATTGGAAAAAAAAGTGTTAAATAGAGTTACTATTTCACTAGCCCTTTTTTAAGAGAATTAGGTTAAGAATAAAGATGGTAGCCAGTTGAAAGTTATGATATAGCTGAGTAATCAAGACGCTTTCATGACAAAATGTTTGTCTTCGCATCAAAAGGCTAGAATGACACTCCAACCAAGCTAAATAAAAAACATAAGCTAATTATATAACCAAGGAGTATTCATGACAAAATAGTTGCTTTCACGTCCAAAAACTAGGTGATTGTTAAAGAAAATCTCAAACAAATGGTGCTTGCAATAAATTAAACCTATTCATCTTTTAAAAATAGCAAGAATTTTCATGAATGTTTACTTATTGATAGTTTACCTTTTTAATCGATCATTAATAATATATGCATGCTTACAAGTATCATAGGTGTATGTATGAATAGAGTGTCATTTTCATTTATATGTATATTCAAATCAAAAAAATTAAATATTAATGGAATAAATTGATGTTTTGGCACTTTTAAGTGGTTAATGTTTGAGGTTAAGTTAATTGCATAAGATTTGATGTCATTGTACCATTATTACATGTTGCATGACTATGTTTTGGTGTTTTTTAAATGGTTTTAGTTTTTCTTGAGGACAAACAAATATTGAAGTGTGGGAATATTGATAATTGTAGATTATAGTATGTTTTATAGGTTTCTAAATATATTTCTAAGTGTCTTCTTAGATGACAATTATGTTTTTAGGACTATAATTACATTATTGTTACTATTTTTATGTGTTTTAATTGTTTGATTAGTTTAGAGCAAGAATTTGATCTTAACTTAGGTTTCAAAGGGTGTTTGATGTGTTTGTGAGTGAATGGAAGCAAGAAATTGAAGAATGGAAGAAGCCACGATTGTGACATAGAGCATGGAGAAAATTTCGACTTTTCCAACGCGTAAGTTTCTTATACTTTTGACGTTTTAGGACTATTTGCATAACCAAATCAAGTGGAGAATCCCTTAAAAGAACCATAGAATCCTTAAGAAGTATTTAAAGAAAAGAAAATTACCAAAAACAAAGGTGAACATCAAATTTAAAGAAGATCAAAGAGGAGACAATAAGAGAACTCCAAATTTTCCAACTTTTCATATCAAGACTCCAAATAGTTTTCTTTCTTTTCTTTTGGATGTTGATTTGGATTATTAGGATTTTAAACATGATTTCAAAATCCATGTTATGATTGTTATTATTCTTTTCTTTATTCTTATAGTTGGTAATAAATTGAGAGATTGAATCAAGTTATTTGTGTTAAGATATCCAACAAGACTTGGTAGCTTAACATATTTGCAAATATTAGCATAATTAAAATTTTAAAAGAGATCCTAATTGAGAATTAATTATCTTTAGGATTGCTTCAAATCTAATTGAACAGTTAGGAGTAGTCTTATAAATCGAGAGGTTGCAATTCTATTATTATTGATTTCAACTAGGATGACTTGATTAGATCTCAAGAGAGAGTAATCAAAACCTTAAGATATCTAGAATCAAGCATAATTGAATCAACAAGATAAAGGGAAGCAAGAATAGAATGACCCTAACTTTCCTTCATTGATTAACTTTATTTTAATTTAATTAATTAAATCTTTTATTACTTAAACAAAGAGCATTCAAGTTGTTAGGTGACTAATCAATCCTCGTAGGAATGATATCTTTTATACTACAACTTAAGATCCATATACTTGCGTTATTGAAGTTTTTATATAAAGTTGTCAACATTAGATCTATTGATTATGGCTCTCTTTAAGGCTCTTACTATTGCTCTAGAATTGTAGGTTTGGGCTGTCCTTTTGACTTTGGCCTTAATGGTCAGAATGATGGTGGGACAATTTTTAAGCCTAAGCTATTACAACCTCATTAATGTATATTCTTAGTACATATAATAATCCATATATGCTAAAGTGGGTGTCACAGGTGTCTATGCAACTAAGGTTCTGTGGTGGTTTTAACACTAGAACATATAACTTACCATTATTCTTAGTCTTCTTATGTCTGAGCCTCCTTAACTAATAATAGTTATGTGTTAACGAGTGCACATTACTAGTCATGTGCATTAACATGAGGCTCCACCATCCTCACCACCTATAAGATATGTATGATAAGCTAAATAGAAGTTTTGATTACTATCCAATGATGCTCATCACTAAGAAATCCCAATCTCTACGGTAATCGCTTTATAATGAACCCTTTACTAATATTCAAAGTTAGACCGATGCAAGTAGACTTGGATAAGTTGCATAAATGTATAACTAAAATGTTCCAAACCTCATAACACATGTTCTCTCAAACCAAGCACATAAAAAGTGGACAAGTAGCTTGTGGACATACCATATTAGCAGAAAGTCAAATCTAGATACCTTACACTATGCAAGAGAGTAAGGCATCATTAAGGTCATAGCATGCTAAAAATGGAATGTTTTTACTTTGGGGTATTAACAATCAACTAGAGGTTGGGCTAAATGTACGGTCAATGCATACTCCATAAACTAAAGTTTAGCGTGAATCCTAAACTAGTTGTAATTGAAACTATTAAGTGTAATGCAAACCTCCAAGATAAAACTTGATCACTGAATCATCCTCTAAGAGGTCTTATTGTCATCCACCTAGAACATACATATGAACTCCAAAACAAGCTTCTGATAGACTCGCTCTTAGATGTCAATTAGCTTTTTCCACCCATTAAATGCTATAATTCTCCATACCTTATCTACCAGGTGGGGGCTCTTGCAATACTCCCAATCAATGTATCATGGTGGCTTAAAATTCTTCAAAAATAGTGAATTATAACACTTTAGCTAAAGCCCAATTGTAAAATGTAAGAGTAAGAGCTTGAGCTTCTCCATAAGTGATGTTATCGATGGAACATCTGCAGTAAGTTATTATAACCCATAAATTCTCTCTAAGGTTGACTCAATAAGTCTAGGCATCTTACAATGGTGCTAGTCTCCTCCTTCACTACACTGTTGATGCTACTAGTCGAGTCATTATCTAATAACCTAAAAATTAAAAAACTAGCTTTAAATTAATAAGATGTAACACTAGAAATCACATATATATACAAATATCAAATTATGATGTGGCAAGAAAAAACAATATAAATGCCACCTTATGAAATCATTAATAAAATACAGGAACCTCAAAAAATAGTTAATCTTATTATATAATATCTCCCACATTCATGCTCCTTTACAACCTAATCATGATCATTTTATAAAACCATTTTAAAAATCAAATCAATTAAGATCCTAAGATCCCCTACTAATTTCTTGAAAACCATCAAATGTATATATATATGTTAAGATAATTGGAAAATGAATTTAAGCAAAATAGGGGTAATGGAACTCATCATGAATCATTGACAACCTTGTCCTAAAATGAAAAAAATATAACAAGAATGTAACACTAGGAGATGCCAATATGATAATACCATTAACCAATGTCATCCATAATTAGCTCAAATATAGCATCAAAACATAAATTTATGTCATAATTCATTGAATTTTAGTACTAACAGTCCCAAACTTTCTCCACAATGAATGTTCATCCATAGTATACCACAAAACTTAACTATCATCTTCAACAATCCACAAATAAATGAAATACTAGAATTAAATGTTATACGAGTCTGAATACCTAGATTTCAAACAAGGATGGATGAAAAGGATGTAAGAAATGGCCAAAACTCTATAAAAAAACCATATCTTCAATAGAAATGGGGCTTTCCTTACACAATAATGCTTCAAATATCAAACTTTTGGTGAGTTATGAGAAAAATCGAGAACAAAATAGCACGAGGAAGGCAAAAATCATTAAAAACTATAGCAGGTTTTTTATAACTTATATCGTATATGAACATAAACCATACACCATATTATATCTAGGACATGTTCACCATATAAAGTTTATTAGGTCTATATTGAATTGAACCTAGGATCTACATAAGTCTGACATGGGAATATATTTGATGAATAAGGGTAACGTAGGAAAAATATAGTTAAGTGCTCTATAAGGTAGACATGAAAAGGACACAGTGATGTATTGTGTAATGAGTTATAAACATAGAAATAAAAATTGAATGAAATGAACATTGTGAGGACATCATGTCAAGTTGGAACTTTTCAAATTTTACATTTTTACTTAGATGGACATGGTCCATATAGGTATGTGTTAGCAAACGCGGTAGTGGCATGGGATCATATGATTCCTATGTTTAAAATAGGTTATCTTAGCTTTTATGTCACTTAAACAGAGGGTTAATATGCTACCCTATTTTCCCCATTTAATGTATGAAAGAAGTTGAGAATTTTACCCATTCAAACATAGGAATGTGTTCTTAAGTATGTTTAGCGTACCTAGGATTGGTGGAAAACATATGAGCTATATGGAGTTGTGTTAGTCTTGTGTTCAAAATGACCACTTAACAAGTCTCTTGAAATAGGAGCATGAGGCAGACGTGCCCGGACGTTCCTCAATATAGGGTATCACATAAGGCCATGTTAAGGCTATATGCAAACTACTCTTGATTTCTCAAGTGTGAATTGATATAGGTCAATATGGGAGAAGGCATAAATTAAGCATATTAGGGTGTTTTGCTACACTTGGACTATATGATATTATGCTTAGACCATGTTCAAAATTACTGCTCTTAACTTCTCTATTGCAAATTGATGTAATTCAACACTGGAGTGGACACGAGGAAACATTCTTATAATATTAACTTAAGAATATGGAAATTCATATTGAACTAATCCTAAGCATTTTTCAATGAGAATTTAGTAAAGATTTAACAAAATTTTGTTTCAAACCATACATTTAACACAACAACACCTAAAGCCACTATTAAAAATAACTTAAATCTAAAAATAAAAAACAAATAAAAATTTGATTGCTTACCAACAAGCATTCATTTAAGGTCGCGAGCTCGACACCTTTTATTTTTAATCCTCATAAAAGACATATGAAATTCTTTTTTCAATTTGATCTCCCACCTTGTACAGCTTCAATCATTACCTTTCACCATGAAGGCTCTAGTTTTTTTCTCCCCACTTTAACTACTCCATAAGGAAAAACCTTGCACTCATGGAATAAAAACCACCTTAACTTTAAATTTCCAAGAAAAAAATTTAAATAAGAGTTAAAAAGATATGTCTTATCTCCTCTGTGAAATTATTAACAGAGGATGTTTTCACTATACTAGTACTTGATTTTGTCCTTGTACGTCTTAGCATTCTCTTAAACATCTAACCTTCACATGTCATTCTCTTTAAGTTAAAAGTAATTTATTCTCATCAATAGGCTTCAAATCAATGTCAAAAGTTTTAATCACTTAAAAAGCCTTGTGCTCTAACTTAATTCAGAGATGATTGGACTTCTTATACACAAATTTAATTAGCATCATACCAATGGGAATCTTATAAGTGGTATGATATAATGATTCATCTAGCTTTAATGCCTAATCTTTCCTCAATCTAGAAATCATCTTCTCAAGTATGCTTTTGATTTCATAGTTCAAAAACTCAATTTGGCCACTTGTTTGAAAATGATATCATAAGATAACCTTATGAGTTACCTTGTTTTCTATGAATGAGTCTTAAATTAGGAATCTGGAGAATGCAAACTATCTTCAATAATCACTTTCTTAAAGAATTTTTTTCCACTATAGACTTGATTAGTTTGGGATGTTTTTTCTTACATCGACTTAGACACATAATCCACCACTACAAGGATGTTCTTATTTCCACATGATGATAGAAAAGGGCTAACAAAGTTTATTCTTATAATATAAAAGATCTCAACCTTTAAAATATTGTTAAAAGTCATCTCATTTCTTCTTAAAATATTACTAAGTTTTTGACATCAATCATCAGTGGATATATACCTATGAATATTTTTGGAGGGAGTGGGACAATATAAGCCTATTTAAAGAATCCTAGTGGTAATTTTTGAATTACTAGTATGGACACCACAGATGAAGAATTATAATGAAAGATTATCTAACCAATCTTATAGGATACACCTAAAAAAATCTCAGAAAAAATATCTTAAAGAGAAAAGGTTAATCCAAACTATAATTATGCCTATAAAAAACTTCTTCTTTTATTGGTAGTTCAAATAAGGACGTAGAATTTTACATGTAATATAGCTTATAAAATTAGTAAACCATGAAGCTTCCAACTTTAAGATGGCTAACAGTTGATCATTAGGGAATGGATTATCAATAAATAGATCTTCTTCTTCATTTTCATCTAACTCTTGTCTTAATCTAGAAAGATGATCTGCCACTAAATTTTCAATTTTGTTCTTATCCAAAATCTCAAGGTCAAACTCTTAAAGAAGAAGGATTTATGGAATCAATATGTTCCTATCATCCTTTTTAATTAAGAGATAATAGTATAATGATTAGTGTAGACAATAATATTAAAGGCCACCAAATATAAACAAAATTTATCAATAGCAAACACCGCTATTAGTAGCTCTTTCTCAATGGTAGCATAGTTCACTTTGGCCTTATCCAATGTTTTACTTGTATAGTAGATGACGTAAACCTTCTTATCCTTCCTTTACCTAAAACATGCTCCAATTGCATAATCATTTACATCACACATGATCTTTAAAAGGAGGTCAAATTTAAAGGTGGATAATTGAGGAACTAGTAAGTGCCTCCGTCAACCTCTTAAAAGCATTAATAAATTCTTATTTAAAATTAAAAGTAATATCCTCAAAAAAATAGGTTAGTCAAAGATTTGACAAATTCAGAAAATTATTTTATGAGAAACTAGTAAAATTGGCATGGCGCAAGAAACTTCTTATGCCTTTGAAAAAGATGGGTAGTAGCATCTTCTTAATCACCTTTAATTTTGCTCTATCAAGCTCAATCCCTTGCTCAGTCACCAAGTATCCAAAAACAATGCCTTCCCTTACCATGAAATGGAATTTCTCCTAATTCAAAACCAAGTCAACTTCTTCAATTTATTACAGCAATTTAGAAATTTTACTTAAACATTCACAAAAAATAATGTCATATATAAAGAGATCATCCATAAACACTTTTATAGTATACTTAACAAGATTAAAGATAGTAGTCATGGTATAAAGTTGAAAAGTATTAGGAGGATTATAAAGACTAAAATGAATTCTCCTATCAAAAAATATACCATAAGGATATGTACATTTAATATTTTCTTAGTCAATAGGATGAATAGGAATTTAAAAGAAACCAAAATAACTTTCTAAGGAATAGAGATAAGAATGCTTTGCTAACCTCTCAAGCATTTGATCAACGAAGAGAAGGGGAAATGGTCATTTTGGGTTTCCTTGTTCAACTTTTTATATTCGTTGCACATTCTGTCACATAGCACTATTTTAGTAGGTGATTAATTCATTATTTCTCATTTTTAATCATTACCATGCCCGTCCCTAATAAGTACTTGAATTAGATAACACATTTACTGTTAAAGATAGGATAGATTATCCTAACATTAAGTAATTTGAGCACCTATTTTTTAACCACTTCTTTTAGGTTGGAATTCAATCTTCTTTATTGCTCAATAGAGGGCTTGTAATCATCTTCCAACAATATTCTTGTATGCAAATGGATGAGTTGATGCCTTTGATATCACTAATAATATAATCTATAAATTTCAATGCAATCTACGGACCTATAATCATAATGAAGATGGAACAAGGCCAACAAATTCATGCGTAAGGATGGAAGGAAGATGTTGGAACCTAAATTTTTTTAGAATTTAATCAATTAATTTAGCAAGCATGAATAGAAATTAGAATTATTAAATTATAATATGTTGGAGTTTAGTCAAGAATATATTTTATTTACATATGTTTGCATAAATTAAATTGAAATGTTAAATAGAAATGTTCGAATTAAGTTAGTGTGTAATATGACACAAGAGAATAAAAGATCAATTAGACATTAAATTAAATGTGGAAGGGTAAAATTGTAAGGACCAAAAGTGATCTTAAATAAATAAGAAAAGAAATGAGAAAGATGAAGTGAAACGTGTTGGAGAAGATAGGAAGAAAGAAAAGAAAAATGAAGGAACTAGAAGAAGAGAAGGAGAAAATGATCCAAAAAAAGGAAGAAGGAAAGAAAGAAAAAGGAGAAAGAAGAAGAAGGGAGAGGCTTCAGCTGAGCTTTAGGTATCCTTCATCATTTCTTCTTGCTTTGGTAGAAAAAGGAGCTAGAGTTTAGTTTCATGTGCTGGAACTAAAGGGAAAAAGGAGAGGACCAAGAAACCCATTTCTTATTTTCATGGATTTTAACTAGATCTTAGTTATTCTAGCCTAGATAAACCATGGGTAAACTAAGTCTAAGCTCAATTTTGATTATTAAAACTTTATGGATTTTCTATTTGTATATTTTTTTGAATGAAATTTGTTCGTTTGAAGGAAACCAAGAAAATCCGAGGCAAAAGCAAGAGGATAGGCAAACTTGAGTTTAGACTTACAATTAATTAGGCAGGTAATATGTTTATAGTATTGTGGACGATGGGCTGATTTCTTGCTTGCTTGCATGCTTAATTGCTTAACTTTGAATTATTGTGATTGTTGGAAAATGCATTATGATTTATTATCATGTTATGCCTTGAAGATGTTACGGCATTTTGTATTAATGAAAAGAGGAAAAAGCACAAGAAGCATGAAAGTGTGAACAAGTGATGAAATAAATTGAGCATCAAAATTTACTTGTGTTTGGGTAAGAGAGATACCATTTCATTTGTCATATGCAAGTTAACTTAAAGCCTTCTCTTGGCTACCAGCTTATGGCACATAAGCTCCTAAGAAACGGACTCATTTAGTTCATAGTGTAAACTTCAGTTTCTCCATTTTGATCCATTGGACTCTCTCAAGCTATTATGTTTGTGCATTTCATTTTGATTTGTTGAGCATGATACACAATTGAGTGTTGTGTCTTGATGGTTGAATATACATGATATAATTTATGTGATAACATTTTTAACTATGAGTTACATATATATATTGTGTGTGACTCATAACCAATGGCTATAAACATATTAGCCACTGAGCTTCACAGCTCAACATATTGTTTTTCCACTCCTCAGGTGCAGAACGAAAAGAAATTGATCCTTGCAAGCCTTGGCAAACTCCAAGATATCTACCTTTTGTAACTAAGTTAGTTCGACTATATTTGGAAGCTTTATAAGCATATCAAACATGAGCATTCATTTAAATTTTGTATTATGCTATTAATGTGACATTTGATATGTAATTAAAGCTACATAAAAACTCTGTTTTGATTAAGCAATGAAAGTAAGAGTTGAAGAAGTTCCCTTTATACATGTTCAAAACTATTTTCTTTGTTGGGTTAATAATTGTTGTTAGAAATGGAATAGTATGCTGTTAGATGGCCCTGGATAGAATTAAAATCAATTTTCCTTCTAGAATTCATTTATGTACATTTAGTGTGTGTTGGATCCGGGTCTTTTTGGAATATGTAAAAGCGCATAATAGGCAAAAGAAGAAAAGGGGGAAATAGATGTAGTGTTATCCTTAACAGAATTTATATCCTGATTTCAACGATTAAACTGTATTGATGTAGGCCAAATCAAACAAAGTTGTCTTCATAAAAATTGTAGCTTATCCTCTTAGCTTTCCAACGGTATAAAGTTTGAAATTTTTGGACATCAAAATTGAGAGATATGACTTCTACAAGACAGTGATGCTAGACAAGGTATATGTTGGACAGCTTCTAGGAAAGTAACTAATTTAAGTTTCTCATTACAACTTTGAGCTTCCAGCCTTCTTCTCACTTGATCTTCACCCAATTGTGACGTAATGTAGCAATGTAATAAGTATCGAGACCCCAACCCAACAAAAGAGGTTCAAGTTCTATATGTGAAGCTTTCTCTTATTGAAGAGACGAAGGAGTGCACTAAACCGTTAACTTCTCAACTTTTATCTTGAAAGCTAGAAGAAGTGTAAACATCTCGATGTTCTTATTACTTAGGGAGCCATCCTTTACTAAACACTCTTTAAATAGTTAACTTAAATTATGCTTAGCAAGCTTCCCCCTCACCAAATCAATCAAATCAATCATACACCAATTAGGCAAATTAAACTTTACTCTTTTATGACCAACAGTTAAGGAAAGCTTTCTATTTTTAACATCAATAGTAGCTCCAATTGTAGCTAGGAAGTGATTTTTAAGAAAATGATGGGATTTGATTATTCTCCTCTATCTCTAAAATAACAAAATCAGTAGAATGAAAAACTTAAGGACCCTGATGGGTACATCCAGTAATACGCCAACTAAACACTTAATAGAACAGTTCTCTAATTGTAAGAGATTGGTAGTGGGTTTCAAGTCATCCATCTTGATCATTTTACAAATAGATAAGGGCATAAGATTAACATTTGCCTCTAAATCACATAAAGCATGATTAAAGCTCATATCACTAATAATATAAAATAAATCACCAAGATCTTTGAGTTTAGATGGCAATTTGTTTTGAATTATACCACTACATTATTCAATCCAAGCTACAGTTTCATAATCTTGAAACTCCCATTTATAAGATAATAGCTCCTTAAAAAAATTAGTATAAGAGGGAATTTGTTTCCAAGCTTCTATAAAAGGGACATTAATTTACAACTTTTAAAAAACTTCCGTTAGTAAGTAAAACTACATTCATTCATGATCTAACTACTTACTCCTCAACTAGTTAAGGCATATTTCTACTGCTTTGAATGCATTAAGCTTCATAAAATTCCATAATAGCTTCCAGTATAATACCAGGAAGATAACGTAGGTCTTCCTTAAACACCCTATTTAGCACTCTCTACCCAAACCACAATCTACTCATAAGCAAACTCTCTCAAGTTATATATAAGTGAATTAAGATTTAAAAAATCATATATGATGTCATAAATTAAATTAATACAAATATAACCATTATCTTTTCTTCATGATATAAAATAGGTGTTTAGTCGCAAAATATCTTCAAAACAATAAAATCGAAAGAGAAAAATATAGAGAAATAATAGTAGAATTAATTTTAGATTTTTCAATAACTTGATATATTGAGATAATTCCTAGATCTTGATTTTATAGTAAAAAGCAACTTAAAATCAATTGCGTTAGGGTTGAGGAAGCCTCTTGACAGCTAACCCTAACTTCTAAAGAGAAAAAGATGTTTCAAGTGTTTTCTTCAAAATATTGTTATAAGTCCTATAAAAATGAGGCTTTTTTTTCCTTAAATATGTTTTATTACTCCTAGTATATGATTGTCGCCTAAATTGTTGGCCTTAGTGATTTCTCTAAGTGAAAGATATGTCCTTTGGTATAAACATCTCTCTCGTAGATCTTTCTGTGTCTTTCTGATTTGCGCACACTCTCCAACACGACAACGGTTCAAGACGTGTTACTTACTGCACTTAATCCTTCTTTCTGTGTCTTTCTGATTTGCGCACACTCTCCAACACGACAACGGTTCAAGACGTGTTACTTACTGCACTTAATCCTTCTATCGCTTGGGCTAGCACATAAGCAAGACCAGATCATTTTCCTCAAATAATTACGAATTTTCCCCTAATTCTTGAATAATATCATTCAAGGTCTGACTTGCACAATTAACTAAAAAGATACCACAAGTAATTAAGATAATTTAGCATTGTAGATCAAGCGAGATACTTAAGAAAATATGTGAATATTTCATGCCAACATTATAAAATTTAGGAACATTTAAAAATGTTTTCTAATTATAAATTCACAAAAGGAAATTATTAATTATTCTTAACAACAATACAAAATTTATTGCCAAAATTATAATTGATAATTTTAAAAAAAGATAACATCTTAGCATAGTTTAAGTTTGTCAATAATTAGGACAAACAAATATGTATCTTCCATCTGATGTTAAAAAATGGAAGCTCTGATATATTCATATTTTAGTTATAATTCAATATATTTAAAATAATTCCTTAATTTTAACAGAAATATAATCTATTGTTAAGATTAAAAATAAGACATTTTATTTTTGTTTTAGTTTCAATCCAACTCACACAATAAAATAATATGAAAAAACTGATTTTATTTTGATTGTTAGTATTATTATTATTATTATTTTTACAAGTAAAATATTAAGGATGCTTTGTGTTGATGTTGTTTGTTATCAAATAATTTATCAGTTTCCTTTTTTTTTCTTCAACTAATTTTTATAAAATTAGAAAATATATTTATGATATTGTTATTTTAACATTTCTAGTACTACTGCAAAATTAATTTTTAACATTAGAAGATTTATTTTAGTGTTATAGTCTTATACCTTTTGATCTCATTATATAATTCTTTTTATTAAATTTTTATATTTTTTTCATGTTTATTAGTTTATAAAATCTAGATCTTTCTTATGCTAAATATGAATTGATTTTAGGCTAAAGAAACCATTTATAAATTGACTTGACTTACAATTTTAATAAAACCAACTCGCATTATTCACCCTAGGTTTTAGATTTAGAGGGTAGCGAAGTCCAAACACATCTATCCTCCACAGCCTGTGACCTTGCATGTCCGGGCGAGAGATAAGCTACCAGTTATCTCCCTTGTAGCATATTAGTAACAAAAATAGAATGACGATGAGAATAGCTTCCGCCAACTTCATTGTTCCTAGCTCATCACTGATATCGTATGTGTCCCAATTCTCAGGTTTTATGGTTATTAGAAACAGGAGATTTTCATTCTCGGCTTCCAAGATAAGCATGAGCTTGAAAGCCGGCATCGTTGGGCTCCCTAATGTTGGCAAATCCACTCTCTTCAATGCTGTTGTAACGTTCTTTTCTTTTCCTCCTCCTACTGTTATTCCAATAAAGCAAATGTTTGCGTCATTGATATTTTATCTGCTGGGAAAAAAGGAATTTTTGGTTTTTCATTTGGTGATACTTCCTGGCATCAGTTTCACATGAACCTCTTGTAGCATTTGATAAGGCTTAGTTTGTGCAAACATAAAGGGGCAGTACAACCTCGTGCATTAGTCAATATGTTGGCTAGTTACAGGATCCGATCATCATATCGTCTATCCGCTGCTATGAGTTTGCCCTTTACTTCTTTTATGTATGTCAGCTAAATAATGGCCATAATCCTCTACTTTAATGAGACTGTAAATTTATATAGTTTCATGAATTTGGACGACTCTTCCGTCGTTTAAATTGCATTTTTCTTTTGATTGATTGATATGGTTACTGACTCTTGTAGGTGGAGAATGGAAAAGCTCAAGCTGCCAATTTCCCCTTTTGTACCATAGAACCAAATGTAGGGATTGTTGCAGTTCCAGATCCACGACTCTATGTAATTTCTGATCTCAGCAAATCTCAACGCGCAGTCCCAGCATCCATAGAATTTGTGGATATTGCAGGGCTTGTTAAGGGTGCCAGTCAAGGCGAGGTTGCTTCAGTTCTACTGATGTTACTTTGATTTTTTACCAGTTAACTTGGATATTTCTTGCTTAGTTTCCCTTTTTCACTTGTAGCTGGACTTTCTTTTTTTAATTCTGTAAATTTTTTTTTCTTTTCAATAATCTTGTAGGGATTGGGTAATAAGTTCTTGACACATATCCGTCAAGTTGACTCCATTCTTCAGGTTTTTGTCTGTGCTTGCTCATATTTATGTTCTGTTGCAGCTAAAATAATTTATTTTCATGAATTGTGTTATCAATAGTAGTATGATCCAGAACAGTTTCATTAAATCCAAACCTTCATAATACAGGCATTGATATATATTAAGTTATGCTTGGTATAGCAGTCCAAGGAATTCAAAGGTGCCAAGGGTTAAGACATCTATATTACTTGTGTCTTGGGCACAAAAAAGGTGGTCATCTCAGTTAAGCGAGTTATATTAATAAAAAATAAATTTGTGCAAACATCAAATTAATATTTCACATGTTTATTGTTCCTGCATTACGTATGCTAATAATTCTTGATCTTTTTATACCACATCAAGAATTATTTATAATTTGGGTGGACTTGCAAGTATGGAACTAGTTAGAGATATAACAACCATGTTTCTTTGCTGAAATTTTATTTCTAAGGCTGACCAACTCTTTTGTTGCGATGACTGAGTAATTGTTGAATATGGTCAGTAAAACGTTATTATCAGCCTTCATATCATCATGAGAGTAAAACATTCAATAGCATCATATGTGACGTTGCTCTTGCTGTTTACCATGAATGAGAACTGAAAGTCAAAATTTTGAATTCAGTACTTAATAGGACCTAGTACACAATAATTCTTACCAAACAATGTGTTGTATTTGAATCACTACTTCGTATGCAAGCTGTTAGGAATAAGGGTCACAAGGGAGGAGAGTGTTTAGTTTATACACGGAAGAAGAAGATAGGTTGAAAGTAGTAGTTAGATAGGATGAAAGCAGTAGTTAGATATCGATATATTTTAGGGATTCAGGTTGTTAGTAGGAGATATCTATTCCTTAGAAGTTTGTTAGGATAAGTAGATATAAAATAATAGTCTATGGGATAAGAGGGATGGTTTTTTAGATTAGTAGGTACTCTCGGAAGTTTTCCAGAGATTGTAAAGGGGCTTCCCTTGTGAAAAAGGTTCTACCTTCTTGTTTTTTTAATAATACAAAGCTACTGCTCTCTATTTAGAGTCATTTAGCACTCACGCTCATTAACTTACACAGTTACCTAACAATTTGGTCCGACCTGCTGGATCGATGGAGGCACGTGTAGAAAAGTTGGAAGACTCTGTTGCCAGAATTGAGAAAGCCATGGGGGAGCAAGTCGCAGACTTGACGAAAGTAAAGAACGGCATGGACCATTTAGAGGCCATCTTGACTCACTTGATGCAACGACAAGGGTCAAGTGACAAAGCTTCCTCGGAGGCCAGCGAAGAAGAGGATGTTGAAGGCGAGAAGGACAACGATAGTCGTTCTTGGGTCAAGCAAGTCGAACTACCCATTTTCAACGGAACAAATCTGTTGGGTTGGGTGGCTGAAGCGGAGAAATTTTTTGAGGTCCACCGTGTCTGACGTTTGTTGCATGGAAGTTAGTCTTTCGTAGACATTCCCCTGACTGCCTTCACCGAAACACTGCTCTCTATTTAGAGTCATTTAGCACTCACGCTCATTAACTTACACAGTTACCTAACAATTTGGTCCGACCTGCTGGATCGATGGAGGCACGTGTAGAAAAGTTGGAAGACTCTGTTGCCAGAATTGAGAAAGCCATGGGGGAGCAAGTCGCAGACTTGACGAAAGTAAAGAACGGCATGGACCATTTAGAGGCCATCTTGACTCACTTGATGCAACGACAAGGGTCAAGTGACAAAGCTTCCTCGGAGGCCAGCGAAGAAGAGGATGTTGAAGGCGAGAAGGACAGCGATAGTCGTTCTTGGGTCAAGCAAGTCGAACTACCCATTTTCAACGGAACAAATCTGTTGGGTTGGGTGGCTCAAGCGGAGAAATTTTTTGAGGTCCACCGTGTCAAGGAAGAAGAAAAGATGCGACTAACCTTCATCAGCATGAAGGGGGCCGCGGTGCATTGGTTCTACTTCCTGCGCAGGAAGAGTCTGACGTTAACATGGAACACACTGATTCTCACTCTACTGCAGTGTTTCGGTGAAGGCAGTCAGGGGAATGTCTACGAAAGACTAACTTCCATGCAACAAGTTGGGTCGGTGGAGGAATATTTGCAGGTGTTCGAAATGTTGGTGGCACAAATACCTGTGGCTTCAGAGGAGTAGCTGTTAGGATACTTTTTGGTGGCCTCAAACCAAAAGTGAGGTGTCAGGTCCAATCAATGCGGCCCACTTCAATCTTACGAGCCATGGAAATTGCTCGCGATATTGAGGATGAATTGTGGGTGATTTATGGAGGAAATTCGTCCAACACGGGCAATTTTACGAATCGCGTATAGACACATGGTAGTATAGTTTCGAAAGTTCAAGGAATAACTACCATTGGAGGGTCTGTGAGCGGGATAGCGAGTAATGATTTGGGAAAGGTCATAGGCAGAATGGGGCGGAAAAGCGACAATCCTAACCGTACCGGATCATCGATGGGGTCTAATTCTCATAGTGGAACTTATGGGAGCACAGGGTCACGGAACAACTGCGGGACTAGGCGGCTTCCCAATCCAGAATTTTTAACGAGGAAGGAGGAAGGAAGGTGTTTTCGTTGTGGATAGCTTTTTGGTCCAAGACATAAATGTTTGGAGAAAAGTTTAGGAGTGACTATTTTAGGAGAAGATGAAGATGTGGTTTCAGAGGTCGAAGAAGGTATGGAACTCCTATTTTGGTATTGATTGATAGGGTCAAGTCATAATTTCATATCAAAAAAGGTGGCATTGAAACAAGGTTGGAAAGTGCAGACCACTGCGAGTTTCGGAGTGAGAATGGGAAATGGTCAAAAACAAGACTCTCAAGGTTGTTGCGAGGGCTTAAATCTAGAAATGCAAGGTTATGTTTATTCAGGAGATTTTATTGTTTTTGAGTTGGGAGGAGTGGATATTATTTTGGGAATGGCGTGGTTGGCTTCTTTGGGAGAGGTGCAACATAATTGGAAAGATATTTCCATGAATTTTTCGTATTTGGGATCAACAGTCACTTTTAAAGGGGATTCTAATCTTTCAAGACCTTTAATTTCCAGTAAGACATTAAGAAAGACTAATGAAATTGAGATTGCCGTTATGGTAATTTTTAGTTCAGAGAAACAAGAGAAGGATGACAGCTGGACCGACAAAATAGGAGAAAAACTTGACCATCACCAACAGCAGCAGTTACAGCAAGTGTTGGCAGAATTTTAGTCAGTTTTTTCGCTCCCAAAAAGGCTCCCACCGAACAGACCAGTTGATCATAAAATCCCAATTAAGGTCGGGGTTGATACAATAAGTGTGAGACCTTGTTGCTACCCTCATCTACAAAAAAACGAGATTGAGAAACAAGTTTCGGAAATGCTAGCTTCTAGGGTTATCAGACCTAGCAACAGTCTGTTCTCAAGTCCAATGATTCTTGTGAAGAAGAAAGACGGAAGTTGGTGGTTTTGTATCGATTATCGAGCTTTGAATAAAACCACAATACCGGATAAATTTCCCGTACCTGTGATTGAAGAACTTTTGGATGAATTGTTTGGCGCCACATATTTCTCCAAAATCGATCTACTGATAGGGTACCATCAAATACGCATGAATGAAGATGACATTCCCAAGACAACTTTTCAGACACATGAGGGCCACTACGAATCACTCGTCATGCCGTTTGGTCTCACCAATGCACCAGCCACGTTCCAATATGCTATGAATTCGATCTTATAGCCCTATCTTAGAAAGTTTGTGTTTTTTTTTTTTTTTGACATTCTGGTTTATTGCACCGATTGGGACAGCCACATCACTTATTTGAAGAAGGTTTTACGTGGTCTGCAGCAACATCGTTTTTATGCTAATACAAAAAAATGCACTTTTGGGAAGTTAAGGATTCAGTACTTAGGCCACATCATTTCCAAAGATGGCGTTGCTATGGATCCCAAGAAGATAGAAGCGGTTTTATAATGGCCTATTTGTACATCTCTCAAAGCCTTGAGAGGGTTCTTGGGTCGCACGGGGTATTAGCGAAGATTCGCGAAGGATTATGGGAAAATAACGCAGCCTCTTACCAATCTGTTAAAGAAGGAAATTTTAAATGGGATATTTCTCCAGAAAAAGCATTTAAGAGACTTCAGAATGCTCTAACCAGTGCTCCGGTTTTGATGCTACCAAACTTCAATACCTCTTTTTCGGTGGAGTGTGATGCATCGGGTAAAGGTTTGGGGGGCAGTGTTAACATAGGGAAAGAAACCAATGGCTTTTTTCAGCAAAGCATTAGCTGAATCATCACCGAATAAATCCATATATGAGAAGGAACTTATGGTGCTAGTGTTAGCCATTCAACATTGGCGACCATATCTGGTGGGGAGGAAATTTACAGCCTATACGGATCAGAAAAGCCTACGACATTTGCTGGAACAGAGAATTACGACTCAAAATCAGCAGAATTGGTTGGCAAAATTTTTGGGATATGATTTTGATATTGTCTACAAGGCTGGAAGTACCAACAAGGCAGCAGATGCACTCTCCAGGGTATGCGAGGACATGGAGTTGCAAGTTATTTCTAGCCCATTTTGGCAAGACCTGGAGCAAATTAATAAAGAGGTAATGGCTGATCCATTGTGGAGCAGAATCATAGAAGAAATTCAGAATGAATCGGATTGGAGAATGTGAGATTATATTATAAAGGGAGGCTAGTGGTATCAGCATCTTCAGAATGGATTCCCAAGCTTTTACAAGAGGTTCATACTAC
The DNA here is from genome assembly GCA_027563595.1 of Erythroxylum suave. Classification (NCBI taxonomy): domain Eukaryota; kingdom Viridiplantae; phylum Streptophyta; class Magnoliopsida; order Malpighiales; family Erythroxylaceae; genus Erythroxylum; species Erythroxylum suave. The sequence continues at coordinate 29,112,583 of JAOSBN010000005.1, forward strand.
TCCTATAGGGGGACATTTGGGAATTTACAAAACTTATAAGAGGATAGCTCAATCTATCTTTTGGAAAGGTATGAAATGTATTCGATTTTGTAGTAGCTTGTCACACTTGTTAGCATAACAAATATCAAGCTACGTCTCCAGCCGGTTTACTCCAACCGTTACCTATTCCCAATGCCATTTGGGAAGAGCTCAGCATGGACTTTATCGTGGGACTACCCAAAGCGAAAGGCTATGACACCTTGCTGGTCATAGTGGACAGGTTAAGCAAATATGGACATTTTAGTCCTGTCAAACATCTGTACTCAGCCCGCTCTATTGCTGAAATTTTTACCAAGGAGGTTGTCTGATTACATGGAATTCAGCTTTCCATTGCAAGTGATCGGGATCCTACGTTCTTAAGTAATTTTTGGCAAGAATTGTTTATCCTCTAAGGAACTCAATTAAAATTGAGTACTGCCTATCACCCCGAATCAGATGGCCAAACCGAGGTAGTTAACTGCACTATTGAGACATATCTTCACTATTTTAGCTCGGAACAACCCAAGGTTTGGTTAGATTATTTACTATGGGCAGAGTATTGGTATAATATCAGTTTTCATTCAGCAGCTAAATGTTCTCCTTTCGAGGAAGCTGTAGCACAGGATTTAATGAGTCGTGACGAAGTTCTGGCACAATTGAAACACCATCTAGAACGCACTCACAATCACATGATACGTTTTGCAGATGACCTAAGATGTCCTCATGAGATTCAGGCAGGAGATTGGCTGTATTTGAAGATTCATCCACATCGACAATGGTCCATGCCTAAGCAACTGCACCCTAAACTTTCAGCACGATATTATGGACCATATTTGGTGGACAAACAGATTGGCTTCGTCGCTTTTCGTCTGCAACTTCACCCTCAGGCTCGTATACACCCAGTGTTTCACGTGTCTCAGTTGAAAAAGGCTATCGAGCACCATCATGCTCAAGAAGAATTACCTCTAGAGTTGGACTATACTCCCAAATTGTGTACACCAACCGCGATTTTGGGTAGCAGGACACTTCGTAATGGACGAGTTACTCGTGATCAATGGTTGATTCATTGGCAAGGCAAACCGTTGGAGGATGCTGGAGGACCAAGAGCTTATCCGTGGCCAATTTCTGGAGCTTAACCTTGGGGACAGGGGTCACGAAGGAGGCGAGTGGTTAGTTTATACACGAAAGAAGAAGATAGGCTGAAAGCAGTAGTTAGATATCAATATATTTTAGGGATTCAGATTGTTAGTAGGAGATATCTATTCCCTAGAAGTTTGTTAGGATAAGTAGATATAAAATAATAGTCTATGGGATAAGAGGGATAGTTTTTGAGATTAGTAGGTACTCTCGGTAGTTTTCCAGAGTTATAAAGGGGCTTCCCTTGTGAAGAAGGTTCTGCCTTCTTGTTTTCTAAATAATGCAGAGCTACTGCTCTTTACATAAGAGTCATTTAGCACTCACGCTCATTAACTTACATAGTTACCTACACAAGCAAGGAAGTGCTAACCTATACCTATATGACTATATGACTGCTATTCTTATTGATATTGATCAACGAGGGCTTAGGATGGTCCCTTTTGGTTTAAGTGGTATAGGAGGAAAAACAGGAAAATCAGAATCAATTAGCTAAAGTTATAAAGAAATAGGCTCATCAAGGACCTGCGAACTCAGAAATTGTACTAGATCCAATCTTAGTCAATTCCATCCATTAGATAGACTAGCCTCGAGAAAGATAAGAGGAATGAATCCCATAATAATCAAGTAAGAAAAGAAAGCACCCAGTTTCTTAACCTTTTGCAATAGGAGTTAAATATGGCGAGAGAAAATGATGTATTTCTACAAGAGAGAGTAAAAAGAAACCACAAGTAAATAGTAATCACATATTAATTCTCTACTGTTGTGTAAGCCTCGATGATAGCATTGCATTAGGTTCGTATTACCTTGTATCTTTGGCCTTTTCTTTTTTCTGTTCCCAAATAAAATCGATTGTTGCAATCTTTATCATTGTTATATCTTTACCAGATTTCTGCATATCATTGCTGGACATAAGGTGACACTGTCACTGATTGGGCAGATACATAGTGATTGATTGTCATTTCAGGTTGTACGCTGCTTTGAAGATAATGACATTGTCCATGTGAATGGAATAATTGATCCCAAATCTGATATTGATGTGATCAACTTGGAGCTTGTTTTCTCAGATTTGGAACAGGTATGGAGGAGTGAACTTGTATTATATGGTAGTATATGTGTGTTTGAGTGAGAGAGAGAGAGAGAGATGATTTTCCTCATTCATAACCTTATTGCTTTCTGAACCATTGATTTCACTTTTCTAGACTTCACTATTTTGGGCTATTTCATTCACTGTTGCACTGAGGTTTTATGAATTGATTGTTTAAGAAAATTTGTTATATATCTTAATAGATCATGTTACAGTGAACTTATATTAAAGTTTCTTCAACTTGAAAAGTTCCTCTATGATGAAATAAACCATTATGAGGTAAGCTAATGAAACTAAATTTGCATCATTTACAAGAAATGCAGATTGAGAAAAGATTGGAGAAACTCAAAAAGGGAAAGGCAAAGGATTCACAGTCCAAATTGAAGGTAAAGCCAATGTTTTATTAAATTTAAATATGTGCATCGCTGCACTGCCTACTGAATGTGGAAGCAACCTATAGGAGGGTCAAAGAGAGTACCACAAGATAAAAATGGTGGGAGATGAAAATGATGGACTTAGGACCTAAAATCTTTGTTTCCCTCAGTTTTGGAGGGATAATAAGCTTTTCTTTAAAAATGGTGGGCTTAGGACCTATCAATTTGGGAGGTATGCAATCATGAGACCCTTCAACTCTATGCAACAAAGAGTGACAAGATTAATGTATTTGAAATTGAAAAATGGATGGCGTATTGCCTTTTTCCGGTTGGTGGGGATAAAGATGATTTGAAACTGTATCCAGATGGTACTTGGAACCTCAGTATTTGAGTGGCTTTCTGACATGATGTCAACAACATTATCTCCATGTCTTTGTATGGATAAAAGGATAGAAATTCTGGAAAGAAAAGTAGATGGATAAGTAAAGGCATTGTCCTACGGAATTAATATGTGTAATTCTTTCAGGAGGAAGCAGAAAAGAAGGCCTTGGAAAGTATTCAGTCAGCACTAATGGATGGAAGACTAGCACGATCTATTCCATTATCGGATTTTGAAAAGGATTCTATTAAGCATCTTTCCTTGCTAACAATGAAACCCGTCATATATGTGGCAAATGTTGCAGAATCTGACTTAGCTGCACCTGAAGAAAATCCTCATGTCAATGAAGTGATGAAACTTGCATCTGACTTGCAATCAGGACTAGTCACAATTTCTGCTCAGGTTATTGTTTTAAATCATTTTCTTGGATTTGTCACTTACTTTTCTATATAAAATGCTTCTGGCTTTTGGTTTTTGTGCTTATATGATGCAAATAATAGGGTGAAGTTTACTATTGCAGGTTGAATCGGAGCTTACGGAGCTTCCCCATGAAGAAAGAACTGAGTATTTGAAATCTCTTGGTGTCAGTGAAAGTGGTCTTGGGAACCTCATAAGGGCAACATATAGCCTTCTAGGTCTTCGTACGTACTTCACTTCTGGTGAGAAGGTGAGGAAGAATATTTAACAAAACATGGAAAAAAAATTGAATAAACTTTTGAACGGTACTAATTGTTTTCTGCAGGAAACAAAGGCATGGACTATTCTTGCAGGTTAGCCTAACTTGCTGGTTACTTTTGTCTGCCTTAATAAATTGTTGTAAATGGTCTAGTTACTCTTTGGAAAACTTGGTTATTGAGTATCTCATCTGATAGCTGTGTGCTTGAGGACCATAAACTTATTTCATTCTTTATGTGGCACAAAGAGCTCAGTTGCGCATTTGATGTTGTTGAAAACTTCCTATGTGATGGATTCCCATACAATCCTTCTTGATCTTAAGATGATTATTTTCTAAAAGTTTTTTCTTTCTGATTCAGGAATGACAGCACCTCAAGCTGCCGGAGTCATACACTCTGACTTTGAGAAAGGTTTTATTCGGGCCGAGACAGTAAGTATCACAGTTTAGTTCTAAGTAATCATATTAAGATTCTTGAGAATGCTGCTTTCCAATCTAAATGGCTAATTTGTGTCCAAGCACTTGTTTTAAAGTTCTGAATGCATCTTTGGAGTTCTATCAGAATTATCTAAATGCAGCATCTATCACAGAAGCAGACTTGCAATGTTAATTGGATATTCATGGGCTTTTTGGAAAGAGTTCCATATTTTGCGAATTAACAAAATAACTTAGTGAGTTCTATTTTATCATGTGTATTTTTTATTAATTTTATTGTTGGAGTAATATTCTCTGCAGACCTTCAAGTTTTCTTGTGTAGTGTTCCTGCTTTAGTTTACTTCATTGAAGTTTTTACTAATCGAAATATAGCAATCAGGTCCTTTATGTCAACTGCATTAAAAATTTTCTTGTATTTTTCAGTTCTCACTTTATTTTGTATTTTTACAGTCATATATTTTACTAGAAAAAACATTAAGAAGGCTGGCATAGTAAAGTACGACTAGTGGACTGACATTTTATTTTTCACCATATCCCTGACAATAGTCATGCCAAGGACTTCATAAACATTTTCTTAATAATACTCGGACTGAAATAATGAAAAAATTAAAAGTATCGAATTAGAAACATGTGATAACTGGGTTAAAAAGAAACATGGGTTAATACTGGATGTGCCCATGTTTCTTCAGTGCTTATAGAATGTACTATGTGGCTGCGTATGTTTTCCTGTTAAGTTTCCTCCGGATCTCACTCATAACTGCAAGATGTCTTCTTACTTAAAGAGTTAAAAAAACAGCTTTAGTTTGACGGCCATGTACAATGAAATTGAAACAGTCTGCACCCATAAACAACTGCTCAATATCGCAGATGGATGCATGTTGAAACTTCTAGTTATGCATTTTTCAAAAACTGCTAAAGCATTATAGTTATGATTAATCTGTACAATCAATATTTTATTTTATCTTAAAATTAATTTATATATTAATCATGTTTGCCATATACTAAATGTTATCACAATTGAATAACATCTTGTTCCATTTTCCTTTTAAGGTGTCATATGATGATTTTGTTGCTGCTGGTTCACTTGCGGCAGCAAGGGAAAAAGGACTTGTAAGTTTCACCTTTTCTGTTTCAGCTTTTCCTTTAAAGATTCATACTTTTCCTCCCGACATTGGTTGTGGGACTTGTGCTCTTTGCCTGGACTTACTTTTTACTTGAGCCTGCTCAGAATATTAGATCCCTGAGACAGAAATTTAAAACATGGGTTAGCTTGAACCTAACTGGCTAACTGAAGTTTAACATGTCTCTTACTTACAATGCTTAAGTAATTTCATACATGTATAATTTTTGAATGGTGGAGTTGGCTTGCAAGAGGCTGAGCAGTATTAACTTAGTTTTATCTTTCTATACCCCAAATGGAGTCACATTGGCAGTGTCATGCGTAAACCATACAATTAGCTAACTGAAAGAAAAACAAATCTTCTCGCTGTCTGTTGAGTGTGAGTGTGTATGTGATTCATGCATACAGGAACATATACGGATTGGGAAGAATAGGCTCTAAAGTGCCTTTTATTTTTACTGTATTCCGAAAAGTGATTGTGAATGGTTTTTTACTCTCTGCAGTTGAGGTCTGAGGGAAAAGATTATGTTGTTCAAGAAGGAGATGTCATGCTGTTTCGATTCAATGTTTAAACTACAGTATCATCTTATAGAAAACAACTCTTCCAGGCAATTCAAAGCTGATGCATGATTCGTTATCGAGTCTAATGGGAACTGATGTTAGCATTAAGATCACCTCTCCAACAGATTGCAAAAAGGAAATTTATGACGAAGCACTCTTTCATTATTTCTGTGAGAAAACTCATACTTTATTTGTTCGCTAAGTTATTTTGGAGGCGTTTTGCGGTGCTAAAGGTGGGGATATTAGTGCTGCAGTATTACCTGACTTTTGATCCTCCAATTATTCGAATGTCATTACTTAGCTTATAATTTAGGCAGCAGCTGTAATGTTGTGATAAAATTGCTTACTATATGAGAAGGTGCACATGTGCACTTTTTCCATAAGTGGTAAGTATTCTGTATAATGAACAAGCTTCAGAGTCAAATCTTTAAGGTTTCAGTATCAAATTCAACATTCTTGAAGGCTTAGCTTATTGGTTTTCTTTCGCACTTTGTTTTGCTTATACCAAAAAGTATTAGATATAAATGGTTTATTTCATATTTTAGCTTTTCTTTAGTATCACATCTGTATGGGCAGTTTGTTTCTTCTGTTAGGCTATGTCTCTTGTTCGTTTCTTTATCATATGTCATTCAAAATGAAATTTTAGATTTTTTTTGTTTTTAATTATATAAATTAAAATATCTTATTAAAAATAAAAAAGGTTAAATATGCTAGGCCCGTTTGTGATTTCAGTGTTTTTTTTATTTCTTCTCAAATTTTACTCAAGAGCTTCTAATTTGCCATGCGGTCTCTACCTTCTTGTTGTTCAAGCAATAAATTTACTAATGAATATGTTATAATTTGGCTTTAAGAAGCTGCACGACACCTTACGTGGTGTTTTTCTCGGCCTGAAGATGTTGAGTCTCTCAGTTCGTTAACTTACTCTTCACAAAGTTCCTAAATTTTTCTTCTAAAAACCTGGTGCATTTATTTCTTGGTAGAAAGAAATTGCTTGCAAGAACATACGAAATTAGTGACCAATTTTGTCTACGATTTGAATTTCAAATGTCATTATAGGTTAACTAAATGTAAAATTGATTGAGAAAATTTGAATTTCGAATGTTGTTACGTTAATCAAATATTAGGTCACATCAACCAAATGAGTTTGCTAGCTTACATTTTTTTTTTTTAATTAAGGATTCAAGCTTTCATTTTATTCATATTGGTTTGATCGTTATCCTGATCAGTATTGTTTTGAATGCATTCCTTCTTTCAGTCTAATGGCTATTAAAAAAATTTAGGTATAAATAACTTAGTTTTTGGTTGGTAAAGAACTTAATGCTTCTTAAACGAGTTTTATAAACCTTCAAGATATTTTTTAGTGCGCTGATTATATTTGAGCATTTTCATTAAGTCATAGTAAATGGATCGAGATGAAAGAGTAGGAATTCACTTGTAATTCATTCCCTTATTAGCAATTGACTTTAATTCCTAGGCCACCTACTTGGACTTAAGCATCTATTGGAGAAAATATAATGTAGGATAAATAATTGGAGCTCTAAATCTCTAACAAGAGCTAGAACGGCACAATTAATAACTTACATTATTGAGCTCCCAGAACACATACTGGATTTCTCACTTAGTATTTCTAGGGATGTCAATGGGCCAGACTGGGCCTAGGCTAACGATGGCTCGGCTCGGCCCATTGAAAAATAGCATCGGGTCATTTCAGCACCCAGCCTGAGCGGGTCAAAAAAGGCTGACTTGTGGGCCAAAATGGCCTGCCAATGGGACAGCCCGCGGAGAGGCCCATGGCCTGGCTCGCCTAGCCCGCCCGGGCCATAGGTCGCTCACGGGCAGTTTTGGTCTGATCTTTTAATACAATTTTTAAATTTTTTATAAATAAATTCAAAAAATTGTTGTATTTTTTAAAATTAATAAATTATAAACTTTTTTTTATTTTTTATATTTACAACATATGTATATTATGCATATATGTATTTATGCTTTTTAAAATTTTTTTATTTTTCA
>JAOSBN010000005.1:29121865-29187565 GCA_027563595.1 Erythroxylum suave
AAAGTTATTGTTAAAATTATGAACTACATTAATTACAAAATTTTAACTTACTTAAATTATTTATTAATTATTTTAATTAAAAATATCAGAATTTAAGGTAGGGCATTCAAGTTAAACCCTAACATTTAAAATGGAGACCTAGTTGTTAATGGGACTGACTATCTGAAGATAAGAGTGAAATTATTTTTCATGGCCAAAGTAGTAAACCCATATGAGATAATAGAGAATAGAAACCATAAAAGGAAAAAGATCAAATAGAGACTAAGGTACCAAAAAAAAAGAAAAAAAAAGAATCATTAAATAGTAAAACCTTATGTATCATATTTTATTCTCTTCGTATAAATGAGTTTAGTAGGATGTTAATATACAAAACATCCTATAATCTATGGCACAACACATAAGGGTACTAGTCAAATGAAAGAAACAAAAAAATGACCCTGTTAATACATCAATGTGAGTTATTTCATATGAAGTATAATGAGTCCATTTCTATGTTAACGTGCTTTAGTGATATTATAAATACTCTAAAAGGTAAAGACCTATACTAGCACTAAAATGATAAGTAAGTTGCTTAGATCATTACCAAAGACTTGAGATACAAAAGTACCAACCTTTCAAGAAGCCAAAGAGTTGAATATTTTTCCATTAGAAAAATTAACTGAATCCTTCCTCATATATGAAATGCATTTAAACAAGACTCTAGATGTGCAGGAAAGAAAACAAGGATACATACAAGTGACTGTAATGAGATGACATTGTTGTCATCACAATAAAATTTGAGAAATCCTTAAGAAAAGAACACGTTCTTTGTAGTTAGATACTTTAACAAAGGTAAAATAACCTTAAAGTAAAATTTTGTGTGATTTGTTATGAAGATAACAAATTGGGACATATTAAGCCCTAATGTCCATTGTTAAAGAACAATAAGAAAGTTCAAAAAAAGTAATAAAAAGTAGCAACACTTCAAGAAGAAAATAAAACCAAAATTTATATAGTACGAAACTAGTGATCAAAATGTGATGATTTTGAAAATGAGGTAGACAATATATACTTCATCTCCTGTAATGTAAGATATCTTCTAGCGACAACTCTTCTTATGATGATAGTAACATTTGTCTCACAGCTGATGAACTTTCTAAAAGTGTACATATTATGACATGGAAAAAGAAGCGAAAATATTAAGAATGAGAAAAATGATGCATAGTTATATGATAATAGCGCTTTGATAAAGGAGATCAATGATCTTAAGCCATCATAATCCAAATTCACTAAAAATAGTTAAACTTGGAAACCTTCTTAGAACCTAAAAGATTTCGAATTAAATATATGGAATTAGGTAATCTTATGAGAGTAATTCAATCAATTTTGGTACCCAATTTGTAAAGGTAAGGATTTTTATTATAGTGATGAATTATTATCTAAAATCTTTTTGAAGGCATAACAATGAATTTTCTTATACATCATCCATTAGGTCATAAGTTAAAAGAAAGTTCTACGCATAAATGTATGGTCCGTAATACATATCTAGAAAAAAAATGGAGTTTAAATCAATGAAGGTTATTATTTTAAAATTAAGATCTTATTAAGGATGCATGTAAGAAACACATATTCTCTAGGCCAAGGCCTCAATAAAGAAGTATGAGATATGCTTATAGTCATCATAGGCCATTATAGCACATCACATTCTAAATCATTTTCTAGGCCTCACTATCACATAAAGAGAGCTTTGTGTTATCCACAATAAATGAAAACCTAGATATGCATATGTGCAACATTCATATAAGTTTGAATCTTATAGTTTTGACACTTACAAATTATTTCATATGAGGCATTTCTTGTATAAAGATTATAGCTTTACGGATATGTTACATTAAACTAAAGATGATATGTGTTAAAAAAGGCTGAAGAACTAATCCATAAGAACTTACGTGTATTTTATTGTCTAAAATGAAATGATTTTTTTTTTTTTAGGTTTCAAAAATAAAAAGAAGCAAGTGTGAGGTCCCACCTCAGAAACCTTAGAGAATGCATAACCTAAAAAAGGAATCTTGTCTAGGAAAGCTAAATAAAGGAAGAAGATTGACCATTGGTTCCACAAAATTACCTTTAATAAATTCCTATTTATCTTTATAAAGAAAAAGGAAGAGAAGTTCTTGATATGTATGAAATATGAACTTATTTTATTAAGTATTTTGCTTATTTTAAAGGTTAAATCCAATGGATCTTCCTATGCTTTTGTATTTCGTTAATATGTCCTAAAATTAAAAAAAAAACTATCAAAAACCCCTATAATTTTGTTTTTATAATTCTCGTCCCTTTCAATATTATGTTTTTCATTGGTAATATTTATATTGATGTTAGTCCAATTTGTTTGTAATGATCTTTTTTCTAGATTTCATCTTTTACATGTCAAAGTAATTACTTTGATTCTTTATTTTGGCTATTTCATAAAATTCTTATTTTATTTTATTTTCATTTAATTATTTTTAATTTTTATAAACTAGTTTGACTTTTCAAGTGTCAATTTCGCTTTTGGACATTTGTGCTAAATTAAAAAATGGAATCAAAGTTTGAGAATACGTTAAGAATTAAGGCATTTTTAAACCTAAAATGGAAGGGAATGGATTAAGGGCTAAATGGAAAGGACAATTAAGGAAGGAATGAAGTATAAACGACAAAAGTTAGAGGAATAGTATTTGATAAAACAAACATTTGAAACACGAATTAAAGTACACAAAATGGACATGCAAGAAATAATGGAAAAGACATAAAACACAAGCAAGATACAACTGCCAAAATGACGCACGTAATGATTAGAGTAAGGAGTAAGATGACAGAAAATGGAGTAAAAAATGAGGTTGTATTGTATGAACAAATTTTAAAAAATAAATGACCAAAAATAAAATATCAACATAGGAGGTCTTCAATTAACAAAAAATAATGATATTAAAAAAAATCCACTTATGTTTTACTCCTAAAGGCTGATTATGTTTTGACATGAATTGATGATTTAATTGTTTTTGGACATAACTTAAATATAAAAAAAATGTATATTTCATACCTATATATATAGCAATACCTCATTTGTCGGTTACAAATTTCTATATATTGATGAATATAAGCATTGAGATATATATTTCTTCATCTAAAAAATAATCAAAGGACCACATTTCTCATATTATTTACAGAATAACATGCCATTAAGACCAGTTGGCATTAGTGGAGCTTATTATAAAAAGTAAACTTGACATAAACCTCATTCTTCTTCTCTATTGACTAGCCTTCTCTTTTCCTCAATGTAGCCCAATTAATGGTCGACATTTTTAAAGCTTGTTGAAATTGAAAAAAAAAAATTTTCACAAAACTTCACCCTAATGTCTGTAAAGAATATTTTTTTTATAAAGTATGAGAAATATTAAAATTAACATAACTTCTGAATAATTTATAAACTAGCTAGAACTATATGATTTCTATACGAGACTCCTAGTCTATTGAATCTAACAAAACAAAGGAAAGCATTTGATACTAATTAAATTGAATAATTATCCACAAAATCTTTTTTTTTATCATCAAATGATTTCCCTAATATTCTTACTGGATTACATTTCAAACACTCCTTAATTATCATAGGAAAATTTTTAAAAAAACTAAACATGAAAAAAGTTCATCAAAATTCAAACAAAAAGCATGAAAATAAAGAAATAAATTTCTTTTATTTTGTTACAAAAACTGAATCTAACTTACATAATTCTTGAAAGAAAACCCAAGACAATATTATTTTAATTTTAAAACAAACCTATAATAGATAAAGTATAAGGTAGCAACAAAATTTCATGAATTTAGATAATTTATAAATGGATATCTTTGCAAGTTTGAGGCAGAAAATAATGATTTTTTAGACTTAAATGACGTTATTTTAAGAAGAGTAGCGGCCGGCGGTCGAGAGAGAATGGAAGTTTCAAAAATAACAATAACCTTGTTGTTTTTTGTTTTTTTATATAGTTTTGAAGCTGCCAAGAAATTATTATTTTCTATTTGAAGGAGGTCTAGTCCAGAAACATCGATCGTTTTTATAATCAAGAAATGTTCATGTTTTAAGTTTTTATAATTTCTTGGGTGATAACTAATTTGATGTAATTTTCTTTTCATGTTGTTGCATTTCATACAAATTTAATTTGACGTGTTCGCCTTATAGTTTCTAGTTTTAATGTAAACAATATTTCCAAGACTTTTAGTTATGAGTATAAGCTTTTCTTTCTAGTTTTCATTAAGAAAGGGGAGAGGAATATAAGCTTTTCTTTTTAAAATTGAAAATTAATAAAATATCATTAAAATATCCTTGGTCCCTGATCATCTCATTTACTCTAAAGTAGCGGAACTACAAAACGAGGATGGGACCTGGCAATGGGATCTCATCCAACATTACCTTCCACCTTCGATATGTAGGGCGCTTGCCGGAATCGTCCCCATCCCAGACGTCCCTGAAGCAGACACCATCCACTGGGCGTACACTACGAATGGGCGGATAACCACAGCTTCCGCATATGAGGTCATCGCTGGCACCCAAGAGTCCCCCTCCTCGAGCTCCTGGGACCTGATTTGGAAATGGGTGGGGCCACAACGGATAAGATCTTTCATCTGGTTAATGATCCAAAACAAGCTCCTGACTAATCAACACCGAGTCGACCGCCATATAGCAGGGGATAGCAGTTGCCACGTCTGTGGCCAAGTAGAGTCCACCCTTCACGTATTACGGGATTGCCCAGGAGTGCGCGCTTTCTGGCACCTTTTCTCCCAAGAGGGAGTACATCCGGATTTCTTTCACCTCGACTTGGAGCGTTGAGTGCATTCCAACCTCACGGCTCGCACGCAGGTCATGCACGGAGACTGGGCTACTCTTTTTGGCGTCGCTTGCTGGTTGCTCTGGCATTGGCGTAACAGCAGTATTTTTGATGCAGACTTCAGGTGGCCAGCAGCGGGCTACAATATAGTCCACGATTATACGAAATGGATTGAGCGGGCGAGGGTCGTCGAACGCGGAGTGATGTCACCTCAAGGTCTTACCAAGGGAAGTCCGGTGGGATGGAATACCCCACCTGAGGACTGGGTTAAATTAAACACAGACGGCACTGTTCAACCGCTGAGGTCGATCGCGGCAGCTGGTGATTTAATTCGTGACTGCCAAGGCCAGTAGCGTGGCGGATTCTTACAATGGCTTGGCCACTGCAGGCCAGTTATTACCGAACTTTGGGGAGTCCACTCGGGTCTCACTTTAGCGTGGTCACCAAGGTACCGGCGTCTCCAACTTGAAGTGGACTCTCTGGAAGTCATCAACCTCCTTTCCTCCTCCATTTCCAATATTGACGGATCTAATTTTCTGTTGACAGGTACCCGAAGATTACTCCAACTTGACTGGGAGGTGCAACTTCAGCATGTTCACCGTGAAGGGAACCAGTGCGCGGATAAACTGGCCGCCCTCGCCATCTTCGCCAGTCCAGGATTACAGACCCTCCAGGCGCCCCCACAGTCAGTTGCAACTCTACTCCAGCACGACCAGTGCGGCGTCGTGTACCATCGGACTAGGCGATAGCCTTTGTTCTCTTGTAGTCGTTCCTTTGTAAAAAAAAAAGAGTAATAAAATAGGAAAGCCCAAATTAGAAAATCCTCCCTGTAGGTATATATATATATATATATTTCCATCTTTCATTAATAAAGAATAGTAGCAACTCTATCGCATTTATTCTGTTTAAACCATTATTGTTTTATTTACTACATTGTCTGCAAATGAATGACTGCAATGGTGACTCCATTACGAATTAAAGGTCAAGATAGTTGAGGTCTTATGTCTCTATGTTTGGGAATAATCATCTTTTGATTATGAATGCATAAATAAATTAGGTTTAAGGTTTGTATTCATATCACTTTCATTATTCTTGTTGTTGCCCTTTCTATTTTGTAGTGTGTGTAGTTTAAAAAATGGGTATGATTTAGGAAAGATATGTTTAATTCCCTCTCAGGACTATGAACACACGCACTTACATGTAAAATTTCCACGGATTGATAAGCTATAGCATATGTTACACACGTCGTTTCATCCTGGTTGTTCATACAAAATAACTGAAGGATCACATTTCTCATATTATTTACAAAATAACGATGCTATTTAAAGGATTCACTGTTCATGTTTCCTTTCTCCTGAACCGCATTTTCTGTTGTCAACATTTAAAAACTTTCCATCGTCTATTGCGCTTTCTTCCGTATTCTGGTTGGATACCCAGGTTCATGTTTGCTGAGTTGTACACGGCCCTGTTTGGCAATTAGCTGATTGCATTAGTTGTTAGCTGATTCTATCAGCTGGTAGCTAATAGCTGATTATATTAGCTGATTTGATCAGCGGATTGTATCAGCTGTTTATAAGAGATGTTTGGTGTTTATCATTAGTTGTTTATGTCTCGGCACTGAAAACATGAATTCTCATAATTCTATGAAATGATTTGTGCGATTAATGTTGAAAATTTTGTTCGCGTTTGTAGTCTAATCTAAGTTTTGAAATCATATTAAATGCATAAAAAGGATAACGGAGGTAATCTAAGGCCACTGCTTTGCATTTAGATTGTTTTGTCGAAATTCTTCTTCTTTAGATTCACGCTAAGGCCATGTTTGGTTGAATGTTAATTAGTATAATCAAACGGAACGGAACAAAACGGTGTATAATAGAATGAAATATAATATAGTAAACCTTTTGAATTTTATTAACCAAAGAGATGCGATTTTGTACTATAGTTAGTTCAACACCAATCACGAACCCCAAGGAATTCCAAGAATTCTGGTTATATACTCATTCCAACCCTCATCTCTTTTTTCTAGGTTTATCGATATTGAATTAACTGGAAAAGTTGTTTGGGAGGGATGAAAGGAGTCATAATGTAATGTAATAAAATGTTGTTTGGAAGATGAGTGAAATGGAATGTAATGTATAATAAATGACTATTATACCCCTGATATTAAAATGAGTGTTGCAACAGGTTTAACAATATGATTTTAAAACAGAAATCATATCCAATTAAAAGCCACCGTTATCACTAAGTCACAACTGTAACAAATAATTTTTATATATTATATATTTTAAAATAATAAAAATTTATTATTTTATTATTAATTATATATAATTTATTATTAATTATATAAAAATATTATTATTAATTGTTTATTAAATTTTATTCTATTACATGTAATTTAAATTTAAAAATTATTTATTTATATTTTTATTTATATAGAAATATATACAAATAATTAAAGAATAAAATTTTCTATTTGTTTATTTTTCACTAATAAAAATTTTATTAAAATTTTTTTATTAATTATTTACAATTTTTATTAATAATATAAAAATATTATTATTAGGGTAAGAAGAAATAATATAAAAATATTATTAATTATATATAATTTTTGTTGCTAAACCTTTTCTAATCACTCTACCACATAAAATAATATCAAGAATGCAAAAATTCATAATAATTATATAAAGTTAAAATTATTTCAATTAATCATTAATCAGATCTATTTTGCCATTCACGATATTAAAATCTAATAATGTCCATATGAGTTGAAAAGGTGGACTGTAAAAATAAGATATTGCGTCATAATAATTTAAATAGGCAAAAGTAATTTTCTATTGATGTTCCCAACGTTTTGCCAGCCAAATATGCACATCATTTATCTTTCTCTACCCAATAGTCAAGGTAGAATTTCTCCATTAATTCAGACTCTTCAGCTGATACTCCCAACAAAGAAAATTTATGCAATCAACATGATATTGGCAAAACCTTAATCCAACTTAGCTGAAATGGTAAAAACGAATCCAACTCGTCTCCAAGGATTCCTTGTAGTGTTCAACAAATCAGCTGTGTATTGCTGACAATGGCAGGCGCTTCGGTTTCATTATTCCTAATTGTTCCTTGGCAAAACTGAAAGCACCTGCCCAAGCATGGATTCCTTTGTAGTACTTACAAGATATGAGCCAAAAGCAACTGTCACAGCACTGAGAACCAACGTCAACTCATTCACTCCCAGACATTGCACGGCTGATACAGCATAAGATGCAGCCAGACAAAATTGTAAAAGGAAAGTTAGTACGGCTTTAGTATGCTTCAAGGAACTAACCAACACTTGCACCTAAAAGACCACGAGATATAGACATGCGTAATGACATGAATCATTGCGAGTAATCATTTGGTAATAAGAAGATGACTGTGGTTACTAGCCCTGATCTGTATGCAAGAACATATGCCTAGAAGCACATATAGTTCAGGGTTCAATGACTGGTTTCATCTCCCCCTACCTATCCAAATTCACTGAAAATAAATGCCAGGCATTGACATTCCACATGCAGTTGTCAATCCATTTTAAAATGAAACATTGAATCTGACATTGATTTGGTGCAACAGAAAATTCCATTCTATGTAACATAAAATTCAAATTTTCGGTTCACAAGCTATAGATTAATACAAATTCCTTTCTACGTAAAACATTGAAAAGTTTATGCAAAACCTTGGAAGCGGAATTACCATTTTTGGGCTAGTGTTAAGTCGAGGATTACTTTTCAAAACTCAACATTAACATTGTTAAGACATGATTGTGTTTCACTACATCAGGGTTCAATTTTGTCAAGATTCCTATATCAAGTTATAGCGTAACGAGAGAGAAAAAGGCTCTAATCTACTCATCAACCAAGAAGTGAACTTCAGAATACTTCTCCTTTGAGTTGCGTGTTGCTCCTCGTTGGATAAATATGTAGTGTAAATCACAAACTTCTATCCTCAAACCTTGTACCTCTAGAAACTTGGCTGCCATACCAGGAAAGTCAAATATGTGTCCTCGTACAAGAACTTCATACCATTGATCCTAATTGCCTATAACTGAAGATGTTTACAGGCCACGTGTTATATGGAAGAGGATGGTTTCTAATAACCAAAAGTTATCCAGTTCACAGCCTACGTAGAAGAGAACCAAGAACTATTTTATGTAAATCAATAATACATCCACCATTGATTCTGCAAATAATCTAAGTGAACGCTTCAAATAAGCCAACAAACATATAATTTTCCAAGTAATTTAAGGAAAACAAAAATCTGTGCATTAAACAAGTAGCGTTCCTCTCTTTGTATGAGCATCAGCCATCAGAGTAGTACTCCGTACACTGAAACCCACTTAGGTGGAGCTAAATTTATTGCTTGGTGTCTATGCATTTAATTCACATATTAGATTATAAGAGCTTATGCAAATTCAGTATCTAGAGACATCTTTTGTTCACCTTTCCAGTACCAGAGTATTAAAAGTGAAGATATGCATCACTAGAATGCATTTTAACGAATTTAAGGGGAAGCAAAGTAGGTAACATTAGAAAGACCTCAGTAAAGAACGAAAATATTAAGAGATGCAAATATTTAACCTGCAACACAAAGCCTTCTTCATAGAACGATTGCAAAGGCAATCCAAAAATAAGATAATTGGAGCTTTTTATTTTGAATATAAAAAGAAGCAAAGATAGATCAATATGAGACAGATCTTTGCAAGAAACCATACTTAATCCTTCACTAATTGAAACTTCAATCAGTTAGCTATGACTCTCAGCTTTATTAGCAAACCGCACAGAGAAAAAAGAAATTCAAAGATATAGATGATGTCCTACCACTTTTTGACTATAGATGCGCCAATAACAAATCAAATACAAATCCCAATAAGGCATTACACTTCTAAATAGCTGAACTAATCTTTTAGGGTAACTTTAAGAAAAAAAAATGAACAGGAAAAAAACAAGAATAGTTACCAGAAGATGAATTGTTTTAGCAAGGAAAGGAAATACTTAACTAGCAAGGAGGAATTGCTTAGGAAAGGTTTATCTAATATCGTGACCACAATGAGTTGCCTTGGTATCGAAGGGATAAATGAAGCATTGTAGTTAATTCTCGGCAAACCAGTCAGAGATCTGAAATTGAAGAATTAGACGTCTCCTTGATACCAGTAGCTACAGCCAACATGGAAATATAGTTTCCATAACACTATTAGAGCAAATTGGAGACAATAATCTATTGATCTTCATGGTACTATCTCATGTCATGTCAGAAAATGAGTAGAACACTGGAAATTACCATCTAATCTGATTTTAATCTCCAAGGATTATGAGAATGAGATTGGGTTGGTTTAAATTTTAGTGACTCACTGAGTAAGAGTCTTAATGTCAAAGTATTCAACTTTGTTAATGAATAACACAATTCTGTTCCATTTTCTGCACTTCCTTCATGCATCTATTAATGTGGAAGTTCAAGTATCCGCAGTCTTTTAGATTCCTATACTTCTCCCTAGCTTTCCTGAACTAGAGTATTTTCTTAAATGTCAAACATTTCCTTGATGAAGTGCCCATAATGAGATGCTTTTGGTAGTAATGTCCCATATACTAGCTAGTACTTCACAAAGTAGATGAGTAAAGATCTGAAACATGAAATCTTCCACCAAAAAAGGATAAAAGTAAGGAAATGGCATCAAATTCCAACGATATACTTGAACGGTGACAAAAGTACATCCCAGATCTGCTAAAAAATGAAGCCAATATTCATGTATAAGCCGATATCCATTCATATGGAAATCCGAAACATGATTCTTAGATAAACTAAATACAGTTAAAACAATCCCATCAGGCGCCAAATCGCCAAATACAACAGGCTATAAAAATTACAAGAAATCACGTCAACTTAACTACGTTGTTCCTCAGGTATTGATGTCTCTGATACCTCTTGCACACCTTGGAATGACCTCACAGCCCCGACTGTATGGGTTAGCCGCTGTAGCGTGATAGTCGTAGTATGATGCTCCTGGTTTAGCACAAGGAACCATGTCCCTCTTCAGGGTCTCATAACTTATGTAATTCCTTCCCATCAGTAGAACTCTCCTGCTGATCTCTGACTCCATTTCTGTCTCTTCCAAGCAATCTCCAACCTTCTTGGTACAACCACTCCTCACAATGGCATCGATGTCACTGCTTTTCAGTTAATTAAGGCTCAAAGCTAAAATCCCATTTACAATTGCCACATGGGTGAGTAAAATGAAGAGCAAAAAGGAAAGCGCCGTCATGGGTTGGGACAATTTTCTTCAGTTATCACTTATTACAGCTGACCGGAAAGGGGCATGGCATAGAAATGAAACCCATCTGAGAATTTAAGCGCATCATACAAACACCCCACCTCAATCCAGATTTCTTCAATAAATAATGAAAAGCGTGGAATTTTTCGATATATAAGAAGGCAAACAAACAGAAAACCCTAACCTAAATGTAGACGAAATTAAGAGTTGTGTAAGTTGAAATTGTACCCAAGCTGAGAGAAGTGTATCCAATCGGACGTACACACGGTGACGAGAGTCTCTTTAGTTAAATATTTTTTTCTATCGCAAAAGTTATTTTAAGAAAAAAAAATGAGTGTTTGGCTGTAAATTTCAAAAGTATTTTTGAAGTAGAAATAACTTTTTTAAAAGTTATATTTTAGCTTTTAAAAAAGTTCAAATTTGAAACTTTTCAAAAAAATACTTTTGGTAGATTTTTTATATCAATTAATGAGCCTATTTTTTAGTCCCTTTTACCTGTATACTTTACACATAATTCTCACAATATTCACAAGCACATCTTTACGTTTATTTTGATATTTATATAATATTATTTGAATTTTTTATATGTTTTAATATTTATTTTTGAAATTAGTTTTACTTATGTTATAATCTATACAAAAAATTTGGTTAGATATATTTTCATTTATGTTTCATATGATTTAAAATTATATAATAATTAATATATTTTGTTTTTTATATTGTTTAATATATTTTATTATAAAATAAAATATAGTTAAAATTAATAAAAGTGCTTTTTATTTTTATGTTGCCAAACAGTCTACTGTATGAAGCTCTTTTTAAAAAGTTGCATTTTTAATTGACAATCAAACAGTCAACTGACTTTGTAGAAAAGCTCTTTTCAGAAAAGTTCTACTTACAAAAGCTCTACTAATATAAGCTCATCCAAACAGGCACGAAGATTTAGTTTCCACAACAGCGTTTTCTCTATGGCTTTCTTCGTTTTGGGCCTTCAGCTTTTCGGCTGCAATCCTGGGCATCTCACCGTTGACCGGTCCTCCAGCTCCTCTTCTCCTTCCCTCTACGCCAACTCGTTCGCCAATAAATATCACGTGAGA
Source organism: Erythroxylum suave (assembly GCA_027563595.1). Lineage (NCBI taxonomy): Eukaryota > Viridiplantae > Streptophyta > Magnoliopsida > Malpighiales > Erythroxylaceae > Erythroxylum > Erythroxylum suave. Next base: position 29,134,102 of record JAOSBN010000005.1, read on the forward strand.
AGAAATAATTGGCATTTAAATGAGTTAACTGCGATATATTAAGTAGTATATATTTATTGGTTTACGTTTTATCATAAACTCTCTGAATTTGAGGTTTCTTATTTTCATTGTTTAGGATGAAATGTAATGTAACATGAAATCCTCCGCTTCCGTCATATTTTGCTCCATTCTATTATGAAATTCCCAACTAAACGATAAAAATGTGTTATATTAACCCCTCAACCAAACAGGATATAAGGTTCAAGTAAAAGTCCAAAAGAAGGTTTAACAACCCTACTCCAATCGTGGGCTTTAAATCCAATTTATGAGGAATATGTTTAAAATTTTTTTAAAAAAATTAGATTATGTTTAAAGGTTATTTTTATTTAATTTTTATTTCCTTTCTATTTGGATTATGGCTTTAGTTTTCAAATGCTTTTTAAAATAAACAAATAAATTTTATTTAGACTTTTTCTAATAATGCAAACCAAATGTTGTTTTTATAATAATTAGGTCATATACTTAGTACTTATGTAACTTTTCGTTCTCATACTAAAGGTTAAAACTCTAAAATACGGTACATGTGAGACCAATGAGAGATTAAGAAAAATACATCTCATGCTCATACATATGGTTAGCATACATACATATAAATTTGAATTTTTGCACATATGAAAATAATTACATATGCATTTATTGACGTTTTCAGGATATAATTGACTTATAAATGCGATTAAAATGCAAGTCGTAGATTATTTGTATTGAAAATTTATTTAGAGAGTATCATTATTTTTACAAAATTTTTGGTAAATTTTAGAAAATTTGGAATATTTTGGAAATAATGGACCAATTACATTCTGACATGTGGCAGCTTTAAATGTGTGACAAATAGCACACATGCATGGATGTCATGTGTCAATGTGATATTAACCCACGTATTGAGGTGTTGAGCTAGAACATTTCTGCAGCTCTCTCTCATTCACTCATTGCTTCACTGAAAGTGCCCATCACCAAAACACTCTTCTTGATCATCCAACACCGAATATCAAGTTGTTCATTTTGTATATTAGGTCTACTCATAACTACTGGAAAATTTGTTGAATTAAATAACTTATGTTCTGAATTTTATGGGTACCGTAAATGATTGTTTGATAATGGTTTAAGGTGTGTAAATGAATACATGCATGTGTTATGTATGAAGCAATTTGATGATAGTGATAACAAGATGAGTTATATCAAAGTGTGAAATCGAGTTTGTGCAAAAAGTGTTTATAGGATTGTGATAATCGAGTTTAATATAAGTGCAGAAAATGATGTAAACAAATGCAAAAGATAATGAACAACCGTGTATAATTTTTGGTTTTGATACTTGTAACTAATCTTGCATTTTGAGTTGTTTTTTAGTAAGATGAGCTGAAATGAAAGCGGAAGAGTTGGTTTAAGTGTCATATATGTTAATTGAATAAGATAGAAGAGAGAAAATCTGGAAAAATGGAAGAAGAAGAAATCTGCGTTTTATAGAGAGAAGAGAAGAGGAGTTGCACCTGAAGGGTTTTCCAAAACCAAACTATGTTGATTCTTTTAGCCATAACTTTGTCATCCGATCTCCAAATGACTTGGAACTTGAACTAATAGACACCTAAGACATTGTTCTTTCTCTCCATAAAAATTTAGAGCCATATGAATTCGTTTGGGAAAGATTTGATTAATGGATTTAGGATGTAAGTGAGGAAATGTGCTGGAATGTTATGAACAGGAGAATTTTCATTGATCATGCTTTAGTGTTTTGATTATATCTTGAGCTATAGATTTCAAATGAGTTTATTCTTGGTTTATAATAAACTAGAGACATATTTCTACAACTTTCTTGAAAAAGTAAAATTTTAATTCTGTCCTTAAGAGCCCTAAAATTTAGCTTAAAGTTGAGAGTTGTGTTCTGTTGAGTTATAAGAAACAATATGGAGTAATTTGATCATAACTTGCGCGATACAGGACCAAAATGTATGAATTTGATATCGTTAGAAACTTAAGACATATAGGAACATTTGATTAGAAGAAAGTGTTGTCTGAAAATGTCTGGTTTTAAGTCAAAAATGACAAGAAAAAAAGAAAACGAAGGAAGAAAACATAGCAAGTCACGATTGTGCATCAGCACGATAGCGACTCTGTTGAAGCATGTGGAAGGCTGCGCAATCGTGACCCTGTTGATAAAGGAAGAAAGTCACAATTGTGCACGTCTAAAAAAGGAGGGACTGTTTTAAACACCTTTCATTCTTATGAACATAACTTCTTCTCCCGACTTCCAAATGACATGGGATTTGAACCAACAAACTCGAAACACATTGTTATAGATCTCTACCAAAAATTATAATCATCTGAAATCGTTTTGGAGAGATTAAGTGATTAATTTGAGACAAAATTGATGAGGAGTTGTGGAATTTCAAAGTTGGAGTATTTTCACTAAACATGCTTTGGTATTTTGACAATATCTTGATCTTTATGTATCCAAATAGAATGATTTTTGGCTTGGAGTAAACTAGGGACATCGGGCTATAAATTGTATGAAGAAATATAATTTTAATTCTGTCTTTAAGAACTTCAATTTTTGTGTGGAAGTTGAGTACAAGGCATTATTTTAGTATAGAACAGTCGAAAATGTTTGGAGTATAATTTTTAGAGTACTAGACAGGATTGAATGATGTGGGTGTCATTAGAAACTTAAGAGATAGTAGAACACTTTTCTAGAAGAAAGTATTGCCAAATTACTTCATTTTCATTGTCTAAATGATCAAGAACACTAGACCTGAAAGTTAGCTTTTGGAAAAAAATCTGAAATGATTCATTAGGTTATAAAATTAGATTCAAAGTGTTTATTTGAGGTATAAACCTAGGTACAAATGATACTTAAGTGAGTTTTGATATATGATTGATAATGTGACGAAAATAATGGAAAGATACTCGGGATTGTCATTGAGCATGCATTGTACATATCCCATATACACATTTGTGCATAAAGGAATACTTATAATTGTGCAATTATTAATGTGTGTGCAATGTGTGTATCGCATAATTTTGATGTGCAGGATAAATTTCCACATTCAGACGTTTCCAAATCTTGAAAGCAATTGCTAATCTGGAGCGTACTGTGAGTCGACCTAGATGGTCTCATTTCATTATTTGTTATGATTTCAATTTCTGCATTGAATGACTACAGTTATGATTATTATGCAATGTGAATATAATTGATATGAATGTGATTTTCTTATGTTGATGCCAGACAATGAAGGTCCGAGACTTGATGCATAAATGTGATATTAAAGTGCTACTTGTATGTGAATGAGAAGAAATAAATGTATTCTCAACTTAATTGTTGAATGTCGGACCAAGGTCTAATGATGAATGTGAAAGTGATTGTGAATCCGAAATCATACGATTGATTGAAAATATGTGAATGTGATGCATTCCATTACATGAATGCATGAAAGATAATGACAGTGGTGACCGCAGACGCCAGTGTAAAGAGCTTAAAGTTCATACTGCGATCAAAGCTTCAAGCTCAGTTGTGAAAGTACCCGATATTCACTAAGGAATATAGGACATCATCTGATAGAGCTTGGTATCCACGAGGGATATGGGCTAGTAGAAAGGTAATTGGTCATAACAACAAAAATAATAAGTGAAAGTGAGTCTCATGTGCTTGATATGAATGATTATAACGGTTCGAATAATTTCTGAATGTGATATGTGTTGAATGTAAAATGTGAAATGACTGATCAAGTGTATGTTATTCAATATGATGAATTAAAGATATCAGGTGAACCGTATGATTCTGTGAACTGTATTTTTATATGATTGAGTGAGTCATCGAGGATGTTCACTCACTGAGTTTGCAAAACTCACCCAAAATTTGCAATATTTTTTCAAGTTCAGAAGGGTTACCCCGTTTGGCAAACGAGAGTATAGCCACTGCATTCAAATAAGAGATAGAGATCGGGTTCTGTTCACGTCTGTATTTGTACTTTCCTATTTTTGTATCAATTGATGTATTCCACGATTTCTGTACAATTTTCTGTATATAATAACTTCTGAAATTGGAAATGTTTTCAATGAGAGTGATCAAAGTGTAATAATAATTGTGATTTCGATGTTTATGAAATAATAGTATGGGCCTGAATTTGATTATTGATTTCCGCACACGCGAGTGAGTTTCTTTTTGAAAAATTTATACTGAGTTTTGAGTGTTTGACTAATTGATTGTTCTAATATGCCACCCTCATGGGGTACGCACTCGGATATCACTTAGGATATCGGGTACGTGTCTTACGAGAGTGGGGTGTTACAACGCAAGTACACACTATAGACTTAAACACAAAATGAATTTAAAATTAATTTTTTATCTTTATTTTTTAAAATAATTGGTTTATGACCAAATGAGAAGGAAAGAGAGAGAGAGGGGATAAAGATTACATTCTAGAAAAATAAAAATTTATAAAATGATGGTAAGTAACAAAATTACAAAACCTAATTCAGAAAATGTTGTCAAAACCCAACGTCCAAATCAAATTAAAAATAAAAATGTAAACATGTGGAGTTGACATGCCTGGTTATGGTATAAGAAGTGTAGACATGTTAGTATGAAGTTAATTGCAAATTTTAAGAACAATCATTTAATTGAACTAAGGAGTTTTATGCTATTTGATTTTTAAAAAAAATTGTATTGAAAAGAAAATTCTATAACCTTCACAATTACAATCAAGTTTTTCACAAAGAAACAAGAGATCTCCATCCTTACTATAATCTAAGAATAATACATATGTTCATCAACTAAGTTTTTTACCTAGGTCCACCTATATGTAGCTCTTAGTCAAAGATCCATTTAGTTTTGGTATTGAGGGAGAGATTTTCTACAACTCCTCTAACTATTAGTGTTTGTCTGCAATGTAGAAGTATTTTTTGATACGCTTGTTCCATTTCTCTGGTTTCCTTCCTCAATACTCTTCTATTCCTTTCCTACTATATAAAGTACATCATTACTGTAATTCAAATTTTCAGACCTTTATAGTCTGTACTCGTTGTCATTTTCAGTTTAGTATCCTATCTATCATTTCTTTCCACTTTTGATCTATAATTCTGACCTTTAGAAATGGCTACAGTCTTTTCCAAATTTGTTTCGTGTGTATGCAATTTAAAAGAAAGTGATCCATTGACTCCTGATGTGTACTGTATAGTTCATAATTTAAATTATCAATATTGAACTTCATTCTAACCTTAATAGCAAATCTCCCTACTACTCCTAACCATAGGATAAAGGCATGAGCAGGTAAGATATCGGGTTCCTAGACCATGTTTCTCCACTTAAGTCTTTTGTCTTTTGGATCCACTTATAGATAGTTTTTACAAGATCTTGTGACGAATTTCTTAGTACTGCTCGCCATCCATACTATTTCATCATCCTTTTCTGCTTAACAAATTGGCATGTTACTCATTAGAATTTCCACTCCTCTACTGCTATCGAAGGCCACTGCCATATATAGTTACTAATGAGTTTACTAACTTTTGTACTTCTTTTATCATTGGTTTGAGGTCTTTTTTATGCCAATTATCAAATCAGAAAAAACTGATTTCCTCATGCCCTATGATGTTTTTAATCAAGTCATGCATCCACTTTCTGGTCTTTAGGATTTGTTTTAGGTTCCAGGTCATGTCCTATCTCAACTTCAAGCTCTATATGCTATTGTCTCTTATGTAAACATTCTACAGCCAATTTACCCATAACTCTCTTCCTTTCGACTACATAACCACTAGAACTTCTTTGCCAAGCTAATCTTGCTCTGTAATCTGGCTAAACATAACCCTAACCCCCTTTGGCCTTTAGGATGACACGCTAGATTCCAACTTTAGCTTTTGTGCTACTTGAACTTGGTCCATTCCATATAAATTCCTTTAGCTTTTTATTAATTTCCTTTAGAATGCTCTTTGTAAGTGCTACATGATTAATCTATAAATTTGCTACATAGTTCAATATAGTTTGAACAATCTGTAATCTTCCTTCAATAACTGATTTTCCTATGAAACTTCTCCATCAATAGGATTCAATCAGTTGCTTTTATCATTTTCTGTGAGATTGGAACTCCCAAGTACTCGAAGGGCGCGGATCCTTACTTTACTCCCATCTCAAGTGCCTGTGAAGTTGTTTCTTGTTTAGCACTCTCTAACAGGTAGAACTTACTCTTTGTTTGGTTACTTCTTAGTCCAAATATTTCCTTGAACTCCTTCGTTGCTTGGAGCAAGATGTTAATAGAATATTTTTTTACTCTACAAAAAAGAAGAACATCAGCTTAAAAAACAAGATGGGTTAGTTTAATACCTTTGCAATCTTGATGGTATTAAAACTCCTGGTTTATTGTTTTTTTTCCTTGAATATGGTTGATGGAACCTCCATTCCTATTGTAAATAGGTAAGGGGATATAGGCTCCCCTTGCCCATTCTTTGGTTTTATCAAATTGGTAGGCTCCGCATTCACCACTATTGCAATTGTAAATGTAATGATGCATTCCTCAATCCATTGTATGAGCTTTATTACGTAACTAGCTACTTTGAGAGTGCTTAACAGGAAGCTCCAATTAATTGTGTTATATGCTTTAGCTAGATCAAATTTAATTGTGCAATTCCTCCTTCCTTTGAGAGTGCTTACCAAGAAACTCCAATTAATTGGTGTTATACTCTTTTAAAAGTTCTTGGAAAAGGAATATATTATTTCCAATTGTCCTTCCTTTTATAAATGCACTTTGAGAGAGGTTAATGGTGCTCCTTAGGCTATTATTCAGCCTATCCATAAGTACTTTGGTGATTAGCTTGTAAAGAACATTACAACAAGCTCTGGGCCTATACTCCTTCATCTTACTTCCATTGGTTAGTTTGGGAATGAAACACACATAAATTTTATTCCATTCCTTCAGTATTCTTCCAAACTGGAAGAATTCTTTTACTACATCAGTCACTTCCTACTTTAGAAAGTCCCAGTTTTTTTTGGTAAAACTTCCCATTTAACCTATTTGGTTGAGGTTCTTTATCTGGATTTATTGAGAATAATGCTTTCTTGATATCTTCCTTCAACTTCCCTTACTAATTCTTCTTTTCTTGTTTTGATATTTACTTTATCCCTCTTAGGACTTCTTCTGGAGTGACATTCTCACTTTGCCCAAACTACTCACTAAAAGGTTTATAAGTGAAGTTTTTGAAGCTTCTCTAACTTTGGACTTGTTTTAATCCAACAAAACCTTAATATTATTTTTGTTTCTCCTTGCTTTAATCGAATTCATATGGTACCTAGAACACCTCTCACCATCTTTCAACCACACCATCCTATACTTTTGTCTCATCAACATTCATGGCTTTCTAAGGCAATATTGTATTTCCTAATGAATTCAACTTCTGCTTGCCTTGATCTCTAATCTTATCGTTTTAGCATTATCCTTTTCTAGCATTCTTAAAGCATCTTTAAGGCTATTTGCTTCTCTTTTTGACCTACTATTGGATTGTATCTATAAGAATTTTATGCTTTTCCTTTACCTTCTTTAGCTTCATTGTTAGCTTGTACCCCTTAGATCCATTCGCCTTCGTCTTCATCCCCTCCCTCATTACTGGTTTGAAATATGGGTGACTCATAAAATGGTTGATCACCTTAAATGATCCCTTCCTTGTAACTGTTGGATCTTTATAGCTTGCCATACTTAGTGGATAGTTCTAAAATACTGGATAGTTCTACAACCACTTGTCATTTACCGAACATCGGTCTGGTTTTTTCATGAGGAACCACTCACCTAACTGCTTATTATCCCATGTCTACAAATTCCATATTCCTTTCAGATTTATCAGTCCAGCTATTCAAATCAGATTTTGTAACTCTGTCCCATTCTCTTGAGTCCATCTCTTACCACCCCATCCTTCGTTAGAGTATAAAATGCAGTTAAAATCTCCTACAATATAGTCCAAGGTAAATTCATATTTCTATTAGTTCTAAATAATGTCCTCCCATAGGTGTGTTCTTTGGAAAACATAATTTGTAGCATACATTACTGATATTGCTATACTTGTACTAAGATTATTTATGCTCATTACATAGTGTATCACTTGATCGGTGCATTTCCAACTGGTCACTTCAAGCTTTAAGGAATTGTAACCTATTACCACTCTCCTATTTACGTGACTTGAATGGTTTATATGGATTATATGATGTTTTCCATGTTTATTTCATTGTTTTATAGGTGATAATTTTGAGGATAATTTTAGGATATAAGTGAGACTTTATCTATATTTGTCCAACTGAGATAATTTTAGATTTTTTGGAAATCTAACATGAACGGAAAAATTTTCGTAGAAGGTATTAAATATCAATTCAAGCTTGAAGATGTTGGAAAATTGGAGAACTTGTTGGAAAATACCTAACAGGTTCCAAACACACTAAATGAGATAAGCACCTATCTCTCGTGAGCTTTAAGAGGTTAAAAAATAATATAAAGTCAATATTGGAGTGGTATAGATGACTAACACTAGAATCATCATGCTTTTACAAAAAAATTAACGTCAAATACAACATGGTATTGGTGCCTATTATGAACTAATTTAAGAGAATAAAAACTATAAAACAAAATTGCACCAATATAAAAGCTAGTCCGATTCTTGTCCAAAAATTCTAAGAATCCATAAAATTCACAATTTCAAGCATATTAGGAATCTATTTTATAACCCTATATATAAATATTCTTATTAAGGTTAGCTAATAGAAGTTTTGAAAGAGGTTTTTAACAATCACTTTATGAGTTTATCATTATATTATGGTTTCTTAACATTAAGGAAGTCTTAAGGGCAAGGACTGGAGGAAGATCAACTTCATATTTGATATAATTAGTATATCTTGTTCAACTTCTCCTTATTTACTTTCTTTCACATTAAGAATGATTTGTTTTAGCTTTTTTTTTTTGTTATGATCAATAGCTAAACCCTAGTTAGGGGTAAGATGTAGCTTATGAAGGATTCTTTAATTAATAATACGTGGTAGATGATTGTTTGGTTGAATTTATTCATTTTGCTCTTAATTTTTGAATTAGTGACTAAAGATCGTAAATTTAATCTTAGGGATTGTACGAAAACTGAGAGGAAAAGTATGATATATACACTAGTAGAATAAGAATTTTCAGTTTAAAAAAAGAGATTTGTTAAACTTAAGTTATAATTAAATATATTAACTATGTTTAGTGCATTTGATTAGGTTGAATTGCATATCAAAAGGTGATAGTTATTAATTAGATATACTTGTGTGCCTCAAGAGAGTGTATAGATGCATTAGGTTAGTTGCTATTTCAGCCTGTAACAATAGTAAATCTTGATGATAATTCAAATTCCATATAAGTGAACTCTGAATCCCTAACATTCTTTTCAGTAGTTTAATTATCTTATTTTCATTAATTTATAGAGTAATTGCTTCTTACTAAATCTTATATTTTTATTTTATTGTTTAGCTAGGATTAATGAACTTAGTAATACAGTCCTTATGAGACTGATACTTGGAATATTCCAGTATTATAGGTTACTAGATTGGCTTTATGCACTTATAGATAGATTCGATCAAGTTTTTGACATGGTTACCAGGGATTATTCAATTTCTATGTTATTACTTTATCTTTTATTTTGTTTTCTTTAAAAAAATTTAGGTAGTTAACGCGAGATAAGAGATATAAGAGTGATAACTTGGATAACCTATTTTGATTTGATTAAAAAATTGATCTAACCTATAGATACAACAAAACAAAAAAGAATAGATGACTACATAGTAGGACAACATTATGGTTAGAATTGAGTAGTAACAACCATATAGGATTCATATAAGAGATATGCAAATTTAAGTGATTAATGCAAGTCCTCATGCATTAGGTTTAATCAAGTGGCAAAAAACTCTAAGTTGAAGTAATTTCATCTTAACTTGCTACTGAAGTTCGGTGGCTTACCTAGGGAAGAGATGACTGCATTCATTCTTGAATTCTATTCAGTGATCTAGACTATTTCATTAAATCGCCTTATAAAAGATGAGCTTTAAATGAGATGTTATCCTTACTACGACAAAGATCAAGAAAGAACATGATTGATCTTGATCAAGGTGGATTCTTTTTAGGAGTGGGATCAAGTGTATGATGCCTTTATGCTAATATTTTTTTGAAAACATAATACCATTAGGATGAGGATACAAAACCAAAGCTTTTTACAAAAAGAGGGGGAAGTATTCCATGAATCTTGGGAATGATAGAGAGCTTTACTCATTTGTAAGCTCTTCAACTATTTATGAAATTCTTGTATAAAGGCCTTATAGTTATATGCAAACTTTAATTAATATTGCACCATAAGGGACCACATATACAAAAACTATTAAGGAAGTTAAGGAGATCATTAAGACTTTAGCTAGAAGATTGTCAACTAAAGTAGTAAGCTTCTTTTTATGAGGTGCAATCATCTTTATACCTGGTATTATAAGTAGCCAATTTGTTGAGCTAGATGAAGATGTCAATGAGTCAAGACATAGGCAACAAGTAAGTGTGCTATCAATGTGGAATACTTGAGTTCCAACAAAGACCTTAGTTTCAACAGTCACAATCATCTTAAATTTAAAATATGGAAGAGAAATAGTGCATATTCTTTATCGATGTATGATTAGATAAATTGGAAAAACTTAGAATATCAAAGATGTAAAGTTTAATCTTAAGTGAGTAAACTTAAAAAGGTGGTGCAATCTAACTATACACCCATTTATAACTTGGAAATGCAAGTAAGCCAACAAGTTTAAGGTGATGAGTTAAGGAAAGCTACCGAGTAATACTGAGGTAAACCCTAGAGATCAAATGTGCTCCATCATATTAAGTAGTGTCAAAACATTTAAGGTTAAAATATTTAGAGAGAAGGAAGTAAGAAGGTTAAGAAAGCCCGAGGAAGATAGTGAGGAAGAAATAGATAAAAGCAAATCAACCCTGATTTCTTCTTTAACTAGGCTTATTAGAAGTAAAAATCTCAACCAAATATAAAGCCCTATAAGCTGTCAATACCATTCCCTCATATGATGATGAACACGATAAATTGAAGACAACTTTAAAAAGTTGCACATTAATATAACCTTCATCGAACCATTGGTTTCTATGTTATTTATTTAAAGCTTTAGACGGAAATCATCTCCAATTAAAAAAAAAAAGGATTATGCTATAATGCCTTTAATCAAGGAGTGCAATTCAATATTGGATAACAAATTATATCCAAATTTGAAGGATCTATGGAGTTCCTATTCTTTGTCAATTTGGTTTTTTTTAATGTTATTAAATGCTTAAATAATCTAATCTTTAAAAAGCTTAGAATAGGAGAACTAAAGTTGATAAATGTTTCACTCTAACTAATGGATTGGTTTGGCAAGTACCCAATAGGAGTAATGGAACATATAATTATTAAAGTAGGAAAATTTACCTTTCTTACTGATTTTTTAGTAATGGCCATAGAGTATCACATTGGGTCCTTTGTTATCTTAGATAGACCATTTTTGGTCATTGAGGGGGCTATAATTTATATGATTAAGGGAAAGTTAACTCTTATGGTCTACAAGAAGAAGCTAGATTTCCATATCTATAAATCCTTATAAAAGACCTCCTACCCTCAATGATAAATACTATAAGATAAATGACATAAACCCTATTGCATATGTAGTACCTAAAGTTAGTTTCAGTGATCTTGTTAAAATATGTTGAAATTTAGGACTTAAGGAAAAAGAGGAGAGATTTGTGCCCTAGTGATAATGCTTTTACGATAAAAGGAAAGCATAAATCCTTACCATTTACCAAAGAAGAACTTGACCTTCAATTAAAGACATTTCCTCCTCGTTGGCGTTATGCAAACTTATGAGAACTTAAAATTTATCTTATCAAATTTTCTTCTTCCCTAAGGTTGAACTCATCTAAGTGGAGATCCTGGATGTGTGGAGCGTTTAAGTAGGAAGTCTAGCTGAAGACTTTTAAAGAGGTGCTTGTTAAGATCAAATATAACAATTTTAACTTTATTTGAATTATTTTAATTTCTTTTTTTATTTTTACTAATGCTTATTTTCTTTTATAGGAATATTGTCTAAAAATTCTTGGATGTTTACTTCATCCAACTTGCACGAAACTAAAGTAAATTTCTTTATCTTAAATATCTCTGGTGATTGAGTTTAGCACCTTATTTATTTGACATTAAGGGTAAGACACAACTAGATTGAAAGTAGGTTTGCGCTCGTTTAATTTTATGGTATAGTTAGAAGATCATCACACATTTAGTTACACTTAAAAAATTATTTTAATTAAAACAATTACTTGTACTAGAAAACATTCATAAAATTCTTTGTAATAACCAAAGGGGATCAACCTCTAAAATAAAGTTAAAAAAGGACTTATAATTCTTACCAAATCAACCATGATAAATGGAGCTACCATTATATAACTAAGGAGGAGTTTAAATGGGACTCTATTAATAAAAATGGTTACCTTAATAGTAATGTCATTTAAATCATATTTTGTGTACTAAGAAAAAACAAGTTCAAGTATTTGAACCCATAAGTCTATAAATAGAATTTAATATTTTTAAAAGACATATAAAAGATGTGAATTAGGTGAAAGAAATTAAAATTAGCATTATATCATTAGGATAATTATATTTATTAATCTTGTATGTGCTAATTATCTTTAAACCTTAATCATCCTCTATAGACAATGTTTAGAGGATTATCAACTCATAATGTATTTCAAGATCTCTTGCTCTTTTATTGGTTATTGAGGCTCTTTAAAAGATGATTTCATATATAAAAGTTAAGACCTCATACTTTGTATTTCTTTTGTAGGAAGATTGACTGCTCATCATTAACCTCATCCTCAAATTTAGAAGTTAATTTCCATTATTTTAAGTTTTAAATCATCCACTTCAAAAGTTCATTCGATATAAATATAAATAAGACTTACACATCATTAGTAGAGGTTTCAAGTTGACTTAGAGATGCTTTTCATAAAGAAAGAACACAGATTATGAATTAAATCAAATAAACCATAAATGAAAAGAAAAAGAAATATAATCGATGATTAATCTATAATCACTAATTATATTTTTATTACTTAACCTTATTTTCTCTAACTAGTTGAATGATAAGATCTTTTAAGATTAGCATTTTTCAACATGGTAACTATCATGTAGAAACTATAATGTTTTATATTATTAGTTTCACTAACTTCTTCTAATAATTTTAATGCATTAAACTTAAAAGTAATCTAAACTAATAACTTATACAAATAAATAAAATTTTCTCATAAATAATACATGATTTAAATATTTAAAATACTAATTTATTAATATAAATATAACATAAATTGAACTATAATATTCATAATAATGAATATTAAAATTTTAGAAAAATAATACTTCAATTTTTGATATATTAAAAAATAAATATTTTGAAATCTTCATATATGATTACCTAAAATTTCTATTCAAAATAAATTACCTAAAATTTATATTCAAAATAAAATCAAAAGTAATGTGATTGAATGTGAAACATTTTTAAAAATAAAAACAATTAAATTCAAAATTGACTCAAAAGTAATGCGATTTAATATAAATCATTTTTCAAATCAAAGGCAGTAATAGGTTTAATGAATTGGAATGGTGTTGCATCCATATTCATTACTAGCTAAACTCAACTCAATTTTTTTAATATTGGCTAGGCAATAGCCAAAGTTACAATGTCTTACAAAAGGATTACTTGCAAAACTATTTATAAGTCTGCACTAGGGACAAAATGACTTCACTATTTTAAGGGGGCCAATACATTTAGATAAGGTTTTAGTTGACAGTTATAAAATTGGACAATTTAAGGCAAGAGCCTATAGACCAAGCTGCTTCTCTTATAAAGTTCATAATTTTGTATTTGAGTTCCTAGTTCTTAAGGAATTTTGGTTTGAATATTATTTTGGTTTCTTTAACACCATATCTAATAAATTGGGCTTGACAAAGCTAGTTGGAGGAGCAATCTATCCTCTTATCTCATTCTTAAAGGGCTTATAATCACTTAACTATGTTGTCCCATATTCCAGGTGGATTGGGAGCATCACATATAGATAGTATAAAGTTCTATATTAGAACTAAGAAGGAGCATTTAAAAAATAAGTGATTCAACTATGCATCCATTAAGTTACACAATTTGCACTTTAGCTTATTTACGTTAGGATTAATGCTCCTTAGCCTTTCTAGAGTTGACAAGTTCCTTATTACAATTAACCATACTATAAAGGTTAGTTGAGGGGGATGTATTTTGTTCCATACAACTTTGCTCTATAGGACTAATGGTTGGAAAGTCCTTAAGCTTAGTGTTTAAGACTTAGCTGTGAAAATTCCAGAGGTGTACATGTTTTAATTTGGTTTAGCTTGTGCAAAGCAATCCAAAGGGTAGTCAAGGATCCAATTTCCCATTGAGACAAATAATCTACCTAAGGTTTTCCATTGTCAAGAACTAATTAGTGAGCTAACTTTAGCTTTAGTTGTATAAAATAACCTTATGGCACTATAGATTGGAAGTAGGCATAAAGGACCTCTAAGACTTCAGTTATTGGACCGTAAAGAATTGGATGTTCCATCCCAATATGCATATTTATATGCTACTATATAGAGCTTATTAGCATGAGGATCTACAATATGCTCTATAAGGAATCAAATCCTGGTTTGGCCCTCCTAAGATTCTCCCCTTTTAAATAATCACCATGTACCCATTTAACCTATAATGAGTTATAATCATACCAAATTCTCTATAGACATTTAGCAAGTAAAAACTAGTTCATGCTCTAAAAAGAAAGTACTTCCTTCCATTTGACTTTAGCAAAAGGTTTCTTGTTTAGCTCCCTGGTTCGCAAGAAGTTCCTCATAATTTTATCAATTTTCTTTATCAATTTCTTAGGGAGCATAGATATGTGAATTGGTTCATTAGTACTAATGAGATAGGTTGTAACCTACACAAGTATAAGAGCAACTTGAATTTTTAAGATCAGATCATTTTCTTTGAAGGTATCATATAAGACTTGATAATCATTATAGGGCAATCTCTTAGAAGTTATTAGGATGCCAAGGTACTCGATAGGGAAGGGGGTTAGAGAAATAGCTGAAACTGCTAACATCTTGTTAGTAATGGGTTCACAGTAGAAAGGATCAGTAAGCTTTTCTCTTTGTTTACACAAAAGAATGAGTAACTACTGATAATAATAAATGAGAGAATTTTAATTCGAGGCATTTCTTATGGTATTTGTCTCTTTTTTAGATAATTATCTTATATAATAACTTAGGATCTCCATGGATAAAATAAACAGAAATGGGAACAAGGTGTCCCCTTGTCTCAATCCTATTGCACCTTGTAATGTGGTGGTTATTTCACCATTAACCATTAAAGATAATGATGTTATGGTAAAACAAGCTTTAATCTAGGAAGTAATTGATGTGGTGTCCCATTTTCCTATACTAAGGGTTATGACCTTAGACCACTATATATGAGAAATAGTGTTGAACAAATTATGAGTTGCATTGCATTCACGTGCATCTCATTGGCATACACACATGAATTTTGATTTTTGTGCAAAGACTGTATATGCACTCAATTGACATGTTCCGGGTATGAAAGATTTAAAATGATCATTGTGAATTTTTATGTCTTGAATTTTGGTCTGATGATTTCAATTATTAATATAGAATTTATTTGTTAAAATTGTGAGTTTTGTGAATTTATGTGTATTTTTTTACTAGAAAAATGCCAAGTGGTAAGACAAATTGATAAATGACAATAGAAATAAGTAACAAATGGTAGTAGAAATAAATGACAAGTGGCATCAGGATTAATTGACAAGTGGCATAAAAAATTGGGTAACAAATGGCTTGGAGATTGAGAGACAAATGGACTAGTTATTAAGAGAAAAATGGGAACCACAAGAACATGACATGTTGCAAGTGATAAGTGTCACAACACTTACCACTCACCACTCACTATGTATACCCTCTTGAAAGGCCATCTTTGTCTTCATTTTATTTTCTAAATACTCTTTTCTTCTTCATTTTCTTCTTCTCCATTCACGATACTCATACTCTCATAAAACAACCCTCAACGTGAGTTTTATTAACATCTTTCATCTAGCCACTCCAAGATTTCGGTTATCTTCATCTTTTTACTAAAAACCTAGCCTATTCTACCTTGGAAGATTGATGATCGTGCAATGTTTAGAGAGCTAGGTTAACCCACAATTTGAAGAGTTTTGGAGTTTAAAAAGTGAGTGTATTATTAATCTTCGTGGCTTGTTATAAATAAAAGCATAAATGATGATAGTTTAGGGATAGATTGATGGTTAATGGTGTTTGATATGTGTTGAAAGTTGATGAATGTTGATGAAGAAGTGTATAGGTTTATGTTATGTTTTTGTATAAATGATCAATAATAGTTTATGAGTTGTTATATGGATTATTTGAGTTGGGATTTGAAGTATAATTGATGATGAATTCACGCTAAAGATAGGTGTTAATTAAGTGTTTTCAAATCTAGAAAAGTTAGGACTACATGTATGATGGTATAAAGTGAATGGTAATACAGCAAATGAGTAGATATTTGTGGGATTTAATGTAACCAATATGGAAGCTAAACTAGTATGAAATGTAGTAGCTTTATAGGACATGAATTCTGGAAAAATTCAAGTTGTAGTAATGCCTCTAAGTATGTGAAATTCATAAAGAATTGAGGACGAAAGACTTTGCATAATCGTGGCCTATTTACTTGCCTTCTGTCACGATTGTGGCAAGTTCCCCTATAATTGTAAGGCTAGTTCTAGATTGATAATGTCTATTTTGTATACATATTAAACTAACTGAGAAAAAAATCACTCTAAATTGATGTATTTGGACTTGATTGAGGCTTGGAATGAACCTAGATTGTTGCTTGATTAATTGGTTAAAGAGCTTGATATGTTTAGGTTAATAATTGAGGTTATAATATAAGAATGGATTGATGATATTAATGTAACTAATCTAGAAATTTATGAGTATTATATGAATGAAGGTGTTCTTAAGAAAGTAAATATGATCTAAAGAAAGTGAGTAAGTTGTATTAGGTATAAATGAATGAGAATGTTGATATTGTGTGATTATAATGCTAGAAAAAGGATTGGAGAATATATGAATGATGAATGTAAAATTGATGATATTAGAATAATCAAGTTACTTTGAGGTATGACCATAAGTGCAAAATAGACATATATAAGTTATAATGGTTTGAATGATTAAGACCTATGATTAATACTTGGGAAAGTCATTGAGCATGCATTGAACATAATACATATGCATATGTGTATGATTGAGTACTAATATGATTGAGAAAATTAGTAATGTGTAAATGTGCTGCATAACATGGATTAGATGCTCAAGTCGAATGCCAACATCTAGATATTGTCGGTTCGTCGAGGCAATAGCTATTTGAAGCTTGCTGTGAGTCAACCTAGATGTTTCTCACTAGGATTTCTGCTTAAAATTTAATTATTGAACTATTATTGATGTGAATGTGATAATTTTGGACATTGACAGCCTGAGGAGTTTGATAATTGAGATTGCATTGGAAGTGTTCATAATTGAATTTGAATCTGAAATAAATAAGTGTGCTCAACAAAACGTTGAATGTCGAACTTAGATCTGATGAATATGTTAAAGTGACTGTATATGATGAATGAAAGTGATTGATTGCATATTTTGTGATTTGATGCATCACATTATTATGTATGATTAGATAAAGGAGTTGTGACCGGAGTGACTAGTGAAAAAGAGCTTAAAGCTTAGAAATGCGTATAAAGAGCCACATGCTCAGTATATAAAATGAGCTGGATATCCACAATAGATATAGGACAATTATTAATGAGCTCGATAGCCATAATAGATACGGGACAGTTAAAAGGAACTCGATCATAACAAAGTAACAATGAAAGTGGAGACACATGTGCATTGCATATACAAATTGATATGTATTTTATGAATTTTTGAAGTGAACTATTTGAACTGTTCTGAATAGAATTATGAAATAGTGTACACAATTGTATTTGATGAAATGATATGATGTTCAATATGTGATGATATGATGAATTTGGAATGTGAATGTCTTTTTGATTTGATAAGAGTGAACACATCGACGATGGTGATGGTTCACTCATTGAGTTCGCAAAACTCATCAAAATTGCAAATGTTGATTTTCAGGTATGAGGGAGACATAGATCCTAAGGAAAATTAGTAGAAGTCTAGTTCTATTGATCTTGGACTCAAGAATAGCTCAAAGTTTGGTCAGCTAATACTGAGAAGATTAATTATAATATTTTTTAGTCCTCATTTCATATGGAATTTGTTGTAAAGAGTAGTAAACTCTGAGATATTTTTGATGTTGTATATATGGATCAAGTAGTGAAAACCTTGATTATAAACTATTTCTCATAAATGGAATAAGGAATTAATCTTTTGGATATTTGTGATATATATATTTATGATGCCATATTAAGTAAATGTGATTGCTCTAACATGCCACTTTGATAACGCATGTTCTCGAATGTCCTTAAGATGTCAGGTATGTGCCCCGTGAAGGAGGTGCTTTACATCTAAGGAGTATATAGCTTCTAAAAACTGAAAAAAAAATCCATTTAAGTGTGTCAAATGCTTTGTGAACATTTAGCTTGATGGCACAATTCTTCCCTAAATCTTTTTGATGATAGAGTTTAAAGAGGTCTTAGGCTATTAAAATATTATCTACAATGTTTTTATCATTGATGAAAGCAGTTTGTGGAAGGCTTATTAGAATAGATAGAACTAGTTTGAGTCTCTCTTTTAAGATTTCTGAGATAATTTTATAGAAGTTAGTGCAATATGAGATAAGATATAGGACAATTCTTTTTAGGAATAAAGCACAATAAGGTTTTGTTCCAAGATTTTAACATCCTGGATCTGGAAAAGAATTCCAAGATAGATTCATTCACATCCTAGCCTATTAAACTCCAAGTTTTTAAAAAAACAATTCTTTGAACCCATCAAATCTGGGGGCTTTGTGAGGATAAATGCTAAATACTATTTTTGATATCTCCTCAATAGTAATAGGATTGTATAGAATCTTACACTAATAAGGAGAGAGATTTTTTAGATCCAAATTTCTAAGGTCATAAAGGACATACTTTTGGCTTTTGATGTCATAAGGGACAATAATTGAATTTCTTTTGGCACCTAGTAGTTTAAGGAAGTATTACCTAGTAGGCGAGAGTAAGTCAAGGAATTTGGACACCATAGTATTTATATCATCCTACAATAATGAGATACGATTCCTGTTTCTTCTAGAAATTAAACTTTTGAAGAAAAATTTAGAGTTAGCATCTCCATCTTCCATCCAATAAACTCTAGATTTCTATTTTTGGAAAGAATTTTGAATATGTAATGCCCCTAGATATTCCTTTAATGCTTCTTTTTTCTTTGATACCAATCCTTTTTTCTTAAGATAAGTAACTCTTTAGACTTTTGAATATGAATAATAGAGTTTATAACTAACTACTTATGGAGGAGCTTGAGCTCATATTAAACGACCTTCAATTTCATAAAGAGTTGGAATGAATTATGGCCTTAAATAGGGATACTCAAACCTCATCTAACTACTTCTTTAAAGCCTTAATTGGTGGTTAGATAATTAAAAAAATTGAAAGGAAAGATTCTTGCTCTGGAATTAGCTAAATTATAGACCACAATAGGACTATGGTTTAAACTAAGGAATTCCTAGAAGTGGGTATAACTGAATGGGAATTTCATCATCCATTTATGATTTATGAGGGCTTTATCAAATTTTCATATTAGCCATTAACACTCGTACATATTGTTCTAGTTAAAAGTGATAACCACAAACTTCAAATCAATTACCTTAATTATAGCAATACATGAGCTAAAGTCTCTACAGTTGAGAGTTAAGTCTATCTCCTTTAATCTCAAAAGCCAGTAATCTGTAGCTAAAGTCCCCAAAGATGATCTAGGGATCATTCACTATGGGGCATATTTAAGTTCCTTCCACAAACTTTCCCTGAAAGGAATGATTTGAAGTATAAATGTAGCTTATCTAAAAGATACCCCCATTTCCATTCTCCCCTTTCATATGAATCCCTTGCATTGATTTCTAATTGTTTAACACCTTGATCTTATAAGGACAAAATCTCATCATTATTCTACCTTAGTGATGGAAGGAGTGATTAGTTATCACCTCCTAATTATTAAGGAACTTACACTCTAGTGCAAGCTTCTTCACATAACTTAGTTTCCAATAACCCAAATATTATAGGGTGAGCGGATTTGATGCAATCACCTATAATAAGTTGTTCTAAGCTAGGATTGACATAAAGATGGGTTTAGGGGGATTTCCTTTTTGTCTTACAACTACATCTCCTCCTTTCTACTATTTTAAACTCCTCATGAGCAAATTTATATGATATCTGCTTTGGAGTTACTCTCCTTCAACTACACTGATTGGTTTTGAGTCATCTAATTTCCAAAAGGAGAACTTGGGTAGGTATCAATTACTTAAAACCATTTAAACCTCTTCTAGTTGAGCATCACCCTTAAACTTTTATGGAGAGTTTCCTTGATTTGTTACTTGACTAGTCTCCTCTTAGTCTAGATTAGGATTAGGTAGTATGTTAGGTTTGTTAAGTCAAGAAGACTTCAATTCTTCTATTGATTTTGATAAAAGTTAAATAATAATAATAATAAAACTATGTGAACTGTTTTGATAAATTTGTTAAGTGCACAAATAAATATAGGTGGCACAAATCATCAAATCAAGACGATACTTAAGTAAAAGTTGAATAAGATGAAGCGTCTAAGATGGATCAGACGAAGTGATCAAATCTAAAGACACCAGACGAAGCATACAAATCTAAGCAAGACGATATAATTGAAGAATATGCTAGAACGTCAGTTAGTTGGAGTTGGTTATAGGACTCAACTAATAACAAACTCTAGAAGATTCTACAAGCATATTTCTCAAGAAGACCATTAGAGATTTAGATTATAAATATCAGTCATAGTCCTAAGAAACAATATATACATACATACAAAAAGAGAAAGAACCTTGAATGTAAAAAATATACATTCAGAAATTCTATACTCAAGTGCTCACATTGTGAATAATATCCTGAAAGAAAAGAAAGAAAGGAAGAGAACAATAACATCTATAATATGAGTGTGAAAGCTCAAAACAATATCTTTTTGAGTGAAAGGAAGGCTAGAGCTTGTAGAGGCTAAGAAAGTAGATAAAGAATACTTTGTGAAAGAGACCTAAAGAGGCTCTACAAGTGTAGAAATAATACCTGTAACGTTGAAGGAGATAGTGAAATCTCAGAGAAACTCTAAGGACTGGACATAACTAAGGTTAAGGGTCAACTAGTATAAATCGCGATGTGGAAAAGGAAATCAAGGGGAAATAAAGACTTCTCTTTCAAAAAGAATAGCGAAGACGATTCGAAGAATGAGAAAAGCTCTGTCGTCTGCTATGAGTGCAATAAACCTAGACATTACAAGTCTGAACGTCCCTTTCTCAAAAGAAATCAAAAGAAAAGTCAAGAAAACAAAAAAAAAAAGCATGATGGCAACATGGTAAGATCTGGATTCATCTGAATCTGAGTCCGACTCAGAAACATCAGAACAAGCAAATTTATGCTTGGTAGCTGAAAGGGAAAGTGATGATGAGGTAATTTCTGACTTTGATGATCTTCAGCATGCCTATTTAGAATTTTTAGAAGATTCACATGTTATCTTAAAACAATATAGGTTATTGAAAAAGAAATTTGTTGAAATTTTAAAGAATACAAAACTCTTATAAGAAGAAAGCGTTTGCCTCAAGAAACAAGTAGACAATATGAAAAGGAAAGTAACTGTAGATAGATCTGAGGAAATTAATCAACTAAAGCAAAGGATTAATAGTCTTTCAGCAGCTTTATCAAAATTTACAGAAAGTACAAAAAGGATTAATGACATGATTGGAAGTTGCAGACATCCAAATGATAAAAGCAGTTTAGGCTTTAAGGATAGAAATACTATTCATAATAGTAATGTTCTTTATAATAGGAATTTTTCTCCTAATAGAAAGAAAAAGAAACATTATTCTTAATGTTATTCAAAGAACAATTATAAGACTAACCCTAAAAGACCCAAGAAAATAGGGGTACCTAAGAAGGATATAACACATACTACTGATCTCCTTACTTGGAAGAGGCAACCACCACCAATGATACTTGGACAGTGGCTACTCGCGACACATGATGGGTAGAAGGTCTATGTTCCTCGACCTCTAACATAAGCAAGGAGAATCAATAACTTTTGGAGACTTCCAGCAAGGCAAAATAGTTGGGATCGATAAAATTGGTAAAGATTCGTTTTCTTCTATTAATAATGTTCTTCTAGTTGATGGATTAAAGCATAATTAATCAGTTTAAGTCAATTATGTGATTTTGGTTTTGAAGTATCCTTTAATCAAAATTCTTGTATAGTTAAAAACAAGGACAGTTCCATGTTCTTTTCTGCTAAAAGATGAAATAACCTCTATAAAATTAACTTAGACGATTTGAAAAATCAAAATATTTCATGCCTTATATCAAAAGATGATGAAAAACTGATTTGGCACAAAAAGCTAGGTCATGTTAGCTTTAAACATATTTCCAAGCTAGGTAGACATGATTTGGTAAGAGGTTTACTAAAGATAAGTTTTAACAAAGATTTTTTTGTGAGGGTTGTCAAAAAGGAAAACAAGATAAAACATCTTTTTCGTCTAAGAATATTGTAACTTCGTCCAGACCTCTAGAATTGTTATATATAGATTTGTTTGGTCCAACTAGAATAGCAAGTCTTGGTGTAAAGAAGTATGGTCTTGTAATTGTTGATGATTGTACTAGATTTTGTTGGATATTATTTATATCACATAAAGATGAATCTCTTAAATGCGTTAAAGTTTTATCTAAAAAGTTACAAAATGAAAAAGGAATTTCTGTTGCTAGAATTAGCAGTGATCATGGTGGAGAATTTGAAAATGAAGAATTCAAAATGTTTTATGAAGATAATGGAATTTTCCATAATTTCTCTACTCCTAGAACTCCCCAAAAAATGGAGTTTTAGAAAGAAAGAATAGGACGATTGAGGAAATGACAAGGACTATGTTATGTGAAATGAATCTTCCTAAGTACTTTTGGGCAGAAGCTGTAAATACAGCCTGTTATATTCAAAATAGAGTATTTTTGCAACTTATTTTAAATAAAACTCCATATGAATTATGGAAGGGAAGAAAGCCAAATATTTCTTACTTTCATCCTTTTAGTTGCAAATGCACTATTTTGAATACAAAAGAAAATTTGGACAAATTCGACTCTAAGATCAATTCAAAAATTTTTCTAGGTTATTCAATTACTTTTAAAGCTTATAGACTTTATAATCTTGTTTCTAAATCTGTTAAAGAATCTATGCATGTAAATTTTGATGATGATTCTCTTATTAATAAAAGAGACAATTCTGATGATGAAACGTTATCTACTCCTTTAGTTAATAACCTAGACGATTCACCACCAGACGATCCATCTAATAAAGTAGTAGATATTTCTAAAAATATTAGCTTAAGAAAAGACTGGACATATAAATCTTCTCACCCAGAAAACTTGATTATAGGAGAAACATATGAAGGAGTGAGGAATAGATCTAAATTTAGAAGAGAGGCCAATGTAGCATTTGTTTCTGAATTAGAACCTAAGAAAATTAATGAAGCTCTTCAAGATGAAGCTTGGATTTTAGCTATGCAAGAGGAGTTAAATTAGTTTACAATGAATAAAGTTTGGTCTCTAATTCCTAAACCATCCAATAAATCTATTATAGGAACTAGATGAGTATTCAAAAATAAACTAGACCAATCAGGAAAAGTAACTCGTAATAAAGCTATATTTGTAACTCTTTGCTATAATCAACAAGAAGGAATAGATTATAATGAAACATATACTTATGTAGCTAGACTAGAAGCTATTAGGATTTTGCTTGCATATGTTGTTTTTCATAATATAAAACTATTTCAAAGGGATGTGAAAAGTGCATTTTTGAATGATTTTATAGATCAAGAAGTTTATACTAACCTCGTTTCTTTAAGAGAAATACATTTCTGTGTTTAGTGATTATCTTTTACAGATTAAGAAATGATGAAATCTCTTGTCTATAGATGACTCGTCGATTTCACTTCTCTGAAGAATGAATGGATGACTATCAAACCTGAGATTGAAGCAGTTGGCTGGAAGAACTTCTTCAATATCTGAGAGATGGTGTATCTGAATGAAATATATGAGCTCTGGAATAATGTGAAGGTGGCACAACACCTTGGTATTGATGGTAGATGGGCTGTCGGTAATAATCACACAAGATTATATTGTGAAGGCTATTGGGTGTCTAAATAAAGGAGTAGAATTTTTCAACAATACATATTGGATCGCTCAAAGTCATATAGACGAAGCCAACATCAATCAACAACTATACTGATCCAATAATCCAGGAGTCAAAAAGTATTCAACCCTCATTTCGAAGGCTAAGGTTCTTCACTCACTTCTTCTCCATTGTATCTTACCAAGAGCAAGATCAAAGGACGTGGTGACAAGGAATGATAAACATTGTCTGTTTCATTTACTCACTCACCAACCTCTTAAGCTTCCATTCTTGATTCTGAAGTACATAATAAAGGCTAAGGAGGATTATCATTTGAAAAGTGGCTCTTTACCTTATGGTATGTTGTTAACAAGATTCTTCAAAGAATTTGGAATCCTACTTGATAGAAGAAATAGAGTAAAGATGAATGTTAAGAGTGTTATCAATACCTCTAATATTCACAAAATGGGGATCAAAAATGAAGCCAAAGTGGATGTAGATTTCACGCTGAAAGCACAGTCTAAAGGGGAGCTTTCAGTAGGACGAAGTAGGAAAGAAAATGTTCCATCTAAAATACAATCAAAAACTCGATCGTTTGGAAGAATATCAGCAGAGGTAAAGGTTGAACAATCATCTAATGAGCCAATACAAGCCAAGACATTTCCAAAAAAGAAGGAAAGCAAGGTTTAACAACTAACTCACCAAGTGTCTTTAAAGAGGAAGGTTGAGACGATCCAATCAGAAAGGCTCGAGAAGTCAAGAAGGTGACTAAGATTAATGACCTTACGACAATAAGAACAGAAGAAACAGAAAGTTCTGATTCTTGGTAGAGATTTTGAGAGTAAAAAGGAGCAAGAGCAACAACAACAGCCTACCAAACCAATTATCTCTATCCCTCAAACTAAATTAGAACAACCATCTGGAGAGACAGAAATAAAAAGGAAGTTAGTATTTGAGACAAAAAAGCCTCAATAACAACTCTTTTCCAAACCAACAGAAGAATAAAAGAAGAAAAAACCTATTCAGAAGAAGAAGGTTTCATCACCTGATGTTCCAAAAAAGACATAGATTGTTGAAAAGCAACTAGTAACGTACAACCCTCCTCAACTAATAAAGAAAAAAGATTTGAAGATGAAGGTCATAAAAGAATCAACACCTGATTGTAACAGAGGTTCAATCATCATCAAAAAACATTCTAAACAAAAAGTTATGGTTCAAGTTGAAACTATAACAGTAAATGATCAGACGATACATCTTCTAAGCCCTAAAGATTGAAGACTATATAGTATTCTGCAAGATGAAAAGACAGAATTATATCCATTGAAGATTACAAAAGATCCTTATACAATCTATCCAGTGACAAGCAGAAAGACAATCAAGATTGTACCAGGTGTATAACCTAGACGTCCAACACCGGCAGTCAACAAAGAAAAAGGAAAGAAGAAGAAGATTCTTGAAAACCAAGAAAATGATCTCACAGAAGAAGAAATTCAAGTGGCAGTGAAGAATATAAACGATGTATGTCATGCAGTTCAACCTATAGGCGTCTATGTATCACATTATATATCAAGGGAATCAGGAAGTAATTTTGGAGCATCTACCAAAGAAGAAAGCTTTAAGGTAGTTAGCATAATATCATAAGGAAGGTACAAAAGTATCACAATTGAAGGTATCATTTTCAACTTAGAAACCTTTGTGCATTTGCTCGTTCATTTCAAATCATTAGGTTTCATTCCTTCAATTAAAACTATTTTACACCTTTTAGGGCAACTAATTTACAAATTACCTAGACCTGATGATCTTGAAATCCCTGACAGAAAACAACCTTTCAAATTACCCTCAATCAAAATTATAGAATTAGACAATTCACCTAAAAAACAATATGTCTTTGATTATATTCGTCCACTTAGTGAAAAGCTACAAGATCCTACTGTTAATTCGAAGCTCCTGAAGAATTTCATTGAATGGACTGAAGCTGGTCACAAACAGACGGAAGTTTAGGAAGTCATAGCTAAAAATATTGAGAAACTTGATAGTAAGGTTGATGAACTAAGTGACGCAGTGGTTGATCTTCATGAGGAAATGGCACTTCTACGTGTTTCTATAGAAGAAGACCTCAAGTCGATCTACACTGATATTCAACAAATGTATTCTGAAATTTTGAAGTGTCTAAAATGAATGATCTTTTTATTAATAACAAATAGGGGGAGACTAGGAGAACAGTAGAAAGAAGAATTAGAAATTTTTTGTTTATCATTGTATGTCTTGCTTTATTCGTCTAAATATTATGATTATTTGTTATCATCAAATAGGGGGAGATTGTTAAGTCAAGAAGATTTCACTTCTTCTATTGATTTTAATGAAAGTCAAATAATAATAATAATAGAACTGTGTGAACTGTTTTGATAAATTTGTTAAGTGCGCAGATAAATATAACTGGCACAAATCATCAAATCAAGATGATACTTAAGTAAAAGCTGAACAAGATGTAGCGTCTAAGATGGATCAGATGAAGTGATCAAGTCTAAAGACACCAGATGAAGCATACGAATCTAAGCAAGATGATATAATTGAAGAATGTGCTAGAATATCAGTTAGTTGGAGTTGGTTATAGGACTCAACTAATAACTCTAGAAGATTCTACAAGCAGATTTCTCAAGAAGATTGTTAGAGATTTAGATTATAAATATCAGTTGTAGTCGTAAAAAAAATATATACATAAAAAAAGAGAATTCTAAATGTACAAAAACATACTTAGAAAAATTTTGTACTCAAATGCTCACGCTGTGAAAAATATCCTAAAAGAATAGAAAGAAAGGAAAAGAACAAAAAATCTGTAACATGAGTATGAAAGCTCAAAACAATGTCTTTTCAAGTGAAAGGAAGGCTAGAGCCTGAAGAGGCTAAGAAAGCAAATAAAGAATAATTTTGTGAAAGAGACCTGAAGAGGCTCTGCAAGTGTAGAAATAATACTTGTAACGTTGAAGGAGATACTGAAATCTCAGAAAAACTTTGAGGACTGGACATAGCCCAAGGTTAAGGGTGAACCATTATAAATTGCAGTATCATATTCTCTAACTCTTACCTCTTTAATTTTCTTGTTGTTAGAAGAATAGATACTAATTTCTGTTGTTTCATTACTCATCAAATTAAGTGCGTTGTTTTGTAATCGTCTGAATTTGTCAAGAAAATCAAGAAGATTTTAAAGATTAATATCTTAGATGATTTAACACAATTCATCCCCCCTTCTTGTGTATTTTACATATTATATGTGATTTCTATATTAACAAATGATTTACTTCAAGGTTTCCCCTTCCAAAGTTTTAGTAGTACTAGCCAACTCCTCTTAGTCTCCTTTTATGAACATTTTTCATATTGGTCTCCATGGCTTTCCAACCAATGTATAATAATGTTTCTAATGGTAACAGACTATAATAGTATCTTCCACCAGTTTATCATCTTCACAATCCTAAGTAGAGAGATTTCATTTAGAAATTGATTAGTTGGATTCACATTGATATGGATTCTAGCTTACACATTTCTTCGTTGAAGTAGCTTTATCCATACAAATAGGTTTACCGATGAAGATAGCAAGAAGGCTTAAGCCATTTGTAAATCGATCTTCTAAAGGAATTTGAAGAAAGTTTATCCAAATAGGAACATTTTTTGTTGAATCTCCTCTATTTTAATCTTCTTCTTCCGCTTATATAGGAAAATAAGATTATTGTTAACATTCCATAAGCCTAGCTCAATGATCTCAATTGTAGCTCCTTTATTGTTGAACAAAACAGGAAAAGGTTACTTCACTACTGGAAAAGCTAGTCGTTTCACATGGAAGAAACCCACTATAGTTGAAGATCCTGCATCAGTTCCTTTTTTGAGTATTTATAATGACAGAGACACTATCAGTGAGCCATCTTTTAAAGTAAGAAGGTTAAAGTGAAGCCAAAGAGGATTTATCTCCAATAACTAACCACTAGGAGCTAGGAGGGCACTTGGCTTTGGAATTGTCACCTATTTCTAAGGCAAGAGCCAAATTAGGGACAATCCTATGGGAGGAGAGTTAAAGGGAAAAAGGGGAGATCTATATGGAGCTCTATTTGAGGCTAGTCTAAATGGTAGCCGATGCCTTACAAGGAAAGAAAAGCTAGGTTACGTAAAGTTTCGAAAAGTTGTTACCAAAAATGGTAACAAAGTGGGTGGGAAGCTATTCAAAGATAAAAAGCCCTTGCCATAAAAAGCCCTTACCAGCAAGCAAGGAAGAGAAGCAAGTGTGGTGATGTTCCAAAAGAAAGTGAGGATAAAGGATGAATGGAGAAGCTAAAACAATTAGATCCAAGTGAAGAAAAAGAGAGGGATTTAGGATGAAGAAGAGTTATAGAAATTGACAAAGAACCAAGAGGGAGGAGAGGCCGACGAAACATTTTATTAAAAGGTTTACTTTAACATCCTAAAGATGTTAGGAAGCTCCCGAGCTTAAAATTAATAAATTTTAAATTTTAAAACACAAATTCAATCAGCTTAAAGATAGATTTGGCTAATACTTGTAAACAATAATTGGATTGAACTAAGATTGCATTAGTAGATTCATTTTTCAGCCAATATATGGTCAGAGATAACTAGTTAGTTGGCTCTAAGAAAATCCATCTTATACGAAATTATGAATAAACACAATATATCAAATAACTCATGTAAAGATTAAAACACTTACAAAATGTAACATTTTACTTTTCCAATAAAAAAGGACCCTTGGGGATGTTCATTAGAAAGTAAAAACGACGAAGAATCATGAAATAACATCGTAAAGGATCATCATTTACTTGACTAAACCTAATAATTAAGTTCAGAAAAAAAAAAAGGTTTTAGCTACAATACAAACAGATAAAAAAAGAATCATATATATTATACATCAGTTAATCGATTATAAGCCATACTGCGATCACCAGGCCGGAATCACATTTGAGATGACTTGAATAATACTGATTCAAATCCTTAAACAAGTAGCCCATCAACCTTCTTTAATTCTGAGAATGAAACTTGGTGTGCAGCATTTTATCAATCAAAAGGCGTAGAGATCAGCTAATTCCTCCAGTGAACCCAAGCTAAGATTTGGGTCTGCATTCTCAAGCATCCACAATAGATGATCAAAAAGAACTACCTCACATTTCACAACCAAAACCTCCTCTGATCCTAACTTTTGCTTCGAAGATGTCTTCTCAATAAGAGCATTCACCAGTGGATGGCTCAAATACTTGGAACTGATCACGTACCTTTTTCTTGTGCTGCCCACAAATATTGTCTCGTAATTTTCATACTGATCTGGCTTCTCCAGCCATAGGTTTTCTCTGGTAGACATAGACCTCAAACTGCTATACGATGAAGATCTTCCCAGTTGCCTTGACAAGCTCTTGCACTTCCTTAGTATCAAATTTACCTTCTTCATTGTTATCCTTAGATGAGGATTTAAAAAAACAAAGAAAAGGGAAACGCAGAGAGTGACGGAAATAAGAGAAAGGCTTAGAAGCTAATGGAGGCCTCTGATTGATACTTGTTATACACTCACAAAAGGTATATAGTTGTACTTGAAGGTGGGGATGGGGGCCTGGTGGGTGTTATGTCATTTTCTTCCGGTGCTAGAAAATTTGCGGCAGAGTTCCCAACCAAACGCCACTTTAGATTATTATCTATTTTATAAACCATAAGTGTTGCAATTGTCTCAGAATTAGGATTTGTGGTTGTGGTTTGCGGCTATTTACTGATAAAATTTCACTCAATCGGAGATAGGGAAAAGCTCAAGTCCTAAGACCCACACATGGACAGTTACAGACCAACTGTTTAACATATAACGGCAGACAATATTTTTGGTTGAGAACAACGAATCCAACCTGCTTAACACAATTTTATTCTCCTTCAAGTTGTTCCATTTACATGACGTCTTCAATTGATTGTCATTTTGAGATGAAACTATAGGAAGTAGAATAGGAAACGGATAATGTTGAAACATAAGCTTTACCAGTTTTATGCTGGACAATCGACTCAACGATATTGCATACGATACCAACTTTGTATCACCGTATAGATATATAGTTCAATCACTTTTCAAGCTTTTTGTTTGTATCAGTTATAAGTGCTGGCTGGTAGCTGATCCGTATTATGATTGCTGAATTGTTATGATGCAATACATTAGCAACTTGGAAGCTCGTGGACTGCCACTCTACTAAGATTTAGGTCTCAAGTGCCAATCCTAGATCAAGATTGAGAGTGACTATTCTTATTCAAAAAGACAGGATTTGAAACAGTTGGTGACATCTTAAAGATGAAGATTACACATTAACTTGGCAATCATCCTCAATTCTTGTGAAAAAGAAAAAAAAGTTAAGGTGTCTTATTTTGATAATTATTATTATTTATATTTGTCTAAATTATCCATATACATCACAAACCATTTGTTAGTGGAATATTAATAATGATTATGTAGTCAACTCGAAAAAAAAGTCATTTTTATTCAATAATAGTTTCTATATTTAAAATAGAAATAAATATGGTAACGACATATATTTCAATCCCTTTAATATTCTTTTGCATCATAAAATTTTTAAGATTTTAATTGAAATTGATTTAATTTCAGTTCTTAAGAGAAAGACTTTTTTTTCTTTTAGGTGTACGAGAAAACTCATCAACTTTTAGCACCATTACTAAGAAGTTTTTTGTTATTTTTATAATTTAATTTAATATTTGCTTATTTGTTACTACTCTTTGCTTTATAAACCATTCATATATGTTACTAGGTTTGTTAATCAAGTTGATTTCCAATATAATCTAGAGATTGGAATAACTTGATTTAAGCTAAGGATGGAGGCTTAAAAAAAGATCGTAAGAGGCTAATTCAACTCATCTATTATTTGATAAAGAATTGAAATTGAAAAAGAAGAGGATATGTTTAACTACAGGACTTCGAAGGAATTTGTTGCTCTCTATTAAAATCAATAATCCCTCTACATCACCTTTCATATCTTAGAGATCAATACCATTTTCAAATTAAAATATGGATTGATAAATCTCTTTCTATCCTTTTCATGCTCTTGTAACTAAAAATTCATACAAGCACTTGATAGAGTCCCACATGGTATGCACAAGTACGAAGTCCAACGGGCTGATAATTGATGCCACCAACAAAGGAGTATTATTGGATAAGATTTTAGAAACTGCTAGGAACTTGATCACCAACAAGGCAATCAATTCTCAATAATTCAACACTAGACTTGCATTTAAGTGTGTCAATAAGGTAATTTACCCTTTATCAATAAATTCCAAATTTAAGCTCTCTTGTTTATCAACTAACTATACATATATGTAGATAATGAAAGCTTATCTTATTTATTTCAAGATGAGGCATCCAACAAATATATGTCTAATGCTTCAAAAGGAGACAATTAAACAAGACAATGCAATAAGTAGATTTTTATGACAACTCAAAAGAAATTATGATCTCTATTGAAATACATACAATCTAGGATATAAGAACCATCCTTATTTGAGTTATGATAATTCATAAGTAGATCAATCGATGGTTCAAAATTGACAGAGCATATGATTTTGATATGCCTTTGGAAGATATTATTAGATATTTTACTACTAATACTTTGTAATTCCAATAACAGGTGGGAGCTAGTATCCAAGGCTTATAATAATAGGTAGGCTAGATGGAAAATAAAATTTTATGGCTAGAGGTGTAAAGTTTAAGGAAGTTATCCTCCCAAGAGATAATGAATATGAAAGCAAATTCTAGTGTAATCATTTTAAGGAATGGTAAAGAGGTTGAGAGAGCAATGAAAACACCTCATGTACCACCAAAGTAAGAAAAAGAGAACTTTTGATACAAAAGATGTTCTTCTAAGTAGGATGCCCTATGTAAGTCCCCTCCTCTTTATTATTATAAACTAGAACCTCTTTTTCCTCAAGCTTTAACAAAATCTTTAAAATATAAGTGATTAAAATCTATATGAGAATTTTTGCAGATGCAAGTTAAATATACCTAATAAGTGTAGATTGCATCGTGTTTTAAGGCGTAGTTCGATTTGTGTTTAGCCATTAAGTCGATCATTTAGGTTAGAATTGTGAGAGTTTGTTAATTATTTGTGTTTCAAGTGTTTTATGGGTGAGTACAAGCTTTTGATATTAAATATTATGTTTTTGAGGTACGTTGATGTGTTTGCTAGTATTTCAGGGTCAATGTCGAAGAAAAAAGGAGTTTCAGAAGACATTTAGACTGAAACAATGGCCCACGATCGTGGCCTATAGGGCCACGGTCATGGTCTGTGTCCGATAGATGCCCAGTCACTCCCAAACTTCACATTTCGAGGGATTGTTTGGACCTTTTGGACCCCAGAAATACCCTAGTTCAACCATAAACACAAAAAACCATATATGAACAACAAGAACAGAAAGAGCGAGCTTTTGCATCAGCCACCATTGAGACCCCATTAGAGAGAGTTCATCAAGAGATTGAGAAAGAGAAGAAGGAAGAGAGACATAGAGAAGAAGTCAACACAAAGTTCCTCCCAAAATAGGAGGTTTCCCAATGTTGTTACCTCCATCATCCATTAAGATCTTGTTTCCGGTGTATTTTCAATTTTATTAATATATAGAATTGGAACAACCATTAATGGTAGCATTGTGTGAATGTTGAGGATGTCTAAACTCACCTTCCGGTTGTTTTTATCTTTGATTTAATAAAAATTTGATTGTTTTATGTTATTTGGATTCATTGTGATTGATTTCTGAGATTACATAATTTGGTAATATACTGAGAGGGTGAATCGAATGAAAAATAATTAAATTGTGCTAACAAGAGTTAGTTAATTTAATAAGAATGAGAAATTAATCAATAGGTAATTTTATGAAGAGAGATCTCAAATAGGTTTTTGGTAGTCTATTGAAAAACTTCAAATTTAATCAAGGTTTGGATAGATTGTTAATTGAGAACTTACAATTTTCCATAATCTGATTAGGGTTTATAATTTAGGATTAATGGTTATAACTTGAGGAGAGTAATCAACCCTAGGATAGTCTAAAACAAATGATCCAATAATTCATAATCGATTAGGTTAGTGTTAAAGATAGGTAAAAATTCTCCTTTCTCTCAATTTATAGCTCTTTAGGTCGATTCTTGAATGTGTGCATTGTAATTGCTAATTTGTTAATATTTTGTGATTAATTTTAAATTAAATTACTTAATTGAATTGCATTCCTTTTTTGGTCTCGTTACATTTTGAATATTGCGCATTATTTGGCCTTAGGTTTTAGGATTAGATTAACCCTTTTATGGGATCAACACCTTAGGTACTACACAAATGACCCATATGCTTGCAGATTATCGAGGTTAAATATTAAAACTTACACATATCAAAAAACGACGATCAATATCCCTTTTTGATGCTATTAAATAAGTATCTCATTGCTCAAAATTTTTAAAAGAACTATATAAGATTAAGAGGCAACAACAAGTTATAGGATGAGGTGAAAAGTGAGGATCGTAAGAATGATTCTAATATCTTTCAAAAGACCCTTCCTAAGAAATGCAAAGATCTAGGTATATTTATAATTACCTACAAAATAGGTAATATAGGATTAAAAAGGCTATGTTAGACTTGTGAGCATCAATATTTTTATGCCATATTCCATATTTGCTTCTCTAAAACATAAGCCCTTAAATAGGACTAACATTATGATTCAACTAGTTAATAGATATAATGCCAATCTGGGGGATAAAATCAAATATGTACTTGTGGAAGTAAATGATTTGGTATTCCCATCTGATTTCTATCTATTTGATATGAAAATTTATGGCCAAGTAACTCCTATTTTGTTAAAGGGACTAGTATTTATTGTGAAATTCAATAAAAAAATTGTGATGATTAACATTTAAGATACTATGAAATATTATGATGAAGACAATAATATTTATGCAATTGATATGATTGACTCGTTAATATAACATATCTTTGGACTTGAAAGGGAAGACAAATTAGATATTTACATTTAAACATCTTAGGGAAGAAGAGTAAAGATAAACTTTAATGATTTTTATATGAAAATGTTTATAATGTTGAATGAGTTTTTGAATTTACAACCATTAGGTAATGCTTATTATATTTCATTACCATTTCCTAATGAGATACCATCACCTTTTGTTTTTTAAGCATCCATTGTAAATTTGAGGTCTCTCCCTAATTACCTTAAAATGCATGTTACTTAGGGATAAGGACTTGCAACTAATGATCATACAATAAGCTGAGTTTTTTCTAAAAGGAAAAGATTGTACAATTCCTAAAGGAAAATAAAATTGTTATTCATTGGAAAATAAAAGAAATTAAAGGAATCAACCTATCTATATGTGTACATCATATCCTATTGGAATTAGCTAGAAAACCCAACCATCAACGAAAAAGGAAATTAAACCCATCAGTGATGGATTTAGTAAAAAAGGAAATCTTTAAAATTTTTGGAGTTAAATTGATTTATCCCATTTCAAATGGCAATTAGGTTAGATTGGCTTAAGGGGTTTCTAAAAAAGTAAGGATAACAATTGTCAAGAACCAAAATGATAAGTTAGTGCCTACCTGTACTTAAAATGAGTGGCAAGTATACATAGATTATAGAAAATTAAACTTGATGACTCATAAGGACTAATCTCCTTTACCTTTTATCAATCAAATTCTTAAAAGGTTAGTTAGTGGTACTTAACATTGTTTTTTATGGTTATTAAGGATATTTTCATATTGCAATTGTGCCAAAGGACTAAGAAAGACAAAATTTGTTATTCATAAAGATTCGATAATTATTTATATAAGCTTAAATTTTTTTGGAAAAGGTTTATAGAAAGTAACCATGTTTTGAATCATGAAGAACTTCCTTTTATGGTTGAACAAGTTATAGCTTAAAGCTAAAGTTGATGTTTTCCAATCGTTACCTTATCATACTAATGTGCAAAAAGTTCATTCTTTTCTTGGAAATAAAAGCTTTTATTGAAGATTCATTCAAAATGTCTCTAAAATAGCATTACCATTATACAAGTTGCTATAATAGGATGTAAAGAGGAGTTAGAAAAGTTAAAAGACTTATTAACCTTTACCCTAATTATTTAACTACTTAAATGCTATGATATTTTTATAAGTTCATTCTTTTCTTAAACATATAATTTTTTATTAAAAATTCATCAAAAAATTCTCTAAAATAACATTTCCATTTTGAAAATTACTATAAAAGGATATGATATTATTCTTCTTGAGATAACTTATAATGCAAGAGACAATGAACTAGATAATTTATTGGACCAAAGTATTGAAAAATTCCTGATGACATCTGATATGCTTTAATAACTTTGAATGATGCTTGAAAAATTATTCCACTACTGGAAAAGAACTTTTAGATGTGACATTTTGCATTTAAAAAGTTCTGCTCTTATTTTATTAGTACTGAAATCATTATTTATTTTAACTATATAGTCCTTCATTATTTGATGATGAAGAAAGTGGAAAATTAAGGTTGATAATATGGATACTTCTCTTAAAAAAATTTGATTTACAATCAAAGATAAGGTTGTCGTAGAAAATTGTGTCACTAATCATTTAAGTTGACTGACCTATGTATAAGAGGTACTACATCTCAATGAAATGTTTATTGACGAACAACTATTTCCTACGAATGTATTATTAGCATGATATGCACATATAGTTAATTAATTATCTGGATACTAACAAACTACGTCCTATGTTGTCCAGGGCTTAAATAGATGATATTAAGAATGATACCAAGTACTACATATGGGATGATCCTTATTCATTAAAACATTGCTTAAGTCAAGTGATTATAATGTGTGTTCATGAAAGTGAAATAACCTTTTTCATTAACTCTTGCATTATTTCATTTATAGAGATCATTTTGGATATAAGAAGATGACTATAAAAGTATTGTAATGCAATTTTGATTGGCCTACTTCATTTCAAGACTCACATTCCTTTAATAAGTTATGTGAAACCTATTAAAGAATAGGTAATATTTCCTAGAGGAATGAGATTCCACAAAACCTATCGTATTTTTGATATTTGGTTATCAATTTTATAGGTTCATTCCTTGTATCTTTTTAGTTATGTTTATATTTTACTAGATGCAAAAATCTCAAAATGACTGGAAACTAAAACACCGATGATTCTAAAGGCATTATAAGTTTTCTTATATCTAATTTATTTTTTAGGTTTGAATTCAAAAAGCACTAATAAGTGGTTATGGTCTTAAAATTCATAATCAAAATAATATAGGCTTTGTTAAAAAAAATATAATATGATTCATAAGGTGTCTACTGCCTATCATCTATAACCTAGTGGTTAGGTGGAAATAATAATTGTGACATCAAATCTATAAGAAGATGGTGCATCTGAATTAAAAATTCTAGAGTTTGCTATTGACAACACTTTATAGGCTTATAGAATTGCCTATAATACATATATAGGTATATCACCTTATTAGTTGGGGTTTGGAAAATCATGTCATCTTGAAGTTGAACTACAACAAAAAGCCTATTGGAAAATGAAGAGTTTCAATATAAATATAATTGAAAATAGAAAGCATATTAAGATGTAATCATACGAATTAGAAGAAATTTGCAAAGATGCCTATGTGAGTGAAGGAGTCGTAAGGAAAGACTAAAGCATTCTATAAAAAGATGATCTGTAGTGCAATGATGCCTATGTGAGTGAAGGACTCATAAGAAAAGACTAAGGCATTCTATGAAAAGATGATCTATAGGAAATAATTTGAAGTTTGTCAAAATATCCTTTTATGCCAACAAAAAATTCATATATTTCTAGGTAAGTTACATTATTATCGAGGTTGACCCTTTTATTTTAGTAATGTTCTTCTTCATAATGCAATTGAAATTTAAATTTTAGAAACATCAACTATATTCAAAGTGAATAGGAATTCTTAAAACTTAGTATGAAGGCTTTTAAGTGGAAACTATGGCATTATTTGACCTTTAGGATCTAGCATACACTGATCAAAGAATGAGGCATCAAGTTAAGCTTTAAGTCAAGCCAGTGATAGTAAACAAAGGTTCTACTTCGGGAGCAACCTAAAAAACCAAATATTCTTTTCTATTTCATTATCTTGTTCTTATTTATGTTATTAGTTATGATTTTTTGTCCATGTTAGCTTCTCTCCTCTGTGTTTTTATTATTAACATTAAGGATTCACATGGATTAAGTTATTATATATACAATGAGATTAAATTAGATGGGAATGAATGCGACATGTATTGTATAGTTTAATGAGAGATTTGAACTTTAATTGACATCGATAATGAGTTCAAAAGGGAAGTGTTGAAATATTTTAGTAAATCATTTAACCTTACAAGCTTCTGAACTATGTGATATTAAGACATCTATGTTAATCTGTGTTTTTCTTAATATGTGATTTCTTCTTTGTAAAAGTATCTCTAAAACTTACTTTATGCTATTCTGATATATGCATTTATGAAAAGCATAAAGACCATTTTTTTTGAACTGACCATTTTAGCTTAAATAGCTAACTTGATAAAATATTTTTTGTCAACCCTTTTAAGCCTTATAACTCATGTTATTTCGTTTAAGTCCATCACATGAGTTTGATTTTAAATTTCACTATCTTCACCTAAAATTAGGGATTTAGAAGGGATTTGAATCAAATCAATAAAAGGTTTTGTGAAAGGCAAACCAAAACCTATTTTTGATGTACGCTAGACATACATTATTTTTAGCACTATTTTCATAGTATATTGCTTGTATTTTGGATGAGTTTGAAGGATTTGATACCTAAGTTAAGAAGTTTTATTATTTTAGATCTTATTTTTAACCATATAAAGGAAAGGAGAAAAATTGGAAAAGAATTGTATTGAAATGGAGTAATTTTGGAAGATTTGGAGAAGCACCATATAACAGCACACATAGACCTATATTGAGGGTTGTTTTAAAATATGGTTGCTTCTATTTCTCTAATATACCATACACACTCCTGTGTTACCCTTTGAACAAAAAATGGTGCCTTACATACACCTATACAGGTACTTATGTTGGCATTATTATTTTTGGAAAAATTCATAGAGGACACAACCAACTACATAGACTTATGTTGAAGGTTGTATATCTCATTAAAAATTAGCATTTTAGGATTTAAAAAAAAAAAGAGGAAGTAGGAAGAATTTATTTGGTTGAAAAAATCCTAAAGTCACTTTGAATCTATTTTGCATTAGTCCTAATCAAGAGTTCATCATTCCTTGAAGATAAAGGAAGATTTCAACAATTCTTTGAATATTTCTAGAATCAAGAACATGAGTTATTTATCTTGTTTTCTTCGTTATTTTTATGTTGATATTCTTTGTGTGATTATTAACTAAATAAGTTAAAAATTTAGGTAGTAGGAACCTAAGATATGATATGCTTTGATTCATTCTTTGATATGATATGCTTTGATTCATTCTTTGTTTTAACGAAATTATAGTTTTCTTGTGACAAATGAAGGAGCAAAAGTGGAAGATCTGATATTTGATTCATGCATCAAGATTCAAAAGATGAGATGTATGTTTAGGACACAATGTGGATAAAGAGGGTTAATCAAGAGCAATTTAAGAGAAAGTTGTAAGATCTTCCTAGGTTAGGGTAAACCTATCAAGATAGTGTTTAGCAACTTTTATGTCTAATAAAACTCTCAATAACTGCAAGTATACTGATCATATCTTATAGCATCGAAAGGTGTCGATCCCATAAGGAAATAGATAAAACTAATTAAACCTAACTTTATCTAAGGTATTAAAATATGGTTTGAGTGAAATCATGACAAAAAATTGAAACAATTAAATAAAATCAAGCAAATAAAAAAGTGACAATTGAGCTACCAAATTGAATTAAGGTTGATCAAAGATGAATGCTTAGGATTTATTCTTTCGTTATTTTGTTCCTTTGATGATTATTGATCCAATTATGTGTCCTTCCTAGATTTCCTAAGGGATTGATTACTCTCTCTCTAGACTTAATCAATTAACCCTAATTAAATCTAAAATTCTAGATTTTGCAACCTCTTGATTCATAAAACTTGCTAATGTTTTCAATTAGATAGAAAATTATCTATTGGATAATCAAGTTCTCACACAAGATCTCTCTCCAAATGATCATTGATTTGATAATTGTGTGACTTATTAAATCTCCAACTCTCATTGCATAACCTTATCTGATTACTTTTGACTTACTCTCTCAATTTATTATCGAAGTACAAAATGCACAATTATTCCAACACTAGAATTTTGTATTAAATCGAAAAGATCAACGTCACAAAATAAATTCAAAATAACCCTAGTCTGGGAATTGGAAACTCATGAATGTAATAAACATTTAAGAATTCAAGTTACACATCAAGTTTTGATGAAAATAGCAAAAGAAAAGAAACTCAGTTTGGAGCTTGATCTAGAAAACTGGAATTCTAGACGTTCTTCTTGATCTTCCTTGTTTGATCCACTTCTGTAAGATGGCAGCTTCACTTTTTTAGGTTTCTTAATGTTCTTAATATATGTCAAGGTTTTGTGGTGTAAGCAGGGTTTTTTCCCTTTGTTTGATTCCAAAAAATGCCCCCAAACCCTAAAATAGATGAAAAAAGTCTTACTTAGAAAGTCTTTTCCAAGATCATGACATGGAAGTCGCGATCGTGACTCTGGAAAATTTACTTCTGTCAAGTTAGCCTCTATCATGGTCATGATCTCCAAATTGTTACCTGACAA
Source organism: Erythroxylum suave (assembly GCA_027563595.1). Classification (NCBI taxonomy): domain Eukaryota; kingdom Viridiplantae; phylum Streptophyta; class Magnoliopsida; order Malpighiales; family Erythroxylaceae; genus Erythroxylum; species Erythroxylum suave. The sequence goes on from JAOSBN010000005.1 coordinate 29,174,411, forward strand.
ATTGAAAGAAAGCTTAAAGGGAATCATTATTCCCTCTCAGAATGCTTTCATTCCTAGAAGATATATCTCTGATAACACCTTGATTATACAGGAACTTTTAAGGGAATATGACGCTAAAAGATCCATTAAAAGTTCCCTCAAAAGTTGTACCACTAAATTAGATTTCTCTAAAGCTTTTGACTTTATTAATTGGGACAACATTTTAAGTTGTATGAATTTGCTTGCACTTCCTCCCAAATTTATGTCATAGATTGAAGTATGTATCGCTTGTACTTCCTTCAGCATTCTAATGAATTGAAATCCACGTCCCAATTTTAGGGCAAACCAATGGGATTAGGTAAGGGGATCCTAGTTCCCCTTGTCTCTTTGTTATTTTCATGGAAATCCTTGTAAGGTTGATTATGAAAAACTCTCAAGACAGTACAATGTTTAGGTATCATTATAAATACAAAGAGTTGAAGATTATCCATCTTATCTTTGCTGCTGATTTGATCTCACTCTCTCGAGCTGACTCTTAATATATTTCAATCTTATTCAATGTCACCAAAGGGTTCTATAAGTTATCTGGACTGGATATCAACCTACAAAAGAGCATGTTCCATGTTGATGTAGAATCTTCTGTAAGGTTAAGATCTATAACTGGTTTAAATGTTCATTCACTCCCTTTTAAGTATTTGGGAGTCCATATATCTTCTAAGAAGCTAACATATCCGGACTACTTACCTTTATTGGAGAAATACAAAAGGAGAATCAACTTCTAGCAAAACAAATCACTCTTCTATACAGGTCGATTAGTTCTAATTTCTTCTATTTTGAGAAGTTTACACATTCATTGGAGTTGCCATTTATTTTCCAAGCAAAACCATCAAAGAGTTTACCATATGTATAAAGAACAGGATTGGAAGTGCTAAGCAATCAAAAGGATCAAATGGGATAAAATCTGTCATAGTAAGTAAAAGGGGGGGCTAGGTATAGTTTTAGTGTAAATGTGCCAGAATGTGTGATAGGTAAAAGAATATGGAGATTATTCTCTGACATGGAGTCCTTATGGTCAAAATGGATCAACTAAAGGTACCTTAATCATCTCAGCTTTTGGAAAATTAAGAGAAAAAAAAAGATTTTTCTTGGTTCTTCATTCAATTGATAAGGCAAAGGTGGTCTATCCATTTTTCAAAAATCATATTGACAATAGTCATGCTAGCTAGTTTTAGTTCGATAGTTGGGCTTTGCAGAGTCCTTTATTTCTCAGGGAAGACATTTCCTCACTTACCTCTAGAATTCCCCTACAAACTCGAGTTAAGGAAATCATGCAAGAAGGGGGTGGTTTTTTGACTTCAAAGGGGGTGAAAGACACAATGTTTTTGTACCTAATTATTCTCCTAATTCCTTAATTAGTGATAGCATACATTATTTACTAAACAATAAAGGAAACTTCACTAATCAACCTTACTTGGGAGCTATTAAACCTTAGTTTCCAAGTGTTACCTAGTGCAATATAGTTTGGAGAAATTCCTGGGTCCCTAAAGCTACTCTTATCATTTGAATGGTTTTCTAGAAAAAGACTAAAAAAAAGGATTAACTTCTTACTGTGGAGGAACATATATGCTTATAACTTAGAAATGATACCTTGGGACAAATGTAAAGCTAAGCAAATTGCTTCTACTCCTATAATCAATCAATCACTTACTTTTCCAATATAGCTAATCTTCAGTTATTTGGAGTAGAATGCAACAATCGTTAGAGATACACTACCCTTACCAACAATGGTATAGTTTCCTTGGTTGGGAAGACAAAGCATACAAATGACAGAGTTACAAATTTATTGATTTCAATCTTGAACTAACTTGTTCGATATACTCTATCTAGAGGGAAAGAAATAAGACACTATTCAAGGAGTTGTCACGAGTCAACTTAAAATAGCTATTTCTAGCTTAGGGAAATCATTCAACTTCATAACTCAAATTCCTTAAATGCTTCCTTAAAAAGAAGATGGGGCCTAGATTAAGTTAAAGAGTCTTATTAGAGTTGAACACTTCTGTTGGCGTTTGATTGCTGAGGAAAGTGTTACTTGTTGTTCTCTATATTTTGCTATTGATTTTATACAACATACTCTATTGAGTTTTAATAAAACTTTTACTTTTAAGAAAAAGTATATGGAAAGATTAAAGGGTCCTTAAATATCATATTCTATATCTAAAGTTTCATTTTAATATCTAGCCATAAGATAAAATATGCTTTAGAAATATTGTTTATATGTCAAACCAGCTTAGGCCAAGAGGTTGGTTGATTGGTTCCTGTGAAAATTTCCAAACAAGATTGTTTAGTGAGAAAAAACAGATTTACGCTTAGTCCAAACTAAGGGATCCGATTAATATTGTTTGTTTTTAAATCTAAACATATTATTTATTACATGATTGATAATCCTCTTGAATGGTAAGCTAACCAGTGCTACATGTCTCATTTATAACTATTGCAACCATAGTAATATCAAGTATGCTTGCCTTTAGGTGTTTGTATTCTTGTAAGTTATGTAATGGGTTGAGATCATACTAGTCATCAAACCAAATCATAGTTTACTTACACTTCCATATCCTTCTTTTAAAGTGATTATGTACTTGGCCCCTCAATACTAGGATATGCTTCAAGGTCGATAAGGTGTTTGCTATAGGCTTACATCCCATATGATTTTTACTTTAAGAAAATGGCTATGCATCCTATAGTTTGTTAGTATATTTCACAATCTCTTATCTTAAAAAAAACATTTTTGGTTTCCCTTATAGAGATGATCCTCAATCCCCCTTTTGCATTAGGTGCAGATAGGCTTATCCATTTAAGTTGTAGTGGACTTGCTTTCCTCACTAATCCATAAGAAATTTCTCATCGGTTTCTTCAAGGTCTTAACTAATACAAGGTGTAGATAGAGGTAAATATTCAGTATAAATGTTGGCTACAAAGAACAGAATAAATTACTTTTAATCTACCTATAAATATACAGAATTTATTTTGCCAATTGCTTAGTCTTTTGTGAATTGTATCCAAAGGTGGTTGACAATCCCAATATGTGAGCCTTTTAGTTGTGATGGGGATTCCTAAGGTTTTTGCAAGATCGAAATTCTTAACTAAAGTCATTAAGAGAAATCTAATCATCTATTTATGGAGAATATCTCTAGATAAAATCTACTTTTATTAGGGTTTTATAGAGAATCCTGAGGGTTTTCTTAAATCATTCAAGGATTCTATGAAGACCTTGATAGATTCCATGTTTGAACCACAAGGCAACAATAAGTCATTTACAAAATATAAGTTAAATAATCTCAACTTATCACACTTGTGATGAAATTTGAATATGCCACTCCTTTCAATCTTGTTGGATATCATTCTAGTTAAGACTTCAATGTATAAAAAAGTAAATGAATAAAAGGTCCCTTTGTCTAATTCCTTTAGATTCCTTGAATAACATGGTTGGCTCTCCATTAATGATAATGTTAAAGAAGGGGGTCATAATGCATGGTCCTATCCATTTCAAATATTGAGCTAGAAAACTCCACGCTTCCATGATTCCAATAGTAAGCCACCAATTAATAGTATCAATAGTTTTATGAAAATCAACTTTCAATAAATAGCTCTTAATCTCTTTTTTCAATTATAATTATTAAAAAGCTCTTAAAATATAAGGGGCTTACCTTAATGCTTTTTCCTTTGATGAAGGCCCACTGACTATGGTTAATGAGTTTTTTTAGAATCAGTTGTAAACTTATTGCTAACAGCTTGGATATAGTTCTATAAATGACATTGCAATATGAGATGGGTTTGAAGGCTATGAAAAAATTTAGATGTTTAGGGATCAAAGAAATGTAGGTCTTGTTCAACTCTTGCAACATTATGCCTTTGTTGAGGAACTCCAAAATAACTTTAGATATTATGTATCCTATCATATTTTAAGGCTTTTGAAGGAATTTTGCATCAAACTTATCTGCATTGGGGATTTATCAAGTCCAAGGATGAATAATTCTTCTTTAATATCCAAGTTTATAAATGGTTTGATAAGTATTACTATATGTTCCTTATATATAAATTTGGGGAAAAGGTACTTGATATCATGCAAAGAGAAAACAATATTGTTAATAATGCCTATTATTTCTTTAAAGAAGTAATAATCTAAATCCTTTAGCTTTTAAGGGTTTATGGCGGTGGTTCCTTTGGCATTTGTCATTGTTTGCATTTCTTCTAGCTTGAAAATACTTTTATTTATGTCCCCATCTTCAGCCACTAATTTTTTAATATTTACCCTAAGAGGGAATTATGTATTTCCAATATTTGAATGTAATTGGCTAATGTTTCCGTTTTTGCTTGTTTAAAAGCTTCATTCCTTAAGTTTATACTAAGGGGGCGGTTGGTTCGTATGGGAGAATAGTAATAGAAATGGGAATGAATATAGTGAGAAATGAGAATGGATATTATCATTATAATTTTACTGATCGGTTAAAAGGAATGAATAATTACCATTACTATTGATAGTGGTTGGTTTGTAAAATATATTAAGAAATAAAATTTTATTTTTTGAAATAGTTATAATGCATTTAATTAATTAATTATATTGTAATTAACTATATTTTAATTGATTAATTAATTATAATATTTTAATTAATTATATTTTAATCAACTACTTATATTTTAATTAATTAATTATGTTTTAATTAATTATAATGTAATTAATTAATAATAATATTTAATTAATTATATAGTTTTTAATTATAATTAATTAACTAATTACATTTTAATTAATTATATTGTAATTATATTTTAATTAACTATATTGTAATTGATTAATTATAATATAATTACAATTAATTAATTAATTATAATATAATTAATCAATTACAAATTATAATTGATTATAATTTATTTGTTTAATTAATTATGTTATTTTAATTTTAATTAATTAATTACAATTTTAATTAATTATATTTTAGTTGATGAGTTTGGGAAGGGGTTAATTATTTAATTTCTTAAACTATAAATGTATCAAGTAATGATTTCCATTCCTCTCTATTATGAAGGTTATGGACCAATACCCAAAAAGGAGGAATGAAATCACTCTTCATTCAATTATAGTTTCTTACCAAGCATGTTGTTTTCATTCCTTACCCATACCTTCTTTTCCATACCCATTAACCAAGCACACCCTAAGTTATTCTTGTATGAGGTTGAGCTTGGTAAGAGCATCATTTTTTGCAAGGTTTATACTAAGTTATTCTTGTATGAAGTTGAGCTTGGTAAGAGTATCATTTTTTGCAAGGTTTATACTAAGTTATTCTTGTATGAGGTTGAGCTTGGTAAGATTATCATTTTTTGCAAGCTCTGTGTTATTGTGACTTGTTACATCGAGTACCTGTTCTTTACATGTATTTGAAAGCTCCATGCAATTAATTGTTGAATTTAAAAGGGACCTTTCTAATGGTGAAATAATTAAAAAAAATCTCTTTGATTGTCAGCAGATCAAAACAAAGAGGGTTATTGAAGAGTGCCTAATTATTTGGAGAAGATAACAACTAAGGAAGGTTTATCCAACTTCTTCAGAAACTAGTTTGTCACCTAGTTATATGTATATATATATATATATATAAGTGCCTCGTATCTAAAGTATCCATAGAGCTGAGCCGAGAATTTACATAGATGTGAGATCTCTCCACAAAAATTTTATATATGATTCTAGATTTGTTACATACACAAAAGTGATATTATTGTCATGGAAGCTAATATGATCACCTAATCGTGAAGTAGCAGTATAATGATTCTGGCACAAGAGGATTTGTCTTGCATCAAAAGCAGCAATTTGCTCTACAATCATAATGAGCTGAATGATTGTTGGTTGCAATCTAATGCTTATTCAAAAAGCACAGTACTTTTTATATCTTGTGGCTTTTATTTTAATTCCTAAAAATAACAAGAATAAACTTCGTTAAAACTAAATAACCATGTAAAGCCTGTAATCTTTTAGATGTTATTGAAAACTCTAATGTTCCAATTTATGATTGACATAGATTGTCGGAAGAAGGGCTGCAATTGCATGTTAAAACTTGGTATGATGGATTGATATGGTTAGAATTTCATCTCGGTTTTAAGACTTTGAATTATTATTGCTCAAGACAGAATAATTTTGACCAATCAGAACAAGAAAGTTTGGTAACCAAAGAAGAAGTCATGTCATGACTAAGCGTCAGTTGATTGATTGAATGGGGCAGTTAATCGAACTATGAGCTTTCAGTCCACACATGTTTTATGTTGTGTGGTTACCAAATAAAACGATGAATTGAAAACTACAAGAATGATTCCTTAAGGTCATATTTGAGAAATCTACAATAGTAATTTCGATCGAGTAATTCTTACAGGTTAGAGAAGATTATAAATGTATACCTTAGCCATTTATCATTCATAATTATATAACGCATCACACATTGTCATCATGTTCATACATTTTAAGAGAGCTTTCATCCTTAGATAAGTCTAATGTTTATTAAAAAGTTCTAAAAATTAGAATCATCTAATTTGCCCTTTCTCTTATATGCTTTGAAACAACAAATAACATCTAAAATACTTAATGACGATGAGTATAGTCTAAATAACGTATTAACTTACTAATTCATTAGTTTATTTGTCCACAAAAATAATGAGAAAAAACAATCAAATTACTATGATATAATCAATCCTAGGATTTAGATTCGAGGTCAGTGGTCAAATTTTATTTTACAAACCTTAGATATTACGAAGCATTAACTAAAGTTTATGTTCACAAACAATTTTTAAAAGGAATTGAATGTATTTATCTAACCAAATAATAAGGAAAGTAACTCATAAGGACCACGACCTTAACTGTACATCTCCAGGAAGCTACTCATTGATCCTCCCTTCAGGACATTGGTTCAGATATGCTAGGGTGTTCCGTATATAACTGCAGGGCCAATGGTTCACTACTCATTGATTTGATTGGCGTTATTAATGGAGGTTGCAGCCACTGCTTTGTGCCACTTGGGATCCACAACGCCGCATCCTTGCTTGCACTGATGTCAGGGATGGAGCGGAAGTAGGCTGTAAACTCCCACCTGCAATCTGATAAACCAATAAAGATTATAAACCCAGCTACAAAAACTATTAGCACTAAAGATCTAGCGGATTCGAGTCGCTCGCTTTATTTAACAACATATTTTATCTCTACTGGGAACTAACCTTTGTGAAGAATGGAGGTAAGACGTTCTGAAAGCGAAAGTTTTATCAAGAATGATCTTAAAGATAACTCCAAAGCTCCTTCTTCCGCTGTAGAGCCATAAGATTGGCTCAACATGAGCTTGAAAACAAATCGCTCCACTGGAATGTTATAAATGTTGAAGAATACAACAGCTACTCTGTCAACCATGCCCTATTTGAAAACATGAGTATGATTTTTTTGGAAGTAACATATGATTTGCATGTAATTTCTCAAAAATAATCAAATCATACCGCAAAATAAGATATTAAAAAGAAACTGATGAGTTCAAACACATAGGTCCAGTCAACCAATCCTATGTCCCAATAATGTAGCAACACGCATAAGGGGTCATTAATCCTATAGATAAAATCCATGAAGCTCACTTCGGACAAGCCTAGGCACATCCTCAATCAGTAGAGTTTGAATATAGAAATAAAGAAGAGAATAAACCCAGAACTGCCTATGTACTAAGAAATTTTCAAAAGATATAAAAAAGGACTACCCTACAACATTCTCAAAGAAATTTATGATAATATGGCATCCTTGCACGCCATCCAAATGTTGTTCCGTTTTGACGTTGGAAAATGATTAAACCTTTATTGCCCACCCAAGAGGGGGGAAAAAAAAAAAAAAGAGTACGTTCATCTTATCATCTTACACATACCAAGACCATCTTATAGGATCAGAGACACTAACTCGTAATGTTATGTTTACAATTCATTTCTTAAAAAGCAATTGCACCCTGTAATCACATTGCAACATTTATATGAAGAAAATATTAGATAAAGACTGACCTTTCTGATAAACGGAAGAAGCCCATTAACAGAAAAATGAATATAATCTCTAAGCTGGGTGTGGCGAGCCCTCTGAACTACTAAATTCATATACCTCCTCCTCTCAAATGCACCTTCACACACAAAACATCTTCTTCCAAATTAGCCTTAACCCAGGACAATATGAGAGTCAACTATATTAAGAAATACGCTTTAAAATAATCAAATTACTTTTTTTTTTTAAGTTACTTTAACTTCATTAAACGAAATGGGTAAGCTGGGTTTAATGTACCAATAGGATAAATTCCTTTAAGGAAAATAATAGATGTAATTGCCACCTCCAAGAATTCAACTAGAACCCGTGCTGTTTCATCTGAAATATACCCAGAAAGAAATAAGAGAAATTGCATATAAAGCAACAAATTGAACGGGGGTCGAGATAGATTAAGAAGCAAACCTTGACGAGACTTACTGTCTTTTCGCTCCATATTTTTCTGCAAAAATGAAAGAGCTGTGAAATCTTTCCCTTGGCTTTCCGATTAAAGTCGCCGATGGAAAGGACACAACTGGTTACAGAAGAATAAAAGAATTTGGGAATATAACTTGACCCAACAGGCTTCCTGGATCTAATGGGCTCAAAATGTGAAGAACCAATTTTTCAAGAAGATTATATATTTAATTAACTAAAATTAATTATTAATATGAATTATAAATAATTTAATTTTACTTAATAATTTTATATAATTTTTTAATTAAGTTAAGTAAATTTAATTTAATAATTGTTAATAAACATAATTAAATTGAAAATATCTTCAAAATATAAAAATTTTCAATAAATTTTGACTTAATAATTAAAATATATTTAAAATAAAAAATTAAATTTTAAATCATTTATTTTAATAAAAATAGAATAACTTTATTAATGATTTATTACTAAATATTAGAGAAGAGATTAAATAAATTTATTATTAAAAATATTTTATTTTTAATGTTTATCTAAATAGTAATTATTACCAGTAATAAAAATATAACTATATTGATATTAACCATCATAGGTTAAACAAAACTGAAAATAAAAAACTACTCCAGAAAAAATTTCTTCTCAAACTCAATTCATGATCCCTTTAATTTTATTGCTTGCCCTATTAAATCATATGACTTGGATCAATTCGTATAAAAGAAATTCTGGGAGAAGATGAAATTAGCTAGACTTATCATTTATAGGTGTGCTTTTGCTAGAAACATGTAACATATAGTATGCTTTAACTTTTTTTTGAACTAACTCAATATATAATTAGAACTTCTCTTGATCCATGTGATGATTTCAAAATAAATTGAATAATATATTTGGTATGACAACTAACATTAATGTTTTGTACCACAGTCCAATATAAATACAAGAAATACCATTTCAATGACAATTTTCCAACTACATTGGATGTTTTGGTACTGTAAATAGCATAGTGAAATTAAAAATATTGTTTCTCACTGTCATGGTAGCTCTTTCATCTCCCTTATGGTCGCTTTACTCTCAGTCTTCTCTCTGTTACCTGCTTCTCATCCTCGAACATATTTGGTATTCTTTTACTTTTATACCAACTTTTCTTTATATGGGTTTGATTTGGTTGTTTGAGTAGCAGTAGATATCCTCTGTTTTCTTGACAATACTTCCTCTACTTTTACCCTATGAATTCCTTTATGAGCAGTAAGAAGGAAGGAAAATGACATTAAACGAAAAGAAATAGCAAATTGATTTGGGGAAAAGAAGAGAACAACGATGCAAGGAAACTAAGGAATCAAAACGGAATTAAAAGGAAGCGAAAGGTAGAAGATGAATGCAAGCAAATTGATGTGGAATCCAATCAAAAACATGATTGACCTAAATAATGAAATGTAACATTGAAACAATAATGCGTAAGGGTACATCCTCTTTCTTTGATACAAGAAAATCAATACCCTCCAATAGAGATAAGGATAAACATGAGTCATTTAATAAGGAAAGCTTAACCCATCAAAGGATTAAGAAAGCATTTGTTTTCTTTAACAACTAGAGAAAATTATTTCCAATAATGATCATACTTATTGTTGGAAAAACAGGTAATTTTTTCTCTAAACCAAATAACTAGTGAATTTGACCGATTCAGTAATTCCCAAGATAGACTAAAATAGTCTCCTAGACAGAATTATCATTCCAAGTAGATCCTTAGGGAAGGCTGGAGGGGTTACAAATGGTCCTACTTAAAATTCAGTCCCCTAGACAGGACTTACGTGCATGGTATATTTTCACAACCTAGACTCGTGTATACAAACACAACAATACGCGCAAATAGTAAAATACACCCAAACGAACTATATAAAATACTACAAATAAACCCAAAAATTAATATTGAATACTATACTACAACCGAGAAGAAACAGCAACAATACAATTACAGAATAATAAAAGAGATAAGGAAAGAATGCACCCGAAAATTTGGTTATAGAATTCGGCCAAATGTGCCTAGTCTCTGAGCAGCTCACAAATGGCCCGTTTTATTTAAATGTGTGAGAAATATAAATTTTAAGATGGATTCCAATGGGAGGGGAGAGCCTCTTTTTCTATAGCTCTCAAACTACTCACCATTTTGATAATCTATGAATGTAGGTTAAAAATTAATACCAATAATCCACTAATGTAGGATCAAAAAATTGATGCCAAAAGTTAACAAATCTCCACCTTGGCACAACTTTTGTTCCTACCAAATACAAATATTCTCAATCAAAGAAAAAATAAAAAGGTCCTTGTAGTGCTTCCAAATTTGCACCGTCAGGCACTGACTCAAATGTGCAAGATATTGACCAAGTTAGACAATGTTCAAACTTGACTCTTGTAACCACCTTGGTCAGCATATATGCAGGATTCTCTGTAGTCCAAATCTTCTAGAGAAGTATCCCCTCTTCTTCCAGAATTTCCCTTACAAAGTGATAGCACACAGCAATGTGCTTCGTCTTTACATGAAAGACTTGATTCTTTACTAAATGAATAGCACTCTGACTGTCAAAATATACCTCAAGTTGTTTCTAACCAACTCCCAAGTCTTTAAGCAAATTATAAAGCCAAATTGCTTTGATTGCAAAGTAGACTTTCAACTAACTGGGGTCTTTGCTAAAATAAACAAATAGCCAGTTGTAGACTGTCGCTTATCTAAGTCACCTGCATAGTCAAAATTGCAATATCCGACTACACATTGACCAAGCAATTCATCTCACTCAAATGCTAAACCAACATCTACAGTATCTTAGATGTACCGTAGAATCCATTTCATAGCTTGTCAATAAACCTTGTCCGGATCATACTTGTACCTGCTTACAAGACTAACAGCTTGTGAAATATCTGATCTTGTACACACCATTGCATACATCAAGCTTCCAACTGTGTTAGCATATGGGACTTTCGTCATGTATTCTTGCTCTTCATCTGACTTTGGAGATAGCTGGCTACTTAGTTTCAAATAAGGAGTAAGTGGGGTACTAATAGGTTTTGAATCTTCATTCATACTAAAACGTTATAGTACCTTCTTCAAATACTACTTATGTGTCAGCCAAAGGTTGCCTCTCTCTCTATCCCTGCTTATCTCCATGCTTAGAATCTTCTTAGCTTCTCCCAAATCCTTCATCTTGAACTCTTTACTCAACTGAGCCTTCAATCTGCCCATCTCAACTTGGCTTTTCGCTGCTATCAGCTTATCATCAACGTACAAGAGTAACTAGATATAGAACACATCTCGAAGTCTGTGCAAATACATACAGTGATCGTATTTGCTTCTTATGTATTTCTGACCCTTCATAAACTTGTCAAATCCTTTGTACCACTACCTTAGGGATTGCTTCAGTCTATACAACGATTTGTTCAGTTTGCAAACCCAATTATCTTTACCAGCAACCTTGTATCCATCTGACTGAGACATATAGATTTCCTCTTTCAAGTCACTTTATAAAAATGCAGTCTTCACATCAAGTTGAACTAGCTCCGAATTCATCTACGCTACCAAGGCCAACAAAATTCTAATAGAAGAATGTTTAACAACTAGAGAAAATACCTCATTATAATCAATTCCCTCCTTCTAAGCATAGCCTTTAGCCACCAATCTTGCCTTATAGCGAACATCATCTTGGTCAGGAAATCCTTCTTTCTTTGCAAACACTCATTTGCATCCAATTGCCTTCATGCCCATCGATAGTTGTGTCAGCTTCCATGTTTTATTCTTTTGAAGAGATTTCATCTCTTCTTCCATTGCACATTTCCGTCTACCACTTTTTGAACTTTGGACGGCTTCTGGAAAGGTGGATGGAACATTATCAACAACTAGAAGAGCATAAGCCACCATGTCAGTAAAACAAGCAAGTTTTTGAATTTCTCGTCTTGTCCATCTAGCGACAATTGACTCTGATTGCTATGGAGGTTCCTGGGTCGGAACCTCTTCCTCTTTTAACTCTTCTTCTGCCATGGAAGAATCACTAGTAGTTTTTTTTGCTGGGATCACCACTATCTGTTCAAACTCCACCTGCTTCGACATGCTCTCCACCAGCTGCGAAATACCATTAACCCCTTCTAGAGTTACCTTATTCAACATGGTAGATTCATCAAAGGTTACATCCCTGCCGATAATTGTCTTCTTTGACTCTAAACACCACAAACGGTATCCCTTAACTCTAGCATTGAAGCCCATGAATAGAGCCTTCTTTGCTCGTGGATCCAACTTTGATTCATTCACATGATAATAAGTATTAGAACCAAAAATACGCAAAGAATCGTAATATGATGCAGGTTTCCCAAACCATACCTCTAAAGGAGTCTTGCCACCTATAACAGATGATGGCAAGCAATTGACGAGATGTTGAGCGTATGTCATAGCTTCAGCCCAAAATTTTCTACCTAACCCAGCATAGACAACATGCTACAAACTTTCTCCACTAGTGTCTTGTTCATACACTCCAACACCCCATCTGTTGTGGTGTTTTTCTAACTGTGAAGTGCCAAATTATTGTTGGAGTTATGTAAATATAGTGCCCTGGAAAACAAGTGTATTTACATGTAACTTTATCTTCTTCAGTTACAGTTTTGTAATGAAAATATTTATTATTAATAAAACAAAA
>JAOSBN010000005.1:29187665-29214869 GCA_027563595.1 Erythroxylum suave
AGGATCTATATGCCTATACAAGGAAATACCATTAAACCTAGGTGAAAATTCCCAATTCACATACATATTCATAACACACATATATATAGAAATTCATGGCATTTACACAAATCATCCATTCATATAATAACCATGTACCTTATGAGTAGTTTTATTCGTTCTTCAATCTTCCACTCGTTGGGTTGTCCTAAACCACAATGACCAAAACAGACCGTCTCTAACAAGAATAACTCTTAAAAGACCAAATTTGATGTTGTTTATGATAGAGAAGAAGATTAAAAAAAATCAAAGTTGATTGAAATACATAGACTTTATTTAGTACTCTTTTTACTTTGATATCGTTTATTAATCACTTATGTTTGTTAATCTAAACATGAATTATGGTTGTTTCTTCATGTGGTTAGATAGGAAAAGCACTAATATTATCTTTGTTAAGGATTGATTCAATATTTTTATGAATTGGGATTTATTTTTATTAAGTTTCTTTACATGGTCTTAAACTGAATTTGATTAATATGGTGGTTAGTTCTAATATCAATTTTATATGGATGATTCTAGACAATCTATAATTAAGTAGATCTTTATTTAGATATTAGGGGTTACATATGGTACTAAACATAGGTGTACATAAATCCTCTATTTTTAGACTCAAACTTTTTCATGAAAATTCACATAACCTAATGCATTCTTGGAATTTTTAATTTGATAGAATTATTAATTAATCAACTTGAGAATATGCAGTTGTGACTTGAGAAACAGAAATTTCATAAATTATGAATTTATAGAAGTTTAGATATAGGAATCTTTACAAGTTTATTGAATCATGATTTCAAAGTTATTATTAGGAGAGGTCTTTATCTAGACATCACTTATATCTGAATTATGTATTTAACCATTTCCTTTATTTAATTCTTATCAATTTATTACTTTATTTAGGTTTTATTTTATTTTATTAATTAACTTCATCAATAGTCAATCTATTTTAATTCTTTAACTAATTAGTAGTAGGAGAGTGTTTTCAACTATTCTAGCTTCCTCATAGAATCAACACTGTATTTATTAATATATAATTTACCAATGATAGGTATACTTGCCTTAGTTTATGAGTATTTATTTTGTGATAAAGAAATTTTTAAGAGTAGGAAAGGCATTATACACATTGACACTTAAGAAAGTGGCAAGAAGGTTAGTTGACTGGTTAGTAGGGGACTTTATGCTTAGTAGGAAATTTCTTGGAGCACCATTAATTGGAGTAGCTCAAGACTTAGGAGTGGCCAAAAATTCTTGCTTTTTAATCCTGGTTAGGAGTGGTTCCATTAGAAGCTTAAAAGGACTTTTGTGGGAATGAGATTGTCAAATTGGTCTAACTTTGAAACCTAAAAATTTTTAGGTAGCTCTGTGTGTATCCTCACAAAATTCATTCTCTTTGTAGATCCAACTTTTTGGTCCAAACATAGCAGTTTACCTAAAGCACTAGGCAAGTGACTTAATCCTTTCATACTCCAATATTCTAAAGGTATAATGTGGAAGTAATTCAAATTAGAGCCTTGTTTGGATTAGCTTTTTAGAGCTTCATGCCTACTTTTCACTTTCTTAAGAACAATGGTTTTCCTCCAATATTGTAGGGACCATTATCTAGGACCTTGGAAAGACCAGACTAACTTTTAAACCTAATGATAAAGGACTCCATCTCATTAAAGATTACTTTTTCAAAGCCAAATTTGATCCAATACAACTATGTTTATTTTTTGAAAAAGGAGAAAGATAGGTCTTTGTTAAGGAAAAATTATATAACACTATTAGATCATTTAGTTGTTTCTTTTAAAACCTATAAAGGAGGGGAAATAGTTAAGACGCCATTGGAGGAAGATGTGGGAGGCACAAACGAAAGTAAAGAAAAGAGACATCATCTCTAACAACCATAGACCACGAATGAATAGGTGAAGAAAGTGAGGGGGGACAAGGTTTTAGGGAGAGAAGTAGGAAGGACTAAGAGTTAGGAAGAGAAATTCAACTAACTAAAGCTATATACCTTGAATAAAGAGGAGGAAAAAAGAGAGTAAGAAAGGGAAGGAATGGAAGTTGAGACTAATAGATAACCTAATGAGGAAAGAAGGTAATGTTAAATAAAGGAGTAAAGATAGAGCTAGAATATGTCATCAAGGTAACAATAGGCAAGTCTGAGCAAACTATTAAAATGCTAAAAATGAAAGGAACAACATAGGGGTAAGGCAAGAAAAGATACCGGCCAAGAAGATAAGCCTAAAAAGGAATGACAAAAAGGTAAGAAAACTTAAGAGAAAAGTAAGTGAGAATATTTTCTTCATAATTTTCAATGTATAGGTTAATTTTTATTATAAATATCAAACTTGAATATTATATTTGAAATTATCCATAATTATGATGTGTTAAAAGTCTAATAATATATTAATTAGATACAAAAGTCTAAACAATAACAACAACAACAATGATAATAACCCAGTGAAAGTCCAACTGATCGCAGGATCTAGGGAGGTTCAGAAGTACATAACTTTACCCTTGATTGATTTTGATGGACCCATATAACTACATATAGACACATATTTAAAAATAAATTAACAATAATAAAAATAAAAATAGACATAAATGATGATGATGATGATGATGATGATGATGATGATGATGCATAAATACATAAAAATAAATAAACAAATAAATACATGTATATAAATATATTTATATAATTAATGAAATTCACATTATAATAATATAGCAAGTTTAAAAATAAGAATAAAATATAAAATAGGTAAATAAATATATAAACAAAGAAAAAGACAAGTAAATAAATAAATCTAGCAAATCATTACAAAAACATATTTAGTTTAAATAGGAAAATGTTTAGGTTAAATATTTAAGCTAAATAAAAGACATAAGCTTTGATGGAAAATCTTTAAAAGACCCATAAGAAAGAATTTATATGAGATCCTTTACCCTGAGCCCAGTAAGTCCAAGTTTTTTATTAAGGGTTATATTCTTGGAAAGTTCCAGCAAAGTCGTATTATTCTTAATCACCTATCACTAGTTCTTCTTAGGCCTTCCTTTTTTTCTTTTATAATTTCTAAATACAATCTTCTCACATCTTCTCATTAAAGCATCAGGGTGTTTCCTTTTAACATGTCTGAACCATCTAAGTCTCTTCTCTCTTAATTTTTCGTTAATATTAGTCAAATTTAATTTATCTATTGCCATTACATTCTTAACCTTCTCTTCTAATAAGGTTGCTCATCCAATGAAGCATCCTCTTCTCTACTACCATTAACTTATGACTATGCACCTATTTAATAGGCCAACATTCCTCCCCATAGAGCATGGCTACGCTAATCACTAAACAATAGATTTACCTTTGAGCTTGAGTGATATGATCTTATTGCATAAAACTCCTGAAACACTTCTCCATTTAAGCTACCATATTATGATACCCTGAACTATTTCTTCATCAATCTCTCCATTGCTTTGGATGATAGATCCTAAATATGTAAAATACTTTTTGTGGTATAACTTATGAACCAATATTTATTATTTTTGTATTGGAAGCCACCCTATGGCCCAAAAAGTTACACTATAAGTACTCAATAACAGTCCTGCTTAATTTAAAGCCCTTCGACTCTAATATATCCCTCCAAGATTCTAGCTTGACATTTCTTATCTCATCTACTAACACAATGTCATCAATAAACAACATACACTAAGGCACGTCTCCTTACTTATCCTTGGTGAGCTCATCCATCACTACTGCAAACAAAAAGGGGTTAGATGAGGAGCCTTACTATGGCCCTATATTAATAGAAAAATTCTCTGTATCTCCTCTTATCATCCTTACTATAATTTTTACACATATACCCTTAGTAACCCATATATAGGTTATGGGAACTCCCTTAACTTCGAGACACCTCTCTACAATTTCCTAGGTAACCTATCATATGCCTTCTCTAAGTTAATGAAAACTATATGTAGATTACACTGTCTTTCCCTGTAATAGCGCATTAATCTTTTAAAGAGATGTAAAGCTTTTGTCATGGATCTTCATGGCATAAAGCCAAACTAGTTTTCTTAGATTTGTGCATCCTTTCTAACTCTCTTCTCAATCACTTTCTCCCATAAATTCACTATGTGACTAAGTAGTTTGATGCCTTTATAGTTGTTGTAGCTTTGGATGTCCCCTTATTCTTGTACAGAGGAATTAGCATACTAAGTCTCCATTCATCTGGTGTTTTGACTGACTTAAAGATCAAATTAAAAATTTTGGTCAGCTAAGTAAGATCCTCAAGCCTAGGCTCTTCCACACCTCTGTAGGTATCTCATTAGGTCTTATTGCCCTTCCACTCTTCATCTCCCTCAAAGCTCTTTTAATTTCTTACTTTACAATATGTCGGTAATAAGTAAAGTTATGATACCTCTCGGAAATGCTAAGATCACCTAAAAAGATGTTTTCCTCTACAGCTTCATTTAAAAGGCGATAGAAATATCTTTTTCATCTTCTTTTTATGTTAATTTTAGCAATGAGTACGTGCCTTGCTTCATCTTTTATATAACAACCTTGATATAAGTCCCTTGCTTTCTATTCTTTAGCTCTTGCTAACTTAAAGATATGGTTTTCTCCATCTTTAGTATCTAATCATTGGCATAATTTCTCGTGAGCTTTGCTTTTAGCTTCTAAGATTATCTTCTTCGCCTCTTGCTTTGTCAATTTGTAATTTTCTCTATCAACTACCCTCTCTACCTCTATGGTGCAATATAATAGAGCTTTGTAGGCACCCTTCTTAGTATTAACCTTTTTCTTATACATCTTTATTCCACTATTAAGAATCCATCTTACTATCCCTAAGCCCTTTAGAAACACCCAAGATCTCTTTAGTTGTTTTCTTTAAAAGAGTAGTTAGTCTCTCCCACACTTGGTTAGTATCTCCTTTTAATTTCCATTATTCTCCATATATTACTCTATCCCTAATTTTTTTCCATCATATCCTCTTTAAAATTCCACCATTTCACTATGGTACACCTCTTAGGACTTCTTTTCTTCCTTTAGCCCTTAATTATAAGATCTATAACCAACAATTTATGATAAGTTGACAAGAAAATGTTAGGTATCACCTTGTAATCCTTACAACTAGTTCAGTCGCTCAACTTTATGAGGAAGTAGTCAAATATAGTTTTCGTGATTCTATTCGTAAAATTCACTAAGTGCTCCTGGTTTTTCTTGAAAAAAGAGTCAACTATCACCAACTCAAACGCTACTATGAAATCTAATAAAGCAGTCCCACTCTCCCTCTCTCACTCCTATCACTACAATTGAAACCTCATGAGTCCATGAATAACCATCTAAGGTAGCCCATATATAATCATTAAAGTCTCCTCCTAGAATAAAACTCTCATTAAGGGGGATCTGCTGAATCACCTCATATACCTTTTCCCAGAATTTATACTAAGTTGTTTATCTAACTTTACTTAAGTTGAAAAAGCACACACCATATTAAAAACAATGCCTTTCACTATAATCATTAAAGATATAGTCCTATCATTATTCCTCTTCACCCCCACAATATGATGTATGAGTTACTTGATAACCAAGATACCTACCACAAAGTTTAAAACTATTAATATCTTTTGCTTTAGCCCTCGTCCACTTTGTCTCCTAAATATACACTATATGAATCTGATAATTTTCTAAAATTCTCACTAATTATAAAGAGTTGCCTTTAAAGGTCTCAATTTTTTAAGAACCTATTCGTAATTTGCCACCATCTTCTCTTCTTCTAGACCCAAAACTCACTAAAGGGCTAGCCTTTGTTCTATCATAAAAAATCAAAGCCACCACTCCTATCGCAATGCCCAAAACAAGTCATAGCAGGCAAGCCCAATAAATTCCTAAACGAATCTAATATTACTCGAGAAAGGAAACAAGGATTGATATTAAATCCTAAAAGGTGCACCACAAAAATGGACGTGAAAATCATAAGTACATACGACCGCAAGCAAATCAAAAATTAGATATTCAAAAAACTAAACCAATAATAGCAACTAGGTTTTCACAAAATGTTAAAACATAGTATTGGACAGTTAAAAAGAACAAAAAAAATTTGAAAACTATAAACAAAAAAAGAACTTAAAACTTTTCGATGACGACTAAAAATTGAAATTCCAACACACAAAGAGCCACGAATCAACCATGAACAAACAGATACTGAAACCAATCATAAATGCATCCAATATAGGAAAAAAAAGAAAAAAATTGAGATATCAATTAAGCAAAGAAGGAAAACAACCAAACTGCTCCTATATGTTTAAGATTCTACACACCACAGTTAGCACCATTCACTATAAATTCCTCTATTGTAGGGTTCACTATAAATATGCAAAAGCAAAGGAAAAGAACAAATTTTTCCAAAAGCCAAACGAGGAAACATCTTAAAGCAGAAATTATTTGGACAAGTAATGGTAAAACCACTCATTTGTGGGGATTGAAGAGTAAGGATCCAAAACAACCAAATTTGAAGAAAAGGAAGCTTCAAATGAAAAATATTAATGGAGAATACTACTCACAACAAAAAAATAATAAAAAAGAGGGACTAAATTTAATAACTCTAGTTTGCAATTTCTAAAGGAAGAATTAAATATAAGTACAACCTTGTTAGTAAAAAAAAATAAGTGAATTGTAGTACCAACAATGAACATAAACAAAAATATTTCATCACAGTACATCAAAACTAGAAAATATGAAAACTTCGAGCAGTTGAGAAAAATCTAAGTCAACAATCATAAAAATATGAGTACCTTTTTTTAACACTCTGAAAATTAGAGTTCACACTGATGATTTCTGGTTTTAAGGTTATGTGTGTGAACAACTTTTGAAAAAAATGGGAAGAGAAAAGCAAGTTAATAGAGAAGAAGAGCTTATAAGTCAAAAATCTCGAATTTAACCAAAATAACCCAAAATGAAGTAGAAAATAGAGCTGTATTTTTTTAAAATAAACAGATAGAACATGATACTAGTGGGGCGTAGTGGTCGACAATCATAAAAACGAGCAAATCAAGAATCAAAGCACTATAAATGATAGAAATAGCAACATTGCAACCAAAAGTATAGCACACAACAAACATTCATTCAAATTTACGACCTCAAACTTCTCTGACCTAACCCAACCCATCTGTAAGGCCCCAACATATACCCTAGAAGTATTATAGCATATCTAGGGTGTATTAAGAAGTGAACATAACGAATTAAGTACATCTAAGTATATTAACATAACGAATTAAGTGCATCTAAGTATAGTAAAAGACATAACGGTACTTAATGTAAAAGACATCGGTAAAAGGGTATTTTGTTTGTTTTGGCATTGACATATATAATTAGATGTGAAATATGTATGGGAATTTTTTAAATGTTTTCTTGGATTTACGAGCGTGATGTGAGGGGAATTGATAAAAGAAGTATTTCATAAGAAAATGGGATGTTGTTAGTTAAATTGAATGTGCTTTTTGTGTTGCTCTTGTATGATAAGACTGAACTTAGTTGATTTGGGATGTGTAGCACGTTGGATGGATAGGTTCCACTGAACAAAATTTTGTAATTTGACCATATATTAGCTTCTAGACCTCTAAATTGGATAATTTCAATTGGAGATTAAACTAGATACATAGATCTAAAACTTTCATGAAGGAACCAAAATTTGATTCTACCTTTAAGATTTTTGAACTCTAGCTTGAAGTTGAGTTCTAGTTGTTGTCCTTATTTTCGAATAGCCTGTAGTGTTTTGGGTATAATTCCAGGAATAATTAACCAAATTCCATGTGATTTATGCCATTAGAAGATTAAGAAATAGGGGAATGAAACTAATTGATAAGTTTATGGCCAATTCATGAATTGAAGGAGGAAGAAAGACCAACATTTAATTTTTCTAAAGTTAACACATGGACTAATTGGATTAAGACATGTGACCAATAATAATAAAGCATGTGTGGCCAGTAGGAATTAAGCATGTCTGTGAGTCTTGAAAGAACATAAATGGTCATATAAAAAGGGGAGATAGACAATATTTTAAGGGTTTTAACTTAATATTTTTCTCCTCTTCATGTCACCTTCTCATCCCATCATTTTTAATGTAAGAAATCGCCAATCTTAGGTGGAAATCAAGGTAAAAGTTAGGGATATTCTCTTCACCTTTACCTTTTCTTGCTTTGCTTATGAATAACTGAAATTATAAGGTTGCAAGTGGGATTGAGATGTGTATTTGTGGTGTTTCTATTTGGTAAGTCAAGCAAAGCCAAAGAGGAAGGGAAGGAAAGGCATTAAAAGAACTACTTTGCCAACTTTAAGGTTAGGGACTACACTTAGTCTAATTTATCTTTGTGTGTATATTTGAATGGATAAAAAGATTCATTTGGATGTGGAATAGTTGATGGGATGATGCTCTTGTGTTATTTTGGTGTTATCTTGCATAGAATTGGTTGAATATAACAAGATAGTATCATGTAATGGAATTCTGTCTAGGGTTTGTTAAACCAATCATATTGTTTGGGTTACAAATCAGCGTACAAAACTCGAAATTGGGTGATTTAAGTTGCATATGAAAAATAAGGCATAAATATAAATCTGTAGAAGAGACCCTGACTTAATTCTAGCTTTATAATATTGGAAATTGAGATTGAAAATGGTGACCTGATGTTGCCCCTATTTTGGAGCAGCTTATGATGTTTTGTATGTATATCATAGTTTAGAGATCCAAATGGCTTACTTTTTAGTGATTTGGAAACTAGAGACATAGGGGAACAAATTTCCAGAAGACCTCAAATTCAAACGTTTTCCATATGAAAATTTCATAACAAGTTGAGATATGAATTCTGGGCAGGAGACACGATAGGAAGGAAATTGCACTACTTTGAGTTTGTTTTCATTTCTGATTTTTACCAAATCATATCCGAACCTTTTTAAATGTGTATGAAACTTTTCAAACACCTATAAATAAATGAAATAGGACTTACCTTATATGAATTGGGTGATTGAACATTGGAATTTAAGAGTGAGAATAATGCATACTAAAGAAAATTTACTTGTACATAAATGATTTGTATACATATTTGTTGTTCATATGTGTATGGTATGATTATACAAGTGTGATTTTGATACCCTTCTGACAGTGGTAAGTTGTGACTTGCATGTATGAACGCAAATACAAATTTTATGACTTGAAACGTGTATCATATGATTTGTCAATATATGAATTGTGAAATTGGAAAATGATTAAAGCAATGTTATAGTGCCCGTACTATTATCTTAGTGGTGGATAGATAGGCATGCCTATAGGGTTACAATGCAGCCACTAAAGTTTGACACCAATGATTTCTTTATTTTGAGATTATAGTGTCTCTATAGTTCGATGCCTTTGGGTATCCACACTTTTTATATCTTCAGATATCCACAACTTCTGATATCCACACCGACATGAATGTCTAGGCCTAACACAGAAAGTAAAGTAAATAGTTATAAATAATAAATATAGCAAGACAACATAAATAATTGGTATTGAGGAGCATTTGCACTTGTATTAACAATTTGTAACAATGAGCACTGAATATCAATGTTTGTTTCATGAATGTGAATTTATGGTATATGAGTTGTGATATTTTTTAATATATTTGCTTGGTGGATGACTAATGTGAGTGGTCATACAAACTAAGTTTCCCCCACTAAGCTTTCTAACTTAGCATAGGCAGTAATCCATGTAGGTCCAGGTTATAAGAGTGAGGTATAAGGAACATCTACAGGGACTAAGGCCAACAGCTAGGAGTAAAAGTACATTTGAAATATGTTTTGGTTTAAGATGATTGTAGATGTAAAAGAGTAAAGGAAATTGTATGTTTTCTTTTTGGATTATCATATAAATATAAAGATATAATACTACTTTTAAATGATAATGTTAAGTGATGTGAAATTTTGTAGTATATATATGTATAGTATTGAATAGAAATGAATGTCATGAATGTATGTACAAGAAATTGGTTATCATGTATGTGGGTGGTTGTAGATTCTATATAGGTTGTGTTACACCATCAACCCTTCTCCATCATCATTATCCACGCTTCATCACCAAATCTAGACCTTATATGTTTAGTTCAGTCGAAACTTCAATCCTAATCCAAATCTAGATAATATAATTTTGTAGTGTAGATTTGTTTCAAAAGTTTCAAAACAATCTATTTTCATTATGGAACATAGAAGTTTCAAGTCTAAACTCTCAAAAAAACAATTGAAATAAGTGTCAGTCTGGAAATATTTTGAAAAAACAAAACAAACACGACTATAATTGACTAGTGAGAGAATTGAGAGAAGAGCATATATAAAACTTAAGAAAAATCTCATAGAGGAGAAGAAAAAGGGGAAAAGAAGTGAATCAGAGAAGAAAAGGCTTGGTGACAACAATTTTAGAAAGATATCTTCGATAGGAAGAAAAAAAACGAAGGGAAGACTTCTAAGATTAAATGGTTAATTAAATAATATATAAATTAGATTTAGCCCGAATTAGGTGTTGAAGTTTAAATATAAGTCCAGGCTAAAGTCTAAATATCAAAAATTAAATCCAACTCAAAACTTGATCAAAACAAACTAATCTTTCTAACTTCATATCAGAACCAGGTTGTTTTGTCAGGTTACAATTACTAATTGAATATCTCATATATGACATCACAATCATTTCATCAATTCTCATCTTTAAAAAATTATTCACTCAAATTTCTTATCCATTTAGTTCAATATTGATGTATTTTAGTGTCTAATCATTCTCTTAACTATTAAAAAACATATTTATAACATTACATAGAAAACATCATAATAAAATATTACAAGAAATTATTATTGTTGTTGTTGTATAAAAGATTTGACGAAAAAGCTTCATATTTGGAGGATATTTACATTAGCTATTTGATATGTGCTTAATTAATGATGAATTTATTCAATAACACTTAGTGAAAATTATTAAGAAAGTGCTTAAGATACTCACGTTAACTCATATGTGGTTTTAGGCACAATTCGAAAACAAAGGAGTTAAAGTGAACCAAAAGCAATAAATTTGAGTCGTTTTCTGAAGATTCATATCCACTTTTCATCATTTGACAAGAAGAAGGAGGATTAGAGCAAGAGGAGACAAAGAAAATGCATGTAGAAAATCAAGTGAAGTTATGAGAATGCAAGTCACGGCCATGACACTTTAGCGCTTTCAACATGTCATGGCCGTGACTTTCACACATATGCTACCCAACCTAGTTTTTAATATAAATACACATATGACGGCGCAAGGGTTTTATGAAAGTTTTGGAGTGTTTTCAGGCTGAAGCATCAAGAGAGAAGAGAGTGTGACGAAGCTCTCACATATGGAAAGACCCATAGAGGGGTAGCATTCCCAACGCCGGTTAGGAGGTGCAATTGATACCGATGACCAGGTTAAGTT
Organism: Erythroxylum suave; assembly: GCA_027563595.1. Taxonomy (NCBI): domain Eukaryota; kingdom Viridiplantae; phylum Streptophyta; class Magnoliopsida; order Malpighiales; family Erythroxylaceae; genus Erythroxylum; species Erythroxylum suave. Next base: position 29,199,146 of record JAOSBN010000005.1, read on the forward strand.
TATTTCTCCTTGTATTTGTTGTTCTTTCTCTCTTAAAATTTGATTATGTTATCTTGTGTTTATTGAATTGGATATTCTTTAAGAATGAGTGAATGCTCTATTTTATTATTTTTATGAATAAACTCATTGCTAGAATCAAATGAAATACACAATCGTTGTATTTCCGATTCATTTGTTGCAACTAATGGTTGATAATTGTTAGGGACAACATAAACTAAGTTAAATAATCCGAACTTGTGTGATTATTGCTTACATTAGTCTGTTTTTCTCATTCATAAGGCAACTATCCAATTAAATCTAGAGAGCATCTCCTAGGCCATCTAATAGCTAGGATTAATTAACGAGCTCTTCTTAATTAACTATGACCTAAGGAAAAACCGAGATTAACAAAACTTATTGTTAATCTACGATCAATATTTCAAATAAAGATATGAAGACAACAATTCAATAAAACATGTTTAATTAGGTTTATGATTATTGAAAATTCACATCTGAAGTTTTTTTTTTTTGTTCGATTATTTGACCATTAGAAGCCTGGCAAGCAACATGTATTCATCAAGGAACAATGAAGAACATCGGTAAGTGGTCTACAGAAGGTGATATCAAATGAGAAAGGCAGAAGAGTTGATGAATTTGGATGTCTTGTGAGAATCGGGGAATGATGAGAGATTTAAACAATGGAATGTTCAATATCCCAGTGAATGAAATGGAGCTAGAATCTAGCTCGGATGTTAGTAACAGAATTGATGTTTTGAAGCCATTTTAGGTGAAATCAACTTCGGATGTTAGTAACAAAATTGATGTTTTGAAGCCATTTTAGGTGAAATCAACTGCGTGCGTCGACTGCAGAAAGAGCTTGTGCCACTGGAGGCACTACTAGCAGGTGGAGAACGTGCATAACCATAACGAAGAGACTAGGAAACAAAACGAACTGTTAAATACCACAATTGGCTTTATGAATGTGCTTTAAATGCAGAAGCTCCTGGAATTCAATTGTTGAAATCTCCTCCACAGAACCACACAAGCAGCGCCTTTTATGGCTACAGTACCCTACTCAAAGCTCATAAGAATGTAAAGTTGAATCAATGGTCCATCCCCACCGTTCAGTCCAGAAATATAAACCATGCGAACCATCGCACCTTCTCTACCACTAATTCAGAGATATTACCAAAGCATACATCGAGCATCTTTTCAACTGGGGCCATCTTGAGCGTGATTGATGCAACAATATCCTACTCAACACTTGAACAGTTTCATACTTTGGACATAATCTACATCTTTCCCCTATAAAAATTCTACACAAGAATGTCTAGTAACTTTGCTGCTTGATGTAGCAGAATGAAAAATACACGTGCTAATTTGCAGATAGAGTGGGAAGAATTTATCAGCAAACATAGACTTGACGCTAAAATGATTACTAGGATATCTTTCTACGAACAATCTCTATACAAAAACCCCGTATCCAACAATTTAAATTGATTCCACAAAGGAAAACCACTGGTTACTTATTCCACAGTGCTCTTCCTTGCAATATCTCTCATCTGGGTTCTCATGTACCTCAACGACCAGAAACAAATAATGAGTTTGCAGCTATTTGGTTCCCTTCAGCTTGAACTCTTCTCACCTTTGCTTTATCAACACGTGCTCGCCTAAAAGCTTCTTGGATATGTCGGTCATGATCTTTTAGCATCTGATCCATGTTCCCAGATGGCACAAGCAATGGACCAGAATAATGAATTTTGTGGCCTTTTGACCCATATCCAATCTAGAAGGAAAAGGTCAGAAGAAATATTAATGAGCCAATCATAAATTTTGGTTGAGAAGTAAAACTTCAAACACACACACACACAGACTTAAACATTGTCGAAACAAAACATGTAAGATGCAGTCCAAACCAAAAGCAGATATACACTTGCATTGAAACAAAAGTCACTGAGAATTAGGAAAAATGGAGGAAATGAAAATAGCATTTAGGTTAGCAGAATTTCATCCATGCTTCCAATCCCAAAGTATACTTCCAAACTATTGTAAGAATGAAATGATAAAAGGGACTGTCAAGTATTACTGAAACTACTTACAACAACAGGATCTTTACTGGTATTTCTTCCATCTTCCTTCTGGTAAGACCCTGAAACACCCTGCAAATGATGCTTTTGATCTGGCAAAATGGAAGATTCTGAAGCTTCCTTGAATGATCCAGGAAACCTAGCCATCAATTTTGCCACTTCAGGTTGAGATGTGCCAGTGTGGTCTCTGCGATCTTCTGATAATAAACTCCTCCTTGCTGCCACTATTCCAGACATTGTAGATATGTCAGCTCCAGTAGAAATTTTCGGAGCATCATCTGAGTTTCTACTAGCCTTTGCCCACGTAGAACGATGAGCCAAGGGGCCAGAATGGGATGCTCTTTTATGCTGATGACCCTGGCTATCTAGATTCAATTCGGTGATTTGTGATGGTCTAGGTGGATCAATAGGAAATCCAGAAGCAACTTCTTCTGGATGAGGATTAAACTTCTCACTTCGGCTCTTAGAATTTGACTGAACTTGTCTTTTCTGAAATGAGAAAATTAGACAAAAACACAGGAAAATCATATTTAAACTGAATTTACAGAAGTATTGATAAAAATAACAGAAACTTGATTACATATTTATGTCACTATCATCACATAAGGCTTCTGCAACTCAGAAAAAGGAAGATCCAGGATGTCATAGCATATGGCCTGATGTATCATAGTGAGAGAGAAGCAAGAATATGTTTTATTTCACTTAATTGATCAATGCTAGAGTTTAGAGGAATGTATTGTGGGAACTGAATTCCCCGCATCTCACCTAGCTTACCCCATATCACACATGCATAAAACCGATAGGTAAATCAATGAAAACGAACAGGTATGGTAGCGAAGATCATTATGTGTGGTTCAGTCATTGCTAGTACATGACAAGAGTGCATTATGTTACAAGTAAAATGTGGTACCAGCGTACCAGAATTGATTTTCTTGGTTACCTTAAAGATTTTAGTGTTGGAAATGAGCTTTTACAAAGCAAAATACTCATGTACTGATCAGCCTTTTCTAGGCAATGCGTATGTTGTGTGTAAGCCAGTGAGAAGAAAGACAGACAGGTATATTGATTGTTACGAGAAAGTTACCTGCATTGATAAGACTAATTCAGCATTAGCATCAGGGGCAGGGACAGCCCGAGATTCTCTCATTAATCTTCTATCTATGTCAGGCCTTTGTCCTTTGCTAACTGCAGCTCCTTGTCTGTAGAACAAACAGAATCAGAAAAGTGGTATCAACCTTAGAAATACTTTTTCAGTGCCAAACATGCAAAATATCAGAATGCCAGAAGATCAACATCCAATATGAGCAATTATGAGCCATCAAAGCATTAAGAAACTCTAAACAGACCAACTCCATTATCAGCCGATCAATTTGCGTTTCTGCATTTACCACACCTATAAATTCAGCTGTTAAAGCAGGATTTTGAAATATAAATGTAGGATAGGCAAATTCGCAATTCTATAAGGTTTCATTAATAATCACAACTAATAAGCCAGAAAACAATATCACTCAAAAAAGATAATAGCAAACTCATGGCTCTCAAATGAGGAACTTCAGATTGTGAAAGTGAAATCATATACTACCATGTTAGAAGAAATGATAAATTTATACTTCATTTATTAAATCTTGTACAACATTCACCTTCTAGCTTCCTCATCTCGCATTTTGGCATCAAACTCTTTGCTGGGAGGATACTTTGGCAAACTTGATGGATCACAAGGAAGGGGTTTTGATAAAAGGAACTGAAACAACAAACCAAAGGAAGTTGGATATTCATCAAAAGTACAATCATAAGGGGAAATGAAGCAAACAGAATCAGTATAAAAAGTGGAAACCGCAAATGGCCGTACTGATAATATTGATGCTGATATCTAGTGTAGCCCAAAATAGACAACTCAATAAAGGCCACAGTACACAATCTTCAGAGAATAGTAATGACCACCTTAAAGATATACAACCTAAAAGCAGATCAGAAAACTTCTTGTTGACTATGGACCTTCACAGACACCTACTTCAGAGAAACATTTTACAGAAACACTCAACTCAATTCCCTCGAGAACAGGTAAAAGCCACATTGACAATGAAAATCATTGGATGAAGATTCAGACTGCACATAATAAATTCTGTTCTAGCATCTTTTCAAGGATTCATTAAAAATATCTGTCATCAGGAATATTGTGAATAGATTGTAATCGAATGCGCGCTAATATCATCATCTTCTGCTATCAATTATCACAGAAGCAAGTTACAGGCAGAAAAGCAGTCATCTAAATGCATTCAAACATATGAAGACATGTAAGAACCTCACTTTACAACCATAAGCCTGGTTGTTGTGACAAGCTAGGCATTTGGAATTTCACATTCAGATGAAATATGGATTGCAACAATACCAGACCGAAACAATGATACTAACAAAAACCTGAAGGAACTAGTGGCTAAGATCTGATAAAAACTTAATTGATGCTAATAAAAAGATCTCCAAAGCCAAGAATAATAAGCAAAAGAAAACGCAATTTACAGAAAGTAGACTTAATGGAAAAGGCAGTACCTAGTTCTAAAAGTTAACAAATACAATAACCTGAAAATATCAAGCTGCAGAGTTAGCTAAAAGTGGACAGGCAACATTTCAGGGGCAGCAAAAGCCTAAGAGAACATCAAAAGTTGAACAAGGGTAAAAGCTTAAGAGAATCAAGCGGCGGAATTAACTAATGTGTGTACAGGAAAAATTTGAACAAGGACAATGGTAAGACCAACAAATTTGGATTTGCCAATATGATAAAACAATTTGGGCAGAAAAAGAATAACCCATGATTTTACATAACTAAAACTGAAAGGGCAATGATGAAGAAAATAAAAGGAATAATTATGAGATGTGAAAGTATGCGAGAAAATCAGTACTGACTGAACAATTGCCCATAGAATATCAGACAAAGAACTCACCACCATCCAATATAAATGAAAGGGAACTAGGCAAGTAGCATGGTAAACTAAGTTCATCTATAATTTGTACCTCACTCATAAGGGCAGAAGAAGCAGTTCCACGATCTGCAGGATCGATGGACAGTAGTGTCTCCATAAGTGCTAAAGCTGGTGCAGGGAATTCCTTAAATGTTTCAGCAACACAGCGTCTATAAGGTTGTTGAGGCTTAAAGATGGTAGCATGAGGCAACTTTGATTTCCTCCAATAGTCCTCAGATGGTGAGCCACAAAGTTTGAATATTTTATGCAATTGCTCTACCTACAAAGGGAGCAACATGACTATTTATAACAACAAAATGGAACCAAACTAATTTCTCATGAAAATATGAAACATAGCCAAGGACAGAAACTAACACCACATGATATAATTTTCAAAGTCAGTCTTCCAAACTTTTATTCTGTTAGGCATTTTTCTTGGTCAAAACTGTTTGACTACAAGTCATCATCATGCCATCTTTCGTGAAGGACTGGTTATTACCTAAAAGGCCTTCTTTCAAGTCATTACAGCTACAAGTTTCACTAATAATTGTATCCTATAATCAACATGCATGCACCAATGTTCCTTAGCAGCAAGAAGCATTCCTTGATTTTTACCAAGGTGTACTATAAACTTTCTGGCTGCTAAGGAAAAATGCTAAAATTACTAAAGAGGTCGGCCAGAGATGGGGAATTTCGATCAATTAGCATGTAACAGATACCTTGTAAGTAAAAGGATGGGAAGCTCTAGCTATTTGTATTTTTGATTGTCCACACTAAATAAGATGAACAAATCAGTCACTCCTTGTACATTTTAAGGCCTTGCCTTCTTTTGGAATATAATTCTTTAATTTCCAAAAAAAAATGAATGCACCAATGAGAACTTAAACAAGGATGATGCTAAGTTATCAACGATTTCCTTTCAGGTTTCCTTTTACTTTTCTTGGTATGGTAGCAAAAGGTACCAATACCTACACATTTTCTTATTCTATTTTCTCCACTAGCGAATGGCCATGGGTTCAAGCAACAAAGAACATGGCGTAATCAGTTCTACATTACTTTTTGTTTTCAATCATTTTTAATGTTAACCTAATAGTTAGGGACTTGGGAAATAAACAGCCCTTTTCGCAAGTAGAACCGTAAACAGTAACAATGATGTTCAAGAAACAACCAAGCTGAATCAAATAAAGTACTTAGAAACAATAACATTATATACTACTACACTAGACATGTCACTTAATCTGCTCTTTCTACCCCAGAAGCATTATAATTTGTCCAAACTACAAAACAATGAATTCAGAAAGCAAGATCTTTCAATAGTATTGTCAGTTCACGAATTCAAGATTGGAAGGGCATGCACTATAAGACTCAACGCTCAGAAAATTCCAGTTGAAACAAACAAGTTAATAGCATGCACTATCTTTTCCATGTAACCAACACCAATCGCTATACTCAGACAAAGTTTGCACCTCGCAACAAGTCATAAATGGTGGAAATTGTTGTGAATAACAATTAGTACTATATAATGAACAGACTGTCTCATAAAATAATGTATTTTGTTATTTTGTTTGCAAAAGGACACCTCAGTTCTTCCAGGCATAATAGGCTTCCCAGCATAGAGTTCAGCAAGTATGCATCCAGTACTCCATAAATCAACAGCAGGCCCATAGTAGATGGCTCCTAGTAGAAGCTCCGGAGGACGGTACCAAAGGGTCACAACACGGCTTGTCAATTGCTGAGTATGGGTTGGATCATAAAAACTTGCTAGACCAAAATCTGCAATTTTCAAGATTCCATTGTTGTCAATCAACAAGTTAGATCCCTTTATATCACGATGTAAAACACCACGGCTATGGCAATGCTCAAGTCCCAATAGAAGTTGTTGCACGTAACATTTGACCTGCCAGGAAATACAATATAGACAATAAAGAAATGTTCTAAGCAAAAAGCATGAAAAGTGCATGATATGTACTGATACCAAACAATAACTGCTTCTTAAATGTCATTTTTCCACACAAAACATTTTTAATGAAGAAAATGTAATATTGTTTGGTGCTATTCATATGGAACATAATTGGGCAGTTAAAAGCTAACGGGCAAATAAACAAATCTAAAACAGTTTCAAGCTGTGCATATACCTGTGGTTCTGTAAACTTTAAACCAGGATTTGAGGCAAGCCCGGCCAAATCATGCTCCATGTACTCAAAGACAAGGTACAAGCTACAAGACATCCTTGATGTGACTAAACCTTCTAGTTTTATTACATTAGGGTGGTCAAGCCTGCGCAAAATATGAATTTCTCGAGCCATGAAGCGCACACTTTCTGGTTCCAAGTTATCAAACCTTACCTTCTTTAAAGCAACAATCTTCTTTTGATCAAGGTCACGAGCCCTATACACATTACTGTAGGTTCCTTGACCAATCTGCAATCAAAGGAAGCTTGTCAAGGGGTGAACTGAAAGTAGACCAATATGTAACGTTCAATTCAATAAGCATAGCCGGTGAAGAAAAAAAGAACATTGTATGAACTCAGTTTTTGACACAAATGCCAGAACAGAGTGGGTAAAACATCTAGTGCTTCAGCAATATAGAGAAAGATGGCTCATGTATCATTTCTTTTCAAGAAAAAATTATATGTTAATTAACATAAGATATGCCAAAATTTATGAGTTAAATTATCCTAGTCAAAAAAAGGAAAAATATTTCGTTCCAAAGTAAAAATTCTCCGAAGGTCTAGCACAGTCAAATCTCATGCACATGTAAGCAAAGCAGGTAGTATATATAATCAGGAAATACCAGAAATAAAGATCATATCAGGCATTTTGATATTGCAACTTCAATGCATAATTTTGGAAACTGACAATCTTCATTTCAATAGAACTAAAGATGAACCATATCACTGGTTCTATACCAAAAGAAAAGAATAAAACCAACAAAAAAAAAGGATGCAGATGCTACAGAGTACATTTTGAAATCTTAAACATCATTTCTTGTTTAACCGATTCTCTCAAAATTAAATATTTATCTCTACAAGTTATAAAATGAATCATTTCATTCCTTCTTCTGGGACCTCCTTCACTAAAACAAAGCTCTCAAAGAATTATTTAGGACTCACTAAATTTACAACTAATGTTTGCTCTCATGCTAATGCTAAAGCCAGACTAGCCAAGTAGATAGTGATGTGAGTCATGTCTCGTGTCAACACGGAACTCTCATTTAGATCCTAACTGATATAATCAGGTGTAAAAAGGCCATATACAGATATATATGTGCACATATAACCAGTAATCAATAAATGCTTAAAAACGAAATCAACAGCAGTTGTTAGCTATGCAATGACAAAGCATGATAAAATGTTAGTTAGCAGGACAAGTATTATTTACAAGGGACCAAAATTAACTTCACAAGAAAATCAAGACAAAGCATACTTTATCCAGCTTCTCAAAAGAATCAGCCCGTCGTGGGACCCATCCTTTAATTGCTTCTCCAGCCACTGTAGCTAGCCAGGAAGGCCACCCTGCTGCAACCTGCTCCCCTTCGGTGGCTTTTGGTACACTGCCTATTCCCGGATGTGAAGTAGGAAGGGACTCCATACGTTCCCTCCTCCTATCAATATATTCAACTACAGGCAATCTAGCTGAACCATTTGCTGGCTTATCAATTAACATTGTCCTCCCATCATTGTTGTCATATCGATCCTTAGCCCTATATACTTCTTCCCTCCGTGAAGAGGTGGTCCTTGAAGCCCTCAAGTCCGAAACGGGCTTGCCAGCTAGTCGTTCCCTAGGACTGTCTTTACTATCCTCAATGGCTGAGGGCTTACAACAAATGCAACCCATCACCCACCAAAGCCACCTCCCACACCACCCTCTTTTACAATCAATAATTAATTTTCAAAGATCCCATTTTTCATACTCTTCATCGACTCCCATTTCTTCACAAAATATCCCACTATAAAAATGTGAAAAAATTTGAAATTACTGAAGCTAAAACTTTGTCAATCTCTTTTTACTTTTCTAACACTCCCAAGATGAACACAAACCAAAATCACATCCTCAAGAAAAAATAAATTCTCTCAACCAGCATAGCATCACCTTCACAACTGCAGCAATCAACAAAATAAAACCAAAATTTATAGGATGATTAAGATATACCATACATACCTTGAAGAAAGTGCATGAGTTTCGACAGATTCAACATCCAATCATGAAACCCATGCAACAACTGACACTTAAAAGTGGAAACCCAAGATTAGGGGTTTTGGAGAAATGGATAAAATGAGGAAGAGGAAGAGAGAGTAGAGATCTAGGGCAGAGAAGAGAGTGCGTGTTGATTGGCAGAGACGAGCGAATAATAGGAAGAGTCAGTTACAGTGGTACAAAATAAAATGGTCATTTTTTATTAAAATAAAATAATGGGAAGTAATCTAAATATAAATATAAATCTAATCCCAAAGGTGTTTGTGTTTTAATTTAAGACATTCTTGTTTTGTTTTGTTTTGTTTCGTGATGACGGACGGAAAGGTTTTATTTTCTTTTCCTTTCTTAATTTGGGGCAATTACTACTAAACATAAATGTTTTTTATGTGACCGTTATACTTTTTTTTGTATGGCCATCATTTAGTATGATATCAAGTAAATAAATTCTATCATTTAGTATTGATATCCCTCATTTCAATCCAATGAGGTAAATAAATTCTAATAAATATGTGGGTCCGTATGATATGAATGTGTGGAGAAGGGAAGGCTTTGTGTACTACTTAAAAACGAGGTAGAATAGAAATAGAATGGGTACCTTTCCTTTTCGTGACCTAATGTCGATCCAACAATGTCTGTATTCAACCTTTTTATCCATCATATTGGTCTAAGTTAAGTGTTAGAAAAGATTTAACTGCGGCGACTTTGGTCAAGGCAATTACCATAATAATAATATTTAATTATTTATGCAAGGAGCAGAGCAGTTTATGCACATGATCAGGTATGCATGAAACTTTATGGCTGTGTCTTCTCGGATTGAGACAGCTTTTTTTTTTTCAATCGAATATTATTTTACTTAACAACACACGCACACATGTAGCATATAGAATGGTGTTAATATCGTCTTGTGATATATTTAGTTCTTTGATAATAATTAAATTAGTTTGGTGATCTGAAAGGAAAAGGACTATGGTCACTCACACATGAATCAAGGGGACAGGGCAGAGGTTGGGAAATGGATCGGCCCCACTCCCACCGTCCTCCATCAACCGCAACTTGTATTTCTATTTCCTATTCAATGTTTTCACCAATGCAACTATTTAATTAATCCTTACCTGCTAAACCAACCATAAAACTAAAACTAAAACTAAACATCACATCTCTTGCTCTTTTTTCCTTCTTTCGCTTGTTTTATCTTTTATTACATTGGTTTGGTCCACTGCCCCTCCCCCTTTATTTTTCTTTCTCAAACCTAAGCCCACACTTTTCAACTTTAACAGAATTAACGGTTATAACAAGGCTCAATTTTATTTTTCATTTAAAAAACTCTTTTCGTTCTCATTATTTCTTGCACAAAAAATTAAATCTTTTATTTATATTTCTTACTTATATAAATGATTACACATATTTTTAAGTTTTTATACCCTTTTTATTTTTATTTTTCTCTCTTTATGTGGATCATTCAGAAACAACATTTTTATTAATTAAAATTTAAACTAGAAGATATTGTTATTGTTATCATCTTCGCAGTTAAATTCAAATATAGGAGGGACTTTTACATGATCTTCTCTTTTGTACAGAATCTTCTTCACAAGTTTAACAAACAAACAAACAAAAATCTTTCGGCAGGTGTCCAAAGTGGATTTTTAAAAAAACCGTCATTCTTCTTCTTAACAAAAATTAGCTTCTTTCTATTACATTTCTGCAATTGACTAATAATATACGTATTGTTATTCTCCCCCAAGCATTTCGGTTAATGCTCATGACGTCAGAGAATAATTTTTATTTCTATGTCATTTGCTCATCGTTAACATCAAAGATAAGTGAATCATTTGTTTGAGATTTTTACTCATCATTATCAATATTTTAAAAAATAAACCAGAAATTAAACTAATAAAACAAGAAGCTTAAGATTTAATCAGTATTAGACCGTTATAAAATTGACTAAAGATTAAATAAAATTAAAGAATTTGAAATAAGATAAGAATTTGAAGTTTGATTAAAAAAAGAGATTATTAAATGAAAATTTAATTAATTTATAAAAACTTATTATTTTACACAAAATTGACTGATTAATTAATTAATTTTTAAAAATAATAGTTATTAACATAAATCGTGTTTGAAGGTTAAGAAACTGAACCAGAAAAATAGAAGATTCAAAGTTTTTATAGGTAGAAATGATTGAATTTTTGAATCATTAATCATTATCATATTTTGTGGTCATCACAATATTCATATTGAAATTCAAGTTGTTCGCAAGGCTTCCTTCTTCAAAATCATTACATATCCATTTCGAGTATTGTGGTATTTAAAAACAAGTATTGTACTCTCTAAGGTAACTATTCCTTGCGATTGCATAAGTTGTTTGAACATAAATATTCATGTTAATGACAATCAGAATTTATTCGAATTTTTAATGTCTATTTCTTATTTTATTTTGCTACTCATTAAATTTTTGGATACTTTCTTCAAGAAATTTAAATACTTTCAAGTTTCTCGAGTCATTCGTTCTAATCATCTTCAGTCATATTTATTGAATTTCTTAACCAAAAATTGTATAACATATGTTGCGGTTATTTTTCATTTAAAAAGAAATAAAAATATGAGAAAAAAAGAAACAAATACTTAATTTATATTTTTATTTAATAAAATTGATTAGAAGGATTTTTTATAATGCTCATAAATTCATACGCGACATTGTTATTTATTATTAAATTTTGACCGAATTTCATATCCCCTATGTAGATAATTATTTATCCCTTAAAATTTTGCTGCAAGGCTACGCATCCTCATCATAGCCAATGGTAGAAACTGCTTAACCGCCTGATGGTTTAAACTAACACTGACTATTACTTTCGGGTCCAACCTAATTACTTTTTATTTTTAGATATTGCATTTAAATTAAATTCGATGATGCCTTATTGTTCTATTTTCCTTTGGAGTTGGACTGAATACGCTACTATATTATCCGTTGGAAATCTGGACTGGGATTCAATCCTAGCAGCAGAGGAATAATTATGAATCTATTTTGCAAATTAGTTTATCGAAGATTAAGATCAATTTAATTCTATAAAATAATTAATACATAAATTATAATAAAGCGTGAATATAAATTCGTACTTTATTTCAAAGTTTGATCATATTTTTCTTATATACCTCAAACCGTTTTCAAATCTAATCTGTCTTAATCATTGTAATCGCACAAATGTCTAGCATCTAATGATATCCACGGAACAAATTGAGAGAACTCTTTAACTCATATAGATAAGATTAAGCAAGAAGTGTTAACTCTCTCAAAGCTTAAATCTATTTATAATAGGTTTTGGATGTTTTAGTAATTTAATTGAAATTAAATCATAATTTTCATTAAACTTTAAATATAATTACAAATAATTTTAATCAAATATCAATTATGCCTAAATAAGATATGACCCTTATTTATTAAATATCTCATATTTAATCACAAAGTTTGTCACACTTTATAATCAAGTCTAACTTGATTAAAATATTTTTGCTCTTTTCAACCCATTTTTTATGTAAGACTCATTAGGTTCTCAAATATGTTGGCAATGATTATGAATTATAATTATAATTTATAATTAGAATTAGATAAATTAAAACTCCATTTAATTTATCTTCAATTCTCTAAATAATTTGTAATTATAGATCAAGATTAGTGTTTAACATCTTATCATAACCATCCAAATATTTAGAATTGTCAAAGTGGTTTTGATTAATCTTTTCATGTATGAATTTTTGGTATAATTTAATCATTTCATCATAAGTATTCCGATTAGATAAAGCATAGAATGAATGTTTACTCTTTTTGAGTCCAATCATATTAGTTCTCAGTCATTAGTTATTGATTCAATTAATAATATTTGTCAAATATTTACAAAACGTCATTCCACCTTGGTCAAGGATTTTTTGAATTAATTCTAATCGAGAACAATGAAACATTCTCCCTAATTACTCTAGGGTGATGAATTATATCTTGTCACACAACGACCTTTATATAGTTCATACTATATCCAATAACTACTAATTCAACAACCTATAATTAAAATAGGTCATAAATAGTATCAAAATATAGCAATTATTGTACAAGATAATTTTAGAGACCTCAAGTTAAATTATCACTTATATACAATTATCATAATATGAATTTCCATAGACATACAAGTAATGCTCCAAATGTATTTCTCATATCGGGTTAGTTTAGTGAATTTGTTATTTAATAAGCACTCATGCATTTGTTTAAGTATCTCCATACTTTAGTCTATGAGATCAACTATTTTCTTTATAAAGAAAAACATAACTTATAACCTTTTTAGGTTCTATTAATGTCTAGTTTTAAATGACTAGGAACAAGTTATGGATAATATATAAATGCAATATGAATTTCATAATTATAATCTCATTATATTTTATTTGCAATATATAATTATCTCATGGACTTTGTTATATAAATCTAAACATGTACAAGATAAATAATGCCTTTAAATATTTTGTCACTAAATTACATCCAAAGTTATTGGATCTATTGCGTAATCTATAATATAATACCAATATTTTGAAAATTTTAAATTTCTCTACAAGTCCTTACTTCTATAGAGATGAAGAACCAATTTGAAACTCATAATTTATAGAAACAAGGGCATGAAGACAAACAAAGGGGGTATATTAATACGAATTACATGACCATATATAGAATTAGAAATGTTCATTAAACAGCTATGAAGGGAAATACAAACAATCAGACATTGTAGGGTAACAGGTAGAGACAATACATATTTTTCAGAACAAGTTTACATTATTGAGTGAATGGTAATTATTTATGATTCTCCTGTTATTTCCACGTTAAATTAAGTGATTGGCCCACTAACCTAGTGTTTTAATTTATTACCCACTTATAAAAGTTTGGCTAATTAAAAGAATACCCAAAATAATAATAACTGTTGTAAGGCTATGTGCCCTTTGATGGAGTGAGTACATTTAAAACCCTTTTTTTTTAAATCTCTTAGCCCTCTTCTACTATCTATAAAAGAAGATACATAACCCCTTTTTAAAGTTTGTTCTCTTTCCATCATTAAAAGACACATTCTGTGTATCACATTGGATAAGGAGAAGAAGAAATCAAGAATTTAAGGTTTACAAATCAAATGGGATTTATCATTTTAATATGGTTGTGTGTTCATCAAATGGTATGTTATCAATGCTTGAATTTACAATAGTTTGTATGTAATTATTACTGGGTTATTGTGTTAATTTCCATATGAAATACTAACATTTGGTATCAGAGCTTGTGTTGTTTGCATTGTTTGTGGTATTTTCTGTCATTGAATACATACTTCTGGTTTTATTTTGTGCATTTTCGAGAAATGTTTTCGGTATTAACGATGGAAATGAACCTTGCGCTTAATTCCGAAGTGCAATCACTTTTGGGTTTTGTGGGTGTACTGTGATAACGTTTTGTTTCTATAAACATGTTTTCATGTTGTTTTCCGAATTGCTATCTTCATACGTGTTCAACACCAGTTTTGATGACAAACAAACTGCTTTTCTTTTATTCATACTTTTTCATACATGTTCAAAGGTTTCTTTTGTTTTCCTTTTCTTGTGTGGTTGGATGATTCAATTTGCGCGATGCCATCGTCTCTATGGGTTAATAGTTAGAAATTAAACGTTTGGTTCTTGAAAAGCACATTTTTTTAGAAATGCATCCATGGGTTATCGGTTAGAGATCAAACGTTTTGGTTCTTGAAAAGCAAATGTTGAAATTCTCGTTTATGGGTTTTCTTAAATCAAGTGTGAAAATATGTTTCTGTGGTAAGAAGACAACCATAAATGTTATGTAGCGTGAACAAAACCCATCAAAGCATGAAGAAAGAAATTTAAAAAAACAAACACAGAAAGCATGAATCTGGGGAATACGACGAAGGTGCAACGTCGTGCACGCGCTAGATGCTGCGCACAGAGAAAGACACTGGGCAGTGGCACTACACATGCTCGCCACTGTACCTACATGCATGGGTGAGCATGTACCAGACAGGGCCTTTAGGCCCAATATGCTATTTTGGGCTGATTTGGGCCATTTTTTGAATAATATTAGGTAATTTATAAATATAAGGTTCATTAGTTTAGATAGTTACCAAAGTGACTTAAATTAGCAAATCTTATATTTATTAAATTGCATAAAAGAATAAAGGGAGTCTAATAAAATTTTTATAATAAATTATTTTTTAATTAGTAGAATGAGACTAACCCAAAGGAGAGTCAATTTCTACTAATTATTAGTTAATGATTTATTTTATGTTGTTTAGAAAGGAAACAAATGGATACCCAAAGGTAACATATGAATGACATAAAATAGTCAAGTATTTTAAGCTCCCTCTAAATGAACACTAGATATGTTAAAATTTACCTAGAGGAGAATTTTAATGATATCAATAGTTCATTGTTATTTAATTTTATACTTGAGGCCTTATTGTGAGCATTGTTCTATTTT
>JAOSBN010000005.1:29214969-29225906 GCA_027563595.1 Erythroxylum suave
CATACATACATACATATATATATATATACATATATATGTATGTATATATATATGTATATATATATATGTATGTATATGTATATACATACATATATATATATATATGTATGTATTATATATATATGTATATATATATATATATATATATATTTTCATAATCGGTTTAGTGGACCAAGTGGGAGAATGTCATTTCCACGTTAAATTAAGTGGGTGGCCTACTAACCTAGTGTTTTAATTTATTACCCATTCATAATAGTTTGGCCAATTAAAAGAATGCTCAAAATAATAATAACTGTTGTAAGGCTATGTACCCTTTGATGGAGTGAGTACATTTAAAACCTAGCGGTTATCTCTTGGCCCTCTTCCCTTATCTATAAAAGAAGATACATAACCCCTTTCTAAAGTTTGTTCTCTTTCCATTATTAAAAGACATATTCTATGCATCACATTAGATAAGGAGAAGAAGAGATCAAGAATTTAAGGTTTACAAATCAAAGGGAATTTATCATTTTAATATAGTTGCGTGTTCGTCAAATGGTATGTTATCAATCCTTGAATTTATGATGGTTTGTATGCAATTATTACTGGGTTATTGTGTTAATTTTCGTATGAAATACTAACACCTTCGGTATCACAATATAAGATTTTTTTAAGAAGAGCTCAGTGAAGAACACAAGCGCAACAAACACTGCACTCACACTTTAACGCCATGCTCAGCTACTGGAACCTTCATCTTAATAACGGAGACAATGCTGCAAGAAGAATCATTCGCATGCATCTATCCATCAATGTTAAAGGGCATATGATGTATAGTAAAATTGCGAAGCGCTCATGAAAATCTTCTTCTTTTATGTGTGCATACATATATAAATAATAGATTATTGATTTAAGAAATGACTCCAATGTTTTTTAGAAACTGAGATATGCTATAATTTCTAATTACTAGTATCCTATTATAAAAGCCTCTTGGGTTCGCCTTTAAAACATGAATTTAAATCACTCTATTAATTGATTTGAGAGAATTTTCCTTTCGAACTAGCTACCATTGACGCTATATGCCTCATAATCGTTGTGGGTACGTAACTCCTACTATACATTCAATGTATAGACCTATACATACATCAAGTCACTAACTATAGATGCATATAGTATGTCCTTCATTTATTTTATTCCAACTCATTCTTTAAACACTAATAGAAAATGAATTTGATCTATATGCTACTATTGATGAACATGAGTTCAATATAAACCTCTTTAAAATTGTCCATTATAACTTTATAAGATAATCCTAAGGTTGTATTGCATTTGTCTTTGAGAATTTCTATGCCAATAGTGAAAGAGTCTTAACCTATATCTTTCAATTTAAAGTTTTGAGAGAGATTATTTTTTAACTCTTTTGTGATGAAATCATATCATAAATT
This sequence comes from Erythroxylum suave, assembly GCA_027563595.1. Lineage (NCBI taxonomy): Eukaryota > Viridiplantae > Streptophyta > Magnoliopsida > Malpighiales > Erythroxylaceae > Erythroxylum > Erythroxylum suave. The sequence goes on from JAOSBN010000005.1 coordinate 29,216,391, forward strand.
ACAAGTAGTATATCATCTACATGTAGGACTAAAAGCAATTACTTTTTCTCGCTAAAATTAACGTATATGAACTAATCAATAATGATTTCTTACAATAGGTTATAACATTGTGAAATTTCATAGATCACAATGTGAGGCTTGCTTTAGTCAATATACATATTTCTTTACGTTGTAAACCAAATGATTTCCATTACTGAAAGTAAATTCTTTAGGTTGAAACACATATGCTTCGTCATGATATCACCATTTAGAAAGGCAATTTTAATATTCATTTGATGCAATTCTAAATTAAATTGATCCATTAAGGCCATGATTATCTCTAGTTATTAATCTTTTTATAAACTAGAGTCTTTAGCTTCCTTCTCTCCTTCCTCATCTTCCATTTCAAGGTGATATATTTGAGCCTTTTTTCCCTTACACCTATGACCAGGTTCATACTTCTGATTTCAAAAGTAAAACAAACCATTTGATTTTATTTCTTCAAATTTAGTTGATTTTGGGGTTCTCCTCTTTGGATTTGATTTGGAGGTAGCTCTCATATATTTTTAGTTATTGGTCCATGGTCTTTGGTTATTATTAGTGTTATTGGATTTAAAAGATGGAATTTGATTTAAGGGTTTTGTAGTGTTTTGAGTAAGTGTGGGTAAAAGGGGAGATTTGCATGAGAACATGATCTTTTTGGCTTTGAAGTTATTTTCATGTGTTTTAGCTTAAGTATAGGGTTGTTGTAGTGTATGAGGGTTAAATGATAGGTCCAATTTTAAACTATGTTTTGATAGGTGTTCTAGTATGGTTATAGGTGTCTATTAGATGATTATTGCATGTGTAGGCTTAGAATTATGTTAATGTGATTGTTTGTTATGTTTTTAAGTTTTATATGATTTACAACATGATTTTGGATCTTAATCTTGTGTTTTTTGAGGTGATTTTTAACGATAGAAACCAGATAAATGAAGAATGAAGAAAGTTGGAATGTGTATGGGTTACAGGATAAGGTCATGATCGTTTATGCAATGTCAAGATCATGATAGAAGGTATTTCTTCAGCAGATGTTGAAGGTTTTATCAAAGGTAAAACTTGCTTAACATTAAACATCTTTAGTAGACACCTAACATCCTCTTCTAGCCCACCACCAAAGCAACTTAATTCATACTTAGGTGATAGTTACAACTTATTTATAATCATGTCTTTCTTAGTTCCATTAGCTCTGACATAGGGTCATCATAAGGTTCTTTCAAATATCTCCTTAAGATGTTTTACATATTGTTCCTAAAGGGGTGTTAGATTGCCTTTATTTTTCACGTATGATTGATGCCACTACAGGGCATCATCTTCTAAATGCACAGAAGCCAAATGACCTTAGCTTGCGTACTGCTATTATCTAGAAAAAAAAAATCTCTCAACCTTGAAGAGCCATAATTTTAAGTTGTCCCCAGATAAATCTATTTTAGTCAGGCGTGAATAATATTGATCCATTATAAAGTTTGAAATGAACTAAATTTCACAACACTCACACTGCGTAATGCTTTGGCGAGGGTTATCAATACATATTTTTCTAAAGAGACCATTTTTGTGACTTTATAATCATAAAGGAACAATTTTTATAGTTGACATAAACTCTAGTTCATAAATTATGTGAATTAAAACTTTACATAAGGTATTTTTGTCAATAAAAATTAACGGAAAGATATTAATTACAAATTATAAAACTGAATTGAAATTTTATTATTAGGATAAAGAAACTTTACATATGGAAATTTTATCATACGGAAGTTCCCATTTGTTTATTCAACAAGAAGCCAAGTTTAACTAGGGTTATTTATCAACAAGCAGCAGTTGACCTGAAGAACTGGACCTAAAAAGACGCCCGAAATGGGCTGTACATCGGCAGTCCATATCAGAGAGAAAAGAAGCCTAATTCAGGCTGATGGACAAGATGGTACAGCATATGCCTTTTTCGATACCCTTGTTGCTTAGGTATCTACACTACCGACTAGAGAAACTGGTCTTTCGTTTGAGCCGCCACCCTTGCTATCTCATTCTCTTATCTTCAGGTTTGGATTTTATAGATTCTGCGTTTCGAATATTTGTGAATTTCCATGCTTCTTTTAGATCTGGGTCGTAAACCGATTAATCATTTGTCCTTCGGTCGTTTCTTTTTCTTTTCTACGTCTGTAATCTTTCTTAATGCTTTCGAGTATATTTGTCTATTGGTTGTTGTTTTAGTTGTTTATCATATATAGTGAATTATGTTGGTTGACAATCTATTAGTATTGGTGAGGATGGATTAAAATTTTGGTTAGTTTTGGTGAGTATGGATTAAAAGTTTCAAACAAATTAACTTGTGAAAACGTTTTCTTGTTTCGTCTTTTTTGTTGATGTCTGAAAATTCTAGTGTATCCAAAATTTTTATTTTATCTCGTGCTCGATTTTCAACTCTTGTTTAATCTTTGCCTCCGGATTTTTCTTGGGGGTTCGGTTGAATTTGCTCTTTATGCTTCCAACTCTTAGTATTCAAGAAGATGTCTGAATTTAGTTCTCTACGAACATGCTATTACATTTATTTCCGGAAATTTATTGCCTTATGTTTTGGGATTTCCTTTCTTTGTTGTTTTTACTTTAAAGGCCATATGGTTTTGATTGTTGGAATATTTCATTGTAGAGATGAAATTGTCCAAATTCTTCTCTTTAGTCTGTCTAAAAAATCTATATTTGGGGGTGTTTTGAAGTTTGATCCTATTTATTTTTGTTGGCAGGTTATTTTGATCGTTTTGGTGGAATTTAAAGGCCAGTCAAAAATGGTAAATTCATTTTGCATCTATAGAATTAATTTGTGTCATTTTACAGCTTTATCTCATTCATAAATCCTTCATGCCGATGTCTTATTTATGTGATCAGGTGAAGTTTACAGCTGAGGAGCTTCGTCGTATTATGGACTACAAGCACAACATCCGTAATATGTCTGTCATTGCACATGTTGATCATGGTACTGCAGATCTCTTCAATCATGATACTGTTATATCTCAATCTTAAAGTGTCTGTAGGACAAATATAATTATGATTGTGGAATTCTGTCTGCTGTAAAATTTGGGTTTGCTTCCTTTTTCCTGTGTATGGCAGAAGATGCCATTCAGGATTCCAAGCTTTTCATTGGCACTTGGGAAATGCAAACAATGTTACTGACCATTGTGTTCTTAGCTGTGACTTCTTGTGGATACTCCAGTTTGTCTGGTGGTTTTATGTTGCTAAAGACTTGGAATACCTTGGTCTTTTCTACTATATTTTTGTTGTCCCTTGTGGGGGTCATGTATGTAGTTTGTGCTTGCCTTTATGTCTTTATATCATGCAGGACTAACTTTGACCATGGTGGATGGTTAATTTGATCTATGTTAACCTTTGCCGTGTTTCTGTGTTTTTAAAATCTCATCTTCACCTGGTATTAATTTTCTTACTGTTTTCATGACATTGCAGGAAAATCAACTCTTACAGATTCTCTTGTGGCTGCTGCTGGCATCATAGCTCAAGAAGTTGCTGGGGATGTTCGCATGACGGATACGAGACAGGATGAAGCAGAACGTGGCATTACAATCAAATCAACTGGTATCTCTCTGTACTATGAGATGACTGACGAGGCACTGAAGAGTTACAAAGGGGAGAGACAAGGGAATGAGTACCTTATAAATCTCATTGACTCTCCTGGACATGTTGACTTCTCATCTGAGGTCACAGCTGCTCTTCGTATTACTGATGGTGCGCTTGTGGTGGTGGACTGCATTGAAGGTGTTTGTGTCCAAACTGAAACTGTGCTCCGCCAGGCTTTGGGCGAAAGGATTAGGCCTGTGTTGACTGTCAACAAGATGGACAGGTGCTTCCTTGAGCTTCAAGTTGATGGTGAGGAGGCTTATCAAACATTTCAGAGGGTCATTGAGAATGCCAACGTTATCATGGCAACATATGAGGATCCCCTTCTTGGTGATTGTCAGGTCTATCCAGAAAAAGGAACTGTTGCCTTTTCAGCTGGTTTGCATGGTTGGGCTTTCACTTTAACCAATTTTGCCAAGATGTATGCCTCAAAGTTTGGAGTTGATGAGGCTAAGATGATGGAAAGGCTGTGGGGAGAGAACTTCTTTGATCCTGCTACAAAGAAATGGACCACCAAGAACACTGGCTCTCCTACCTGCAAGCGTGGCTTTGTACAGTTTTGCTATGAACCCATCAAACAGATTATTAACACTTGCATGAATGACCAGAAGGACAAGTTATGGCCCATGCTGCAAAAACTTGGTGTCACAATGAAGTCAGAGGAGAAAGAACTGATGGGAAAGGCATTAATGAAGCGTGTCATGCAGACTTGGCTGCCTGCAAGCAATGCTCTTCTGGAAATGATGATCTTTCACCTTCCCTCTCCAGCCAAGGCACAGAAGTATCGCGTTGAGAACTTGTATGAAGGTCCACTTGATGATCCTTATGCCAATGCTGTCAGGAATTGTGATCCTGAAGGCCCACTTATGCTTTATGTATCCAAAATGATTCCTGCTTCTGATAAGGGAAGGTTTTTTGCCTTTGGTCGTGTGTTCTCTGGCAAAGTCTCAACTGGTATGAAGGTTAGGATCATGGGTCCAAACTATGTGCCTGGAGAGAAGAAAGACTTGTATGTTAAGAATGTCCAAAGGACTGTTATCTGGATGGGCAAAAGACAAGAGACTGTCGAGGATGTTCCTTGTGGTAACACTGTTGCCATGGTTGGTCTAGATCAATTTATTACTAAGAACGCCACACTGACTAATGAGAAGGAAGTAGATGCCCACCCAATTCGTGCTATGAAGTTCTCTGTCTCACCTGTTGTGCGTGTGGCAGTTCAGTGCAAGGTTGCATCTGATCTGCCCAAGCTTGTTGAAGGTCTGAAACGTTTGGCTAAATCTGATCCTATGGTTGTCTGTACTATTGAGGAGTCTGGAGAACATATCATTGCTGGTGCAGGAGAACTTCACCTTGAGATCTGTTTAAAGGATCTGCAGGAAGATTTTATGGGTGGTGCTGAGATAATTAAGTCTGATCCAGTTGTGTCTTTCCGTGAGACTGTCCTTGAGAGGTCCTGTCGCACTGTCATGAGCAAATCCCCCAACAAACATAATCGTCTCTACATGGAGGCCCGTCCTATGGAGGATGGGCTTGCTGAGGCCATTGATGAGGGTCGTATTGGTCCAAGAGATGACCCAAAAACCCGTGCCAAGATTTTGTCAGAAGAATTTGGTTGGGACAAGGACCTTGCAAAGAAAATCTGGTGTTTTGGTCCGGAGACCACCGGCCCCAACATGGTGGTTGACATGTGTAAGGGAGTTCAATACCTGAATGAAATTAAGGACTCTGTTGTTGCTGGTTTCCAGTGGGCCTCAAAGGAAGGTGCACTGGCTGAAGAAAACATGAGGGGTATTTGTTTTGAAGTTTGTGATGTTGTTCTTCATGCTGATGCTATTCATAGAGGTGGTGGTCAAGTTATTCCAACTGCTAGGAGGGTTATCTATGCATCCCAACTTACAGCAAAACCCAGGCTTCTTGAACCTGTGTATCTAGTGGAGATCCAAGCACCAGAACAGGCTCTTGGTGGTATTTACAGTGTTCTCAACCAGAAGCGTGGCCATGTGTTTGAAGAAATGCAGAGGCCTGGAACACCTTTATACAACATAAAGGCATACCTTCCAGTTATAGAGTCTTTTGGGTTCTCAGGTACGTTGAGGGCTGCAACCTCTGGACAGGCTTTTCCGCAGTGTGTGTTTGACCACTGGGAGATGATGTCTTCTGATCCCCTGGAATCAGGTTCGCAGACTAGCAATCTTATTGCCGAAATCCGAAAGAGGAAGGGTTTGAAGGAACAAATGACCCCACTTTCGGAGTTTGAAGACAAGCTCTAAACAAGTGAACCGTGGATTTTCCAGCTGCAGGATTGAGCCACATTTATCTGTTTTGCTGCATTTTATTTGTGTCAAATTTTGTTTCCGATGTTTGTGAACGAAACTTGTTTCGAGTGTAAGAGTAGTTAACTTGAGCACTGGGGATGACGTCTATTTATAATACTCGAAATAGAGCACACGGAGAGACAATTGTGTTTTTCGTTAAGTTATCGTTATGATTATTATGTTAGTGACCGGTTGCTGCATGTGGTAAATTGGTTATAGGAGGATAAGATTTTTGAAGCTATCAATCTATGCCTGTTAAAAGATGGGGCTTCTGGGAGATCTTAAAATCGGTACTTTTGTTGGATGTGATAGGTCATTTCTTGTTCGTATATGTTTCTCCTTTGGTATTTTAAAATGCAATTAAAGAAATTACCTGAAGTAGGTGAAGGAGACTTCCTTGCCTACAAACTCTCTTTTAGAAATGTGATATAAGTTTCATAGAGAGAGAGAGAGAAATACGAGAACATTCCTTAATAAGCCAATTAAGAAGCATGTGCAGTTTATGAGTTCAAATTCATAACCAGACATTAATTAGTTACTCAACAGAGTCTATCTTTAGTTACGGTGAGAGTTTGTGCGTAAAATGTAGAATTTTCTTTAACTGATTAGCATGGAGATGGAGAACTACGGAAATCCCGTATGCTTCTTCTTTTGTTGCTTTCCCTCGAGCCTAGTTTACCAATTATTGTATTGACTGTACATGCTTTCCTTATGACTCTCTCTCTAGTTGTATTGAATTAACCTAAGTTAGCTATGCTAACTGAATTAAGAATCACTCCTTCCGTGTACCTCCTTTAGGATTTTATTTATCCAGTATACTTCAACTTATTAAAAAAAGCTGTTCAGGCTCATTATGCTAGAGGACACAAACCACCTAAATGAAAACGTGCGTGGCCATGGCCTGTTAATCATTGCCATAATCCACCTAATTGAGGCAGATAGCTATCGGTCCATTATTTGTGGCATGGATTTGCAAACCCTCATGTAGGGAAAATAAACTCTCTTATTTTGAACAATTGGATCAACTAGCATGAGATAACTGTTAACTTTTGACATCAATTTTTTGATTTATTGGTACCAATCTTTTATTCCATATTGATAGATTATCAAAATGGTAAGTAGTTTGAGAGCTATAAAAAAAGAGGCTCTCCCCTCCCATTAGAATCCCTCCCAAAATTTGTATCACTTGTCTCACATTTAAATAAAACCGGACATTTGTGAGATGTTCGGAGACTAGACACATTTGGCCGAACTCCGTAATCAAATTTTCGGGTGCATTCTTTTCTTATCTCTTTTATTATTTCGTAATTGTATTATTACTGTTTCTTCTCGGTTGTAGTATAGTATTCAGTATTAATTTTCGGGTTTATTTGTAGTGTTTTGCACGGTTCATTTAGGTGTATTTTACTATTCGCGTGTATTGTTGTGTTTGTATACACGGGTCTAGGTTGTGAAAATATACCGTGCACATAAGTCCCGTCTAGGATACTGGATTTAAAGTGAGACCATTTGTGATCCCTCTAGTCTTTTCTGGGAATTTACTTGGAATGGTAAATTTGTCTAGGAGATTATTGTAGTCTATTATGGGAATTACTGAATAAGTGAAATTCACTAATTGTTTGGTTTAAAGGGAAAATTACTCGATTTTTCCAATAAGTAGTATAAGAGCAAGGTTCATCCTTAGTTTTTTTTTTGAAAATTTTGTTATATTGAATACTATATTTTGAGTGTGTAATGACACTTAATGATCAAGAAACACCGGGGACATCGACTTCCTCGTCATCATGGTTGAGGATTTCATTGTCAAGTTTGAAATTGGCGTTAGAGCTATATGACAGTACTGGCCATTTTGGCATGTGGCAAGGGGAGATCTTGGACTCTCTTTTCCAACAGGGTCTTGACGTTGCCATTGATGAAAAGAAACCAGAAGATGTTGAGGATAAGGATTGGAGTATCATGAATCGGTTGGCATGCGGAACAATTTGATCGTGTTTTTTCAGAGAGTAGAAGTATGCTTTCAAGAACAAGAATTCTGTACACAAATTATGAAAGGCATTGGAGGACACATTTTTGAAAAAGAGTGGTTAGAATAAGCTCTTTATGAAGAAAAGGCTATTTCAATTTGATAACTAACCAGGTACTATTATGAATGAACACGTTACTATGTTTAATCAGTTAGTAGTAGACCTGTTAAATTTAGATGTAAAATTTGAGGATGAAGATTTGACTTTGATATTGTTATCATCCCTTCTCGATGAATTTGAACACTTGGAGACTACGTTACTTCATGGGAAGGAGAATGTGTCTTTAGATGCTGTATGATCTACTTTGTATAGCCATGAATTGAGAAAGAAGAATAAAATGAAAAACAAAACAGCTACAGCAGATGAAGTATTGGTAGCAAGAGGTCGTCAGCAAAGCCAGTCAAAAGGGAGAAGAGGAAGATCCAAATCAAGAAGCAGAGTTGCCAAAGATGAGTGTACTTTCTGTCATGAGAAAGGACACTGAAAGAAAGATTGTCCAAAATTGAAAAAGAAAGGGAAGGCTCTGAAAGATGCAAATATTGTAGTGTGTAAAAGTAACAGGAAATCATATATCTTTTTGGTGATTTCACCTTCATCATCGCGTCCAGATGAGTGGATTTTGGATTCAAGTTGCTCCTATCATATGTCTCCCATACGAGAGTAGTTCTTTGATTTTAAAGAACTCAATGGTGGAGTTGTTTACTTGGGTAATGATAATCCATGTAATACAGTCAATATAGGTTCAATCAAGCTGTAGAATCATGATAGATCCACCAGAATTTTGAGGGATGTGTGGTACGTGCTGAAGTTGAAGAAGAATATCATCGCTTTGGGAACTTTAGAATCAAAAGGCCTAGTTGTAATGATTTGATATGAAATTTTTAAAGCAACTTTAAGAGCACTGGTAATATTGAAAGGTGTGAGGAAGGACAATTTGTATTATTACCAAGGTAGTACAGTGGTTAGGATGGTAGCAATGGCAACTTCAAGAAGCAAGAAGGATGTAGAGGTAACAAAGCTGTAGCATATGCTATTGGGACATGTTAGTGAAAAATCCTTGCAAACCCTTGCCAAGTAAGGATTGTTGAAAGGTACAAAGGCTTGCAAATTAGAATTTTGTGAGCATTGTGTTCTGGAAAAACAACGAAGAGTGAAATTTGGTACTGCTATCCATAATACCAAGAGGATTCTAGATTATGTGCACTCAGATGGGTGGGGACCTTCCAAGACTTCGTCATTTGGAGGTAGGCATTATTTTGTCACTTTTGTTGATGATTTTTCTAGAAGAGTGTGGGTGTTTACTATAAAGAACAAAGATGATGTGCTTAGGGTTTTCCTTAAGTGGAAAGCTCAGGTTGAAAATCAGATGGGAAGGAAGATCAAAGTTCTTTGAACAGACAATGGTGAAGAATACAAGAGTGATCATTTTCTAGAAGTATGCCAAGAGTGTGGCATAGTTGTTGGATCGGAAAAAGAAAGCATGTTATATTTGGAGAAACGGTAGATTTCAAAACTTTTAAGAAATCATTTTTCCA
>JAOSBN010000005.1:29227390-29250328 GCA_027563595.1 Erythroxylum suave
ATTTGCCAAAATGCAAACACCAATCAATAGTCCCTTTTAGATACTTAAGCAAATGATAAAGAGCATTCCAATGTTCACTACTAGGATTATAAGTGTAGTGATTGAGTCTACTTACAACAAAAGCAATATCAGGTCGAGTATAGTTCATAAAAAACATAACACTTCCTATAATTTTAGCATACTCAGTTTGCGAAACACTAGAACCTTTGTTCTTTTTAAGATGTATGCTAAAATCATATGGAGTTCTCACAGGCACAACATCAAAGGAACTAAATCTTTTAAACTATTTTTCAATGTAATGAGACTGACACAAGGAAATATTGTTTTCATTTCTTTCTATTTTAATTCCTAAAATCACATCAGCTTCTCTAAGGTCTTTCTTTTCAAATTTTAAAGACAAGAACGTCTTAGTTTCATTAACAACTTGCACATTAGTTTCAAATATTAACGTGTCATCCACATATAGGCATACTATCACACAATCTAATGCTATCATTTTAGAATAAACACAAGAATCAGATTCATTAACAATGAAATTATTTTTCACTAACGTGGTATCAAATTTCTCATGCCATTGTTTAGGGGCCTGTTTCAAACCATATAAGGACTTTTTTACTTTACATACCTTATTCTCTTGACCATGAACCACAAATCCTTCAGGTTGCAACATATAAATTTCTTCATCTGGATCACCATTCAAAAAAGTAATTTTTACATCCATTTGATTCACTGTCAAATTATGTATGGCAGCCAATGCAATTAAAGTTCTAATGGTAGCAATTTTGGTCACTGGAGAATAAGTATCAAAGTAGTCTATTCCTTTGTTTTGGGTAAAACCTCTAATTACAAGTCCAGCTTTAAACTTTTCTATTAAACCTTCAAGTCTTAATTTTTTATTAAAGATCCACGTGCAACTAATTGGTTTACATCCCTTAGGCAAATCGGTTAAGTTCCAACTATGGTTAGCCATGATTGACTCTAGTTCACTATTTATGGCCTCTTTCCAAAAACTAGCATCAACTGAGTTCATTGCTTCTTGATATGTTTTTAGATCTTCTTCAATCAAATAAGTGGACACAATCTCATCATTAAGCATATTAGCATGGAAAACATCAGTTAAGAAAGCAGTAATAAAGTCATGACCATAGCTAGTTTTGATTCTACGTCTCTTACTGCTTCTAGGTTCTCTATTACCAGTATCGACATCAACATCAACATCAACATCAACATCACTAATAGGGATAAAAGAGGGAATAGAAATAGGCAACTCAATAGGTGTATCAACAGGCATAGAAACATGATTAACATTCTTTTTCAAAGGAAATACATGCTCGAAAAATTCTGCATTGCTAGATTCAAAGATAGAGTAATCATTCAAAGACATAAATCTATATGCAGCACTATTTTGAGCATAACCAATAAAAATAGCATCAACAGTTTTAGAACCAATGTTCGCCTTCCTAAAATCAGGTAACCAACTTTCACTAAACACCCCCACACTTTTAAGAATTTCAGATTTGGTGCAAAGCCTTTCCATAGCTCAATATGGGGTTTTATCTAGTTTTTTATGAGGAACCCTGTTAAGAATATAACAAGCAAATAAAACAGCCTCTCCTCATATATTATCTGACAAACCTAAGCTTAAAAGCATAGCATTCATCATATCTTTAAGTGTCCTATTTTTCCTTTTAGTTATACCATTCTGTTAGGGTGTATAAGGAGCACTAACTTCATGTATAATACCATTTTTTCACAAAAAAAAGACTTAAGTGAATTGGTACTGTATTCTCCACCTCTATCGGACCTTAATCTTTTGATTTTCCTATCTAATTGATTGTCTACCTTTGCTTTATATTTCAAGAGCATCTCTTCAGCTTCATCTTTAAACCTTAGTAAGTACAATTTAGTATATCTCGAAAAATCATATACAAAGGTCATGTAATACCGTTTTTCTCCCTTACTAATCGTATTCTTGAATTCTGCTAAGTCTGAATGTACTAGTTTTAACAATTCTGTTTTTCTAGTAGTGACTGATTTAAAAAGTTTTTTAGCATGCTTAGCTTCCATGCATATAGAACACTTTGCAAAATTATCAACATTCACAGCATGCGTGAGTTCCATATGTTTAAGCCTTTTAATAGAAGCAGCATTCAAATGTCCTAATCTACCATGCCACAAATTAACAGACTCAGCAATATAAACAGAACTAGAAGTTTTAGCATTAACAATTTCGGAAGCAATGTTCAGTACAAATAAACCATCATTCAGGTAACCCTTCCCAACAAAGTCCTTATTTTTTGAAATCACAACTTTATCAGCTTCGAAAAGAAGTTTAAGGCCAGCTTTGTTAAGAAGAGCTCCTGAGACCAAGTTCCTTCGCAATGAGGGAATGTATAGAACATTGCTTAAGGACAAAGTTTTTCCAGAAGTTAACTTGAGAAGAATCTTTCCTTTACCAATTACTCTAGCAGTGGTAACGCACTCGCCATCTATGACTTCCTCAAAATCATGAAACAATTCCCTGTTCGCACAGAGATGTCTAAAAGCTCCTGTATCTAGCAAACAATCTGATTTGTTGGCTACTAGATTTGCTTCAACTATCATAACAGCAATCACCTCATTAGCTTCAGCAAGACTGACTTGGCTATTGGGTTTCTGATCAGGCTTGGATTGGCCATGTTGTTGATGACACTGGTAAGCCTTGTGTCCAAGCTTTCCACAGACATAACAAGCTCCTTTGGGTTTTTGGATTCTATTGTCAAACTGGTGAAACTTATTAGGCTTCTTTGATTGACCATGTTTCTGGTTACTCTTTCCTTTGCGTTTATGCCTGTCTTTGTTCAAAGTAGCAAATTCAACCAAGTTAGCTTTAGTAGAATGTAAAGAAAGAGATTCAAACTTATCTTTGAGGCGATTTGCCTCTTCTGTCCTCATATGACCGATGAGTTCTTGAAGGGTCATGTCCTTCTTCTTGTGTTCTAGATGATTTCTATAATCGTTCCAAGAGGGAGGGAATTTTTCCAACAAAACATTGGCTTGCAAAATTTCACACATTTTCATGCTTTCGGACAGAATCTCAACAACAAGATTTTCGTAGAAATGAACCTGATCCATGATTGGCTTGTCATCACTGATCTAGAATTTGAGCCAATTTTCGACGATATATTTCTTCTTTTCAGCATCATTTGCACCATATTTCTTTTCCAGAATATCCTAAATTTCTTTAGCAGACTTATAATCCACAAATAGATCAAACAATGGATTGGTCATATGATTGAGAAGGTGGCCTCTAACAATTTTGTTATCTTTTTCATATTTGTTTCTGGCGTCCTCAGTTTTCCCTCTAACTTCTTTCAATGGGGTATCAACAATAGTTATAGAAACAGAAGGGACAGTAACATATTCAGCAGGGTTAGAAAACAAAATATAATCGACCTCCAGTTGTTTAAAGAATATGAGCAATTTCTAGGACTAACGTTTATAATTAGTTCCATCAAGGGGCTCCAATTTAGACAGATTAGGAAGAGTTTTGGTGAGAATTAACACAGCCATTGAGAAAATAAAATCACTTTCAAATTGATGGAGCAACAAACAATGACTGCCTAAGATAAACAAGAAGAACAAAACTTATCTTTCAGGGAACAAGGATGTGCCATAGAACAACACTACCTTGAAAGCAATTTCGGCTTGTCCTCGATGCAAAACAGTCAGCAGGTCGCTCCCCAAGGTTAACATAGCAAACTTCCGATAATGTGCACTCGCAGTCAAAGGAATGGAAGATGCACAAATAGCATTCGCCCAAGAAGAAGAGAAAACTATAAGAACAATTGTTTCCAATAATCAATTCAAAGGAATAGAGATATTAATTTTAGAAGGAAACGAAAACGGTTTTTGACAAAAGAAAAGGCTGCCATTAAAAGATACAAAAAATGTATCAACTGAAAAGTCAATTGAATAAGTAAAAAGAAAAACAAAAGGCCCATGTCAATAAGCCCTAAGCCCTACGCCCATGACCTGCAGCATGCCCCGCTCGGACCGGATGTGTAGGCGGCAGCGCTCAGGCATGTGATCTTCCATGAAAACCCACTAAAATCTTCAACTATGAGGCCCAAGAATGTTAACAGTAATGAACCCTTCAAACTTATGCTCCCTTACCAATGTGGGATAACAAGACATAGAGAAAGATATAAGTTTTTGAAAGAAACAAATTTGTGCAACGGAGGCAATTCAAGCAATAAAAAATGAGTTATTTATATTTGTATTTATATTGTTTTCTTTACTAGATCATGATCATAAATGCTCTCACAGCACAAATCAAGGGTCTCCCTGTAACAAAGTTTGAACATACGAATCTGAACTTTCAGATGTCTGCTAAAGTTTTGAGCGTCGCAGTAGACGAGAGTATGCATCAACTCCATTTACTTAATGGAATTTTTTTCTTTTTTTCTTTTTTCTTTTTCTCTTTTCATTCATATGCAGATAATGTGACAACAAACTTAATAGAAAAGAAAAACTACAGTTGTTGGTCCACTAATGTCAAAAAACTGTTATTTCCTTGTATTGTAAAATTATGTATTAAAACCAATAACAGAAATGATCAAATTGGGAAAAAAGTCGAAAGAATTCCAATATAATCTTCTCCCCAACTATCCGTTTCTTCTACCTCCATCCCCACCCCCTTCTCCTTATACTCCTTTCCATAACTCCATCTTGTTCCTTTGTCTGGTTTTCTACTCCCTCCTCGTGCAAGCTCCACTCCCCCTCTCATCATACCTGCAAGCAGAAAAACACATTTCACCCACAATTCCTTCTTTTCTCTCTACAGATCCCTACTCTCTTTCACTTTATATCTTCCCATTTTTGATCTGATAGCTGCTACCCATAGACCCTGCTTTGCACTTCCTTCTGCTTACTTTTTTCTTGGTATTCCTTCTGTGTTTTTTTGGTTGCCTCTGAATTGACCTGCACCAACAACAATGAAATCAGATTTTCCTCCTCTCTCAACCACTTATCCTACATCAAGCTCTCACCCTCACCCTCACCCTCACCCTAACCCTCACCCAAACCCTAACCCTAACCCTAACTCAAACCTTAAGTCTACCAAACCTCCCCATTCCAATATTCCAACCCCACCCTCTCTACCAACAGTAACAACAAGCATTCCTCAGCTTGCCACCGCAGCTGATCCCAAAGGCCTGGTAGTCACTAAGATTGGAAACAGGGCAGAAGGCACTAGGTGAACATGGAAACAAGTTGTGGGGGATGACTCTGATTCCGCACTGGTTTTCAGCCCGCTGGTTGAATTTGACGAGAAGCTGATGGTTGCCCCTAGCCTAGACATTTTGAAGCAAGGAGCAAAAACATGGGAAGCTACCCTAGTTGGTTTTTTCATAGACAAAAGACTAGCTTTCCCTATCATTCAAGCCTAGGCCACTAGAAATTAGAAGGGTAAGGGGCTCATAGAGGTAATGTTATCTGAGGAAGACCATATTATCTTTACTTTTTCTTCTAAATCGAAAGCCCTAAAGGTAATAGAAGAAGGGTCGTGGCATATCTCACAACTCCCCTTATTCCTACAAAATTGGCAGCCGGGAATGGAGCTAGAGAAAATAAGAAAGAAGAGTATTCCTATTTGGGTGAACATTCATAACATTCCTTTGGAATATTGGACAACTAAAGGGTTAAGTATGTTGGCAAGCTATATGGGGAAGCCTATTTGCATGAATGAGAATACAGCCTTAAGGAAAAGAGTAGGATTTGCTCGGCTATGTATTAGCATAGACATTATAAAGGACATGAAAGATTGTATGCCTATCCTTCGACTAGCTAATGAAAATTCTCTTAGAGAGGACAAGGTTTATGTCACCTACCAATGGAAACCTTCCCTACAGGCTCAGGGCAACAAATGGAAACCTACGGGTATAACCTTTTTGAAAGGGGATTATTAGGAAGTAATGGGCTTATATAAGAATGAACAAGAGCATGAGGTTCCCAAGCAGACCGAAGAGATTGAACAGATAGAGGACAGCAATGGACAGTCCCAGCCTTTAAAGGGCTTAACACCCACTCCAGACCACAATCTGGTAAAGACTCACATTGCCTCTGTTCAGCAGAAGGAGGAACCAACCCACCATACAGCTGAAGATTGCAGTAGTTCAACAAGTACCAGGGGTACTAAGATGCAAGTCACTGATCCTAATACCAGTGAGGGTGCTGTCACTAGTCCACAAGCAAAACTCAGCAATCCAAAGGCAAATATGCAGAATGACAGCAATCTAGTGGACAAAGTTGAACAGGCCATGATTCGGAAAAGTGGACGGAGCAATAGGAAAAGCTCTAAGGGTAAAACAACTTGATTATGACCTTGATGGTACGGAATGTTAGAGGAATAAATAATCCATCTAAGCTTAATGCTTTAAGGGATTTTGTTTGTCAGGAAAAGCCTAAGGTATTTTGTTTGCTGGAAACAAAAATTAGGGAAGCTAATATGAATAAATTGGAGTGTCTAGGACACAGTTGGCAGTTTATTACTAATCATCACAACCATATCTATGGTAGAATTATCCTAGCTTTTGATTCAGAATTTTTGAAAGCGGAAGTCCTGGATTCTGGACAGCAGCATATTCATACCCTGCTCCATTTTAAAATGGAAAACTCTCGAGTTTTAGCTACTTTTGTCTATGGATTCAACATAGGATTCCAAAGAGCTGGATCTAAGGAGGATTAAGTCTTCGGTCTACCTACTTTGGGTAGTGTGCGGGGACTTTAACACAACTGCCTTTAGGTCAGAGGCTGAAGGTAAGTGTAACTTACTCAACTATTCCACGAAGTTGTGTGAATGTATGCAAGAGGTGGAGTTATCAGATCTACACATGAAGGGACATAAGTTTACATGGTCAAATAAGCAAAGTTCTATATGGAACATCAGAAAGAAATTGGATAGGGCCTTGATAAATGTGGAATGGCTCCATACCTTCCCAAGAAGTACAGCACTCTTCCTAGAACCTGGAATTTCTGATCATACCCCCATAAGGATTGATTTCCTAGTTCCTTCTATCCGTATGCACCACCCCTTTAGACAAAATATCTTCTCTGGGTAGGATAAACGAACTTGAGATCCTAAAGTGGGAACTGAGTTACTAAACCGATGAAAGTGCTTCTGACTCCAAAAATTTTGGAAAACATGGTCATCCTAGCTTGTTTATTTTTCAAACTTGCCTTCATTGTATAAAATTTCCCATTAATCTGAACCTCCAAATACAGTTTACTGCGACATTGAATACAAATTGTTGCCTCATCTCAAAAAATTCTCAGTTCACCCATAACTGTTGCTCTAATCATGGTGCCCAATGAGATAAATATCCACCTTGACTGGTCATAAAGATACTACGAAGAAAAGGTAAGTTCAACAACAAAGAGAATAAGGAGCAAGGAACAATTTTGCCGCAACAACAAAGAGTAGAAGGAGCAAGGAACAATTTTTCCCGGCGGCAATTCCTGAAATGTATACCCTCGTCCTCGCAGGCGCTCAGAGTGACAGTTGTACGGATTCAGCTGAGAATTGTTAACTGTTCTCAAAGATAAAAACTTCTTCTTAACGATTTTCTTTTCCGTCATATTAGTCACCACCAAAACTAGACAAGGACTAATAACAAGTTAAAAGAAAATGAAATAAGAAATAAAAGCGAACAAATTGCAACACCTTCACTAGGGAAAGAAGCCGAAGTGACTTTACCAAATATCGTAATTAGAGAGATCAAATTGTACAATTGAACCAAGAATTTCTAACTCTCCGTCAAAACACCGTCAATTCAATTCCTTTCTTCCCATTTTTCAAGCAGAAGACCCTGAAACTTTTGGTGAACTCTCTGGGAAGAGCGGCAACAACTGTGGCTCTGAATCTCTTGGAGTAGATATGGGAGATGGATGCAAGTAAAACCCTTTCTCTGCAATTGCTCTCTCCTCTTCTGATGACGAGTTCCCTAAAGATGGCGAATTCCTGTTAAAAGGGTCTTCACTTAATGGAGTTACAGGGCTAAGAGTCAACTTGGGGAAGTCAAGCAAGCTTGGAGACAAGATCTCGGGCTTGTTTCTGGGAGAAAATCCTGTAACCGCGTTGTTATTGCTGACAAAACTAGGCAACAAAGTGTTAATCATCAGGCTGTTTTTGAGATTGCTGTTTCTCCGCTCATAAAGCTTGAAGCTTTGTTGTTTCTTTGGAGTTGTTTTCGTGGGAGGGATTGCAAAATTTCTTGATGGTAGTTGTGCCGAGGGTTGTGTAGGATTTGGATCTTGTGTCGTTGTTCTTGAGGAAGCTTGTTTTGCTGTTTGAGTTGAGCCAGTGAGCATTTGGACAACTTGCTTGAAAGTTGAAGTGTCTGCCTGAACAAAGGTTGTAGGGTTAGGGTTAGTGTCAGATCTGGAAATGGGAATTGGAGTAAGCGGTGGGGTGTGAATTTGGACGCAAATGTTGCTTCCACTTCCATGAGGAGAGTTTAATGGAGATGGGTATCTGCTATCTTGACCTCCTATTAGGTTTTCCATAGATGTGTCTAATTCAGCTCGGCACATCCACCACCAGAAACAAGAGAAAATTTAGGTGTGGAAATGGCTATGTGGTGGAGACGGTAGAGTGAAAAACAAGGCTTCTTGAGAGGCAGCCTTTAAAGCGCTTTTGCTTGTTCAATTTTTGGAGGCTAAAGGCTTTTAAAAGGGCTTTTATTCAACTATGTAGTGTTTTGCTTTCTTCAACATATATTTGTGGGCAATAGATTGCCTATCAATTTCTATGCCCATTTTTGGTAGGGGTTGTTTGGGCAGAAATTGCTCAACTGTTCTGGGATTGCAAAAATTAGATTAGAAGGGTGCCGTTTGTATTTGGAATTTCTGGGCAAAAGCAAGCAGGTAAAAGTCCTGAGAGAATCAAACAAGTGGCATTGACTTGAAGCCCTGCCTGCAAGGATAGGAGTGTTGTGTAATGGGATGGGACGTCAGATGATGGCAAGAAACAATAATGAATCCAAGGCGCGTCTGCGGCCCTCTTCATTCCATTCAGCCACTGAGCTACCAGAGATTGGTTTCTTTGCCACTAGTCTCATCCAATCATCAAGAGAGAAAAGGACGAAAAAGAGGATTGAACTAGAACATATTTGTCCTTGAGTTTATGACTCGCGAGATTTAAAATTGAAGTTGTTGAATTAAACAAAATCTTCTCTTCTTCAATTATGGCCTTCCTTTTTTCTCCCAGTAGGTGTTTTGCATCCAGATCCAGTGCAGTCGTTCTTACCATAACATTTGAACAGCCAAGTTTTTCTGAAACAGTTACAGTCCCTTTTTTCATAATATTGATGGCTTTTGGAATTTGTGGGAAATTGAAAAGTTATGTTTAAATAATTAAAAATTGCATCGCATGACTCAAAAATTACATCAATCTACTAACACATTTGATTTTTTTCAACCACATGATACAACTTTCTAACTGTCACACAATGTTGTAGTTATTAAATGCAATATTTCACTAGTATGAGTTACCTTACAATCTGTTTAGTCATAAGTTGCAACTTCACATAAATTTTAGTCATGTAATACAACTTTTCAGTTATTAGTCATCTTCATAAATTCTAAGAATAATTTGATCTTTGGAAAGGCCTTGTTTACAAATCAAGCGACTATTACCCAACCTAAAGCCTAATTTTGCCAAATTTTTCTTGGTGCAAAGTTGGCTAGGATTTCATCATATAGACTCCAACATGTTTTATTAGCAGGTAAGACAAGTAATCTAAATTGAAAGGGAAAAAGAAGCAAGTCAAGCCATAATAGGAAAAAAGAAAAAGTAACAAAGTTGAAACATTGTAACAACCCTTTTGGGTTTTTTTTTCTCTTTTAACATTTTCGTGACATCGCTGTGCCTTAAATCAGACTATGGTGACATAATTCTTATGTCCCATTATGAAAAGAAAACTAATCTAGTTAAGAAACAAGAAAACATATACATATATATTTTATACTTTCGGCCAGTGACTCCAATTATAGTCTCTCTCTTAGCTAATTAATATATAAACACACGAATGGAGTGAAAGACTATAGTTAGTTTAGCAAATTATTAGGATGTTGATAACAGAAGAGATGTTGGAGGTTAAAGGTTGGAGTTTGGGGCAAGGAAGTAAGTAGAATCTTAAGAGAAGAAAATTTGAAGAGTTTATTATGTGATATTTCATCATTTTGGCTGCATATAAGCTATGATTACGAGAGAATGACTGAGTGATTTTCAACTGGATTATATAGATGGCATTTCAGGGGCAAACCCTAGTGCACAAGTCTTCCCACTTTATGAGGATCGGGGAGAGGGTTATCAATTATACACAGCCTTCTCTTTGCATTCTACAAAGAGGTTGTTTTCGCAACTCGAACCTATAATCTTTTGGTCAAAAAAGAGTAACCTTACTAGTTGTTTTAAGGCTTGCCCTCATAGATGGCATTCAATGTTGAAAAATTAATGTCCATGAACGAATGCTCTTTTCTTTCTTGTTTGATAGGTAGGACATATACCTTGTTATTTTATAGTTGCAATTGCAAGTTGAGTTGAGAGATAGGACATTTAGCTTGTATATCTCTCTAGTCCTCTTTTGACGTTTGATTTAATCAAGTTTCAAGCATTGCCAAATTCTGTCATTGAAGTTCCTATGGAGCCTAGAAACTAAGAATGGTCTGAAATGAAATGAACAGTAAGTAGAGCTCGTCTCCCATCATGTAAGTTACATAATATAACATAATCCCTTTTCTTTCTTTTCTTTACCTTGTTAAGATTGATTCAATCAAATTAAATTAGACAATAGGAATTGTCAAATCTCATGACAACCCATCATGTACGAATTCGAAACTAATCATGTTAATTCTCAATTTCTATATCATTATTTAACTTTATTTCTTCAACATATTTAATATACTCCATCAATCACCAATTTAAAGATGAGGATAGTGAGTTTTTTAATGGTCCTTTCTCAACTCAAGACATTATGAGATTAGTCTTCCAATTAGATGCTTTTAAAGCTCTAAGACTAAGTGGCTTCAATGGAAACTTCTTTCATAAAAGTTGGCCACTTATCAAGGATATAGTGATAAGACCAATCATAAAATTCTTTTACAAAGGTAAACTTTTAAAGGAGTTAAACAAAACCTTCCTTTGTTTAATTATTGAAACTTATAATCCTTACTCCTTTGCAGATTATAGTTGTATATCCTACTGTAATTTTATCTAGAAAATCATATCCATGCCTTTGGCATTAAGACTTAAGTTTTAAGCCTATTAATGGATGAAAACAAAAGAGCTTTCTTAGAAGGAAGACAAATTAGAGACAACATGTTGTTAGATCAAGAATTATTCAAGGGATACAATAGAAGGAATTCTTGTAAGGACTATGTAATAAAGGTAGATTTTCACAAGGCTTTTGATATAATTGGCAAAGATTTTATACATCTCCTTATTGCATTTAGCTTTTTAGGAAAATTCAACAACTAGATGATCATTTATATAACTTGTACTTCCTATAGTATTCTCATCAGTGGAGAACTGAATAAGCTTTTTAAAGGAGCTTGAGGTATGAGACTGTTCTCTTACATTTACCATGTATGGAGATATTGATTAGACTAATTAGACACAATACCACCTTATATCCAAATTTTTAGTTTTATTATAGATGTAAGAAATTAGATTAGTTGGACAATCCTTTGTTAATGTATAATCCCACTTTCTAAAGCCTATGAAAAATCAGTTTCCATCTTAATGAATTCACTTAACACCTTTAAAGAGCTTTTAGGGTTAGCTATACACTATAATAAGAGTCATATGATCATCTCAGATAGTTCTTTTTATTTAGTATAGTGGCTTTTTAGAATCTTGAGTCTTATAATAAGTCATCCTTTCACATATCTTAGACTCCCTCTATCGTCCAAGAAGCTCCTCTTCATGAAATGTTTACCTCTAGTGGAGAAAAATACAAAAGAGATAGTGACACTAGTGCAATAAGGATTTGTCCTATGTAGGTAGGATTTAACTAATTAAATCAGTATTTAGCTCCTTTCATATCTATTAGTCTACCCATATTTTTCATTTAAAAGGCTTAATTAAATCTCTTTAAGGATTTATGAGAGACTTTTTATAGGAAGGGAGATAGAATAGCAAAGATAATGTTAAGGTTAGTGAAGCTAAGAATCACATTAACTAGCTTAAGTAATAATGTGTTTATAGGGAAAAGGTTATGAAAATTATTGGACAAATAATCTATTTGGATTAGGTGGATATACACTTCCTAATGAATAAAAACCTGTGGAAAGTTAAGGATAATGTATACTTTACATGGTTTTTATTGTATTTGGTGAAGTTTAGAGATAAACTACTAGGAGCAATCAAAATGCAGAATTGGTAACAGGGAAAAAGGTTCCACTTACTATGATGATTTAAGTAAATCAGGTCCTATAGTCCAGTCTTAATTGTTTCCATACATCTAAAATAGTTTCTTCGACAATACTAAATTCAAGGCAAAGATAAGACACAATCGGTGGACTGACATCCCAGTAGCATTAGCCCATATATAGTTTAATAATAAATCCTAATCCCGATAAAACAGAAGCCTAAAACAATTTGCAAATAACTCTTACATGAATTGGTTAATGAATAAAATAGAAGTGAAAGCATGGATTAGGATTGTATGGAATAAGAATCTCATTCCTAAAATCTCTTTTATACTATACTTTGCAATCAAAGAGAAACTTCTTATAATGTACAGACTAGAATATCTCAAATTTTCTACTTTATGTCGTTTATACAAAATTAGGACAAAGACTCATGCAAATGCTTTCTTTGAATATGACATTTCTATAGGTATTTGGCTCAACATTTAAACTTTATGTCATATGTATGTAACTTACTGTGTCTATACTCGATTCCTAAAAAGGTATTATAAAGGCCAAACAATCCTAAAGTCATATTAGGTTGTCTATCTTATAAGCTTTATTTCATAGATCTATAATATATAGGTAGAAAGAAATGCTAAATGATTCATAAGCAGAGGAGACCATCAAATGGATCATAGAACAACTCCTTTACAATGGCGAAGCAAGAAAATACATCACTAAAATAAGCAATTCTTCGTGAATCTCTAAAATAGCTTTTAAAGGTTCCAGTCTTGAACTTAATCTACAACACATAGCTTGGTGAGAATTTGACACAATATAACATCACATATAGAAGGGATTCTCACTAAGTTTTGTGTATAAAGACAATGAGAAAATCAGTATATCAGAGAAAAATAACTGATGCGAACCGAGGAGACGATGTGCGGATAGTTATTAAAGACCCTTTGCACATTCCAAATGGTCTAATTACAAGGCCAAGGGCTAAGAAGATGAAGGAACTACTCAATGGGCTGATTCAAGATGTTTGCACCAAACAAGTTATTTTGGGCCAAAAGAGAAGCTTTGAAGGTGGAACATACAGCTCAAGTATTATTAATGTGGTCTAAGTACTTAGTGGGCATATATTAGAGTCAGTTGGGTCTTAAATGGGCTGATAAGCCCACTAAGGCTAGGTATTACAAATTATGGGCTAACGGGCATACCAAACAGACTTGTTTTCACTTCGTTTGTTAGGTTTAGACTTAGGGCATATAAATATGCATCTTTTGTATTCAAAAACAACTTTTGACATCTTTATATGAGAATTGAGAGAAACTTCTCATGGGTTCTTCATTGAACTGTAGAACTTATCAAGATTGATTCAATCTTATGGCATTCAAACTTGACTTATCACTCCCTCTTCTCATCTATTCTAGAATGTGGCGTCCACATCTTTCTTTTTATCCTTTGTGTTCGTTGTGACTTGATTTAGCTTTCTTAGAGGCAGAATCTATCTTGTTTTGTGGCTGTCCAGATTTAGTCATTTTGGGGTTTACACCTGTTGGTATTAGAGCTTTGGCCTCTAAATCAGGTTGGATTCATTCTTTTCTTCTTATCTATTAAAAAAAGATTTTGCAAATTGTGTTCTTGTTCTTTTGGGTCTTTTCGTTTTCCCATTGTTAGTTCTTTATTTTCTGTATAGATTCATTTTTTTTAGCAAATTCTGCAAATTGTGTTCTTGTTCTTTCATGTCTTTTCATTTTCCCATTGTAAGTTCTACATTTTCTGGTCATATTCATTTTTTGGGCAGATTCTACATTTGTATTCTTTGTTTACTTATGACTCTTCATATCCTTAAGTGTTTATTTGTGCTCTAGCTCATTCCAACATCTGATTGTTATGTTCAAACCTCTGGGTAACGTTGTGCAGATTCCTACTCAAGTTATTATATTCTAATTTGTAGAAATAGAAAAGAAAGAAAGTTGCAAAGCAAAATCTGGTCAACCTTGTTAAAACTTGAACACTAGTTGATCAAATTATCTTTTTAAGATTCTTTTTACAAATGGAACTAGACTAGTTTTTTAGTTTCTTGAGCTCAATAGTCACTATCTTATCAAGTGAACACCTCTTGGTTTAATTCCTACTGTGTTTTTTGAGTTCATATCAATTATCATAAATATGTCGATTCATTATATTCTTGCAAGTTTGTCACTTCAGGTTAAATTATCCTAGTTTTGTTTTGTTAGTTCTTTAAAGAGCCTAAAGGGCAAGTTTGAGTGGTAAAAGATAGGAGGGTGAGCTCATTATAACAAAAGCCAATTTAAGAGAGAAAACATGAGAGTTGAGTGACACTAATTTAAGGGAAACACATGAGGGAGTATTGGTGAGGTATTTTCTAATTTTTCTTGCAGATTTATAACCATGACATCTAAGGATAAGGGTGTTCTTGGTTATGGAGAAAATAGTGACAACTTTATGCTCAAAGCAATGCAACATCAATTTGAGCTCATTACTAACATGTTTGGAGAGATAAGGGATAGAATGGACAGACAAGATGCTAAAATTGCAGATTTGTATAGAGGGGGAGTTCATGACGTTCCTAATGCTAGAAGGCAAGAGAGGTATGATGACAATGAGCCTTATAATGAAAATAGAGGGGATGATGTTGATTTTGATGATGGTGACTTATTGGGCAGCTTTAACAATAACAGAGGTGGAAAGAGATTTGGTGGAAGACATGTTGCATATGATCGTGACTTGGGAAGCATCAAGATGAACATTCCATCATTTCAAGGGAAGAATGATCTTAAAGCCTATTTAGAGTGGGAAAAGAAAGTGTAGTTGGTCTTTGATTGTCATAACTATTCTTAAGAGAAGAAAGTCAAGCTTGCAATTGTTGAATTCAATAACTAAGCAATTATTTGGTAGGATCAAATTGTTTCAGATAAAAGAAGAAACTACGAGAGACCTATTCATACATGGGCGAAAATGAAGACTATCATGAGAAAGAGATTCATTCCCAATCATTACTATAGGGAATTGTATCAAAAATTGCAAGGACTCACTCAGGGTAGCAAAAGCGTTGAGGATTATCATAAAGAGATGAAGATTGCCATGATCAGAGCAGATGTTAAGGAGGATAGAGAGGCAACCATGGCATGATTTTCATATGAGCTGAACAAGGACATAGCTAATGTTGTTGAGTTACAACATTATATGGAGCTTGAAGACATCATTCATATGGACATCAAACCTGGAGAAGCAACTTAAAAGGAAGGGCTTCATGCAAGTTGAGCAAAATTCGAGTGCTAGTTTCCCTTAGAAATCAAATTGGAAGAAAAAGGAGGAGAAGGCAGACTATAATTCCAAGAGTGATAACAAGCCTAAATTTAAGTCTTCCAAAAGCAAGGATGTGAGCTTTAGCAAGGAGAAAAGTGATTCTGATTTTCAAACTCGAAATAAAGATAGCAAGTGTTTTAGGTGTTTAGGTAGGGGGCATATCACATCGCAATGTCCAAATCGATGTACCATAATCTTAAAGGGAAATGGAGACATTGAGTCCAAGAGTGAACATGATGATGAATTACAACCAAATGATGATGAGAGTTATGGAGAACAATATCTAGTGGAGGGAGAGGCCTTAGTCACAAGGCAAGCATTATATGTGGAAAAGAAGGAGGAAGATGATGTGCAACACGATAAAATCTTTCACACTCGATGTGATATTCAAGGAAAGGTGTATAACATAATCATAGATGGAGGGAGTTGCACTAATGTAGCTAGTGAATTGATGGTATCAAAACTGAATTTGCCTACCACTAAGCATCCTAGACCATATATATACTCTTTGATGGTTAAATGATAGTGGAGAAGTGAAGGTGGACAAACAGGTGTTGGTTTCATTTTGTATTGGAAAATATCATGGTGAGGTTTTGTGTGATGTGGTGCTAACGTAAGTTGGTCATATTCTTTTGGGTAAACCTTGTCAGTTTAATCGATGTGTGATGCATGATGGGTTCAAAAATCAATACTCTTTTTCCATGAATTGAATATCAATCACTCTCGTACCATTAACACCTCAACAAGTGTATAAGGATTAATAAGAATTAAAAATGAGTGTAAAGAAAAGAGAGTGTGAAACTAAGTGTAGTGGAAAGAAACGAGTGCAAGAGAGTGCAAAGAGAGCAAATGCCAAAACAACAAAGAAAAGGCAACAAGTGAGTGCAAAAGAGAAAAAGAGAAAAAAAAAGAGAGTTTCTTTGCAAAAGAAAGTGACTTCAAGAGAGCTTTTTATTCTAAACAACCTATGTTTGTACTATTATACAAAGAGGCATTAATCAACACTAACGAGATTAACTCTTCTTTTCCAAATGTCACTGTTTCTCTTTTACAGGATTTTGACGATGTGTTCCCTGAGGAAGTTCCAGGTGGTTTGCCACCAATTGGGGGAATAGAACACCAAATTGATTTCATCCCTGATGCTTTAATTCCAAATTGACCAGTTTATAAAAGTAATCCTGAGGAAACAAAGTACTTCAATAGCAACTGGAGGAATTCATGGCTAAGGGATTTGTGAGGGAAGGCATGAGTCCATGTGTTGTTCCGATGTTACTTATGATTAAAAAGGATGGGACTTAGAGGATGTGTGATGATTGTCAAGCCATCAACAAAATGACTTGAAAGTATCGACATCCCACTCATAGATTAGATGATATGCTTGATGAATTGCATGGTTCTTGTTTGTTTTCTAAAAAATTTTTGAATAGTGGATATCATCAAATCAAAATGCGTAAGGGAGATGAGTGGAAAATAACCTTTAAAAAATATATGGATTATAAGAATGGTTAGTTATACCATTTGGTTTAACTAATGCACCTAGCACATTTATGAGGTTAATGAATCATGTTTCCGTGCTTTCATTAATAGATTTGTAATTGTTTATTTTGATGATATTACAATTTACAACAAAAGCTTAGATGAGCATATTGATCATTTGAGAAGTGTTTTATGTGAATAGTAGTTGTATGCTAACTTTAAAAAGTGTTCCTTTTGCATAGATCAGATTAAGTTTCCTAGTTATGTTGTTAGTGCTAAGGGAATTTCAGTTGATGAGGAAAAGGTTAGAGCTATTCATGATTGGCCTACACCTAAGACAATTACTGATGTGCATAGTTTTCATGGTTTAGATAGCTTTTATAGGAGGTTCGTTAAGGATTTTAGTACCATAGCTGCACCATTGAATGAAATTGTGAAAAAGAATCGTGGTTTTAAGTGGGGTGATGAGCAAGAAAATGCATTCAATTTTATTAAGGAGAGGTTGAGTTATGAACCATTACTTGCTTTACCTGACTTTGTTAAAACTTTTGAGATTATGTGTGATGCTTCAGATATTGGCATTGAAGTTGTTTTGATGTTGGAACGACGTCCAATTGCATTCTTTAGTGAGAAGTTGAGTGGAGCAACCCTTAACTAGCCAACTTATGATAAAGAGATGTATGCATTGGTTCGAGCTTTGCAAACCTAGTAACATTACCTATGGCGCAAGGAATTTTTCATACATACTGATCACGAATCCTTGAAGCATTTGAAAAGACAAGGAAAGTTATATAAGAGGCATGCCAAGTGGATGGAATTTGTTGAAACCTTCCCCTATATGATCAATTATAAATAAGGTAAAGAGAAAGTGGTTGTTGATGCATTATCTCGAAGGTATTCTCTTATCTCTACTTTAAGTGCAAAATTACTAGGATTTGAGTATATCAAAGACTTATATTCTAATGATCCTGATTTTGCTAATGTTTATAAGGATTGTGAGAAAGTTGCATTTGGAAAGTTTTATAAGCATAATGGGTATTTATTTCAAGAGAACGGGTTGTGTGTGCTTATGTGCTCTTTGAGGGAGTTGAGGAAAACTCTAGAAGTCTTGTATGAGCATTTCTTTTAGCTATAAATGAAGGGTGATGTTGAACGAATTTGTGAGAAGTGCATCACTTTTAGACAAGCCAAGTCTAAGGTCTTACCTTATAGATTGTACACCCCCTTAACTCATACCTAATAAACCACAGGTTGGTATCTCTATTGAATTTGTATTGGGACTGCCTAGGTCAAAACCGAGTAGGGATTTGATATTTGTTTTTGTTGACAGGTTTTCCAATATGGTACATTTCATTGATTGCCATAAAACTGATGGTGCCAATAATGTTGCTGATCTATTCTTTAAGGAAATAGTTCGTTTGCATGGTATGCCAAAAAGATTGAGCTACTTTTGGAAGACATTGTGGGGTAAGTTGGGAACCAAACTTCTCTTTTCAACTACTTGCCATCCACAAATATATGGGCAAATAGAGGTAATAAACTGAAATTTGTCTACTTTGTTACATTCTATTATTCAAAAGAATTTGGAAGAGTGTTTGCCACATGTTGAATTTGCTTACAATCAAAGTGTGCAGTCTACTACTAATCTTTCTCCTTTTGAAACTATATATGGGTTTAATCCAATAACTCCTTCAGATTTATCACCTTTTTGAATTGATGAGAAAGGCTACCTTCAATGGAAAAAAGAAGGCTAAAATGGTGAAACAAATGCATGAAAAGGTGAGGCAGTAAATTGAACAGTGAACTGAACAATATGCTACTCAAGCAAACAAAGAGCATAAGACAATTGTTTTTGAACCAAGAGATTAGGTTTGGGTGCATATGCGCAAGGAGAGGTTTCTAGCTAAAAGATTACCAAGTTATATCCTCGAGGTGATGATCCATTCCTAGTTGTTGCAAGAATTAATGGTAATGCCTACAAATTGGATCTCCCAGGTGAGTACAATGTTAGTGCTATTTTTCTAACCTTTCTCCCTTTGACGCAAGTGAAGATTCAAGGAAGAATCCTTTTAAGGAAAGGGGGGATGATGAGAACCAAGGTGCCAATGTGTGGGCAGTTATTAAAGACCCCTTTGCACATTCCAAATGGTCCAATTACAATGTCAAAAGCTAAGAAGATGAAGGAAGCACTTAATAGGCTAATTTAAGATATTTGCACCAAACATTTTAGGCCAAAAGAGAAGCCTTAAAGGTGGAACATATAGCCCAAGTATTATTAATGTGGTCCAAGTACTTAGTGGGTATGTGTTAGAGTCAGTTAGGTCTTAAATGGGCTTATTAGCCCACTAAGGCTGGGTATTACAAATATTGGGCTAATAGGCATACCAAATAGACTTGTTTTCAATTCTTTTGTTAGGTTTAGACCTAAGGCATATAAATATGCATCTTATGTATTCAGAAACAACTTTTGACATCTTTATATAAGAATTGAGATAAAATTATCTAGGGTTCTTCATTGAACTGCAAAACTTATCAAGATTGATTCAATCTTGTGGCGTTCAAACCTAACTTATCAGTCCCTCTTCTCATCTATTCTGGAGTGTAGCATCCATATCCTCCCTTTTTATCCTTTGTTTGTGTTTATTATGACCTGATTTAGCATTCTTGGAGGTGGAATCTGTCTTGTTTTATGGCTATCCAGATAATTTGCATCAATAACCATGTAGTCTTAGATAAAGACATTTGTCCATACGGTGTCCTAGTCAAATTAGTGATAGTGGTTCTATCTGAGTCTAATGATTTATTTAAATCTTAGTGGTCCTTCAGGTTCATTCCAATTGTTAGCAATCTTTTTGTAACATGCAATGTAAGGTACCTAATCACTTCAATATCAATATCAATATCAATCCACTTATTTAATTTCTTTAAAAACTTTAATTCAGGGATATGAAAAGTTTCATCAATGTTGCCATAATTCCTTTAGCATATAATTGAGATGTTGGGATTGTCTCTCAATAACTTCATATGCTTTTGATTATCAACCTATCACATATAAGCATTCAGTATAATTTCACTAAATTTTTGTTTTTGATTGACAAAACATTTTAAACAAATGGGATAACAAAGAAAACAAAATAAGATAATATGTATAATTGGAAAGTTAGTGATATAACATTTCATGTTTCGTCTATTGTAATCTTAGGTTTGCTCGATTCCTTCACCAAAAATAAAATGTCAAAATTAAGTGCTTGGGAACCATTTAAAAAATAGTGATGATTTATGGTAAGAGCATACACTTTGTATCTTTCACCTATCTTTAGTCATATTTCTTTGTTATAATTGCTAGTATTAATTCATGTTACAATATTGATGCTTTACATTTCTAATTTCATGTTTTATAACCAAAACAAGGGTGTCCACATTTACCTTATCATGATACAAAGGTTTTCTATTTGAGATTCACATGCCATGGCTGGCAGGATTGAAATAACTAATAAATAACTTAAGAAAACTCAGTTTGATATATAATTTTTATTTTTAAAGTGTCAAAGACCATTTTTTAGAGATTTGTATATGATCAAATAATTAATGGAATTCAATTAATGTTGTCCACAAATTGTGTTTGGAGTGTTCAAAGCTAATCAATACTAAAGTGGCTATTTTTCTAAAGCTATTGGTTTGAATTTACAAGACAAAGTTGTGAGGTAAATGCAATAGTTATAGAAAGATAAAGGTCTTGTTCCATACCTATTTTCCTTTTTCTTTTATATGTGTCCTTCTTTTATCTCCATTGTAAATAATATTTGAGGATTGACCTTAATAATTCTTAAGTGAGAATAAGTTCTTAACTTTTTAGTTACTTCTTTTTTACATTTTAATTCAACAATTTAAATTTACTCTTATATGTGAATTTGAATAAATATGAGATAATTTAATATTCAAATTTCAGTTTATCTTTTAAAATTTATTTATTTATTTTTAATGTTAATTATAAATAATATTAGAGGATTGCCCCTAATTATAAATATAAAGTAGACAGGTTAGTGTGATTTAAACAAAAATTTTAAACCAAATTGGTATCCCAACATTTTTTTGTTTCTAAACCAAATCAAACTAAATTATATAAAAGCTTAAAGGACATCAAACTAATTTATATGATTTTGGTTAATTTTTCTAGTTTATTTTATTTTTTATACTTTCATCTCTTAAAAATAAAATAAAAAATAAAAATTTAATTATGCAGAAACTAAATTTCATGCCTTTGATTGGCAAATTTTGGAAAAGTGTAAGTTGTTGGCATAACATAAGTCTTTCTTATTCTAGGAGAATTTAACTTATCAACTCCATGCTTAATTCCATACATATGTATTAAATCTTACATATATCCTTCAAAAAGCTTAATCAAGTATAGAGAGGATACTCATATCCTTTTTATGATCTAGTGAGGTAACAAGCAAGGTAATGGCTAAAGTCAAATGAATGAAGTCTGTGCAATAAAGGAAAAAGGTGGCTTGGGTATTTGTCTGATTAAACTCTCTAATAAGCCTTTATGATCAAGATAATATGGAAGCTCCTCAAGTATAAAGAAGCTTTGTAGATTAAACGAATACATATAAAGTGTTTGAAAAACAAAAACTTCTGAAGTGTGTAACCTAACACAAATACATAATTGACTACTACACATCATAAGACTTAGATACTATTGTTAAGTCAAGAGGACTTCACGATGATTAATTTTGATGACAAACAAATAATAATAATGTTAGAAATAAATAAATGTTTTGACAAGTGTGTTAAGTATGCAAACTAAGTACAAAACACAAACGAAGTGGAAAACACAGACGAAGCAGAAAACACAGACTAAGTGCAAAACATAGACGAAGCACAAAACACAGACAAAGCACAAAACATAGATGAAGTGGAAAACACAAACGAAGCGTAAAACACAGACGATACAAAGAAGAAGTTACGACAGTATGTTAGACAGTTACTTAGTTGGAGTTAGTTACAAAACTCAACTAAATAACGGTTTTCAAGATTCAAGAAATGGTTATCAAGGATCAAGAAGCAGTTAGAGACTTAGGCTATAAATACTAGTTTTAGTCGAAGATCTTACAATCTAACAAACCTTACGAATTTTGAAAAATCATTTGATCTTTGAGCTTTCAAGTGCTTACTTAGAAAAGAAAAATTCTATAGTGCGATACTAAGAGAGCTAACCCTACTATAACAAAAGCTCACAATATCTTTCTAATGAGATAAAGAAAAGGCTGAGAGCCTGGAGAGGTTACGTTAGTAGAAAGAATACTTTGTGTAAGAGACCTGAAGAAGCTCTGGAAGGGAAGAAAGAATACTTGAAATTGTTTGAAGTATAGTGAAATACTCAAACGAACTATGAGGACTGGACGTAGCCCACGGTTTAGGATGAACCAGTATAAAAATCGCGTCCATCTTCTATCCTTTTACTTCAGTTTATTTTGTTGTTAAACAATTATGTAGAAGTTATTTGTGATTTAACTACGTAACAATTATCGTATAATTTTTGTGATATTCTTTTAACAAGAAAGACAAGTTCTTAGCAAGATTTTTTATTCACGAAAAGGATACACAATTCAACCCCCCTTCTTGTATATCTAGTTTCTTGTACGTAAACTCTATACTAACGTGTGATTTACTTCAATTGGTATCAGAGCTCAGTTTCCAAGAACCACCTTTACAAAGTGAGGACAA
>JAOSBN010000005.1:29250428-29266709 GCA_027563595.1 Erythroxylum suave
GTGGGTGATCTACATGAGGAAGTAGCCTATCTACGAGTTACAATAGAAGAAGACCTCAAGTTGATCAGAACTGATATACAATGCATGTTTTCTAAAAAAATGAAGCATCTGAGGTAAACTTTTTGATTAATAACAAATCGGGGGAGAAAAGAAGAAGAAAAGAGAAGAAAGACAGAAGAAAGAAGAAAGAAGAAAAACAGAAGAAAGAAGAAAAGTAGAAGATAGCATATGTGTATTTTGTTGTCTTCTTATTATGTATATTTTGTTTGTTATTCATTCATTGTTTTCTTATTCATTATCTGAATAAAATTTCATTCTCTTTGATTTTTTTTAAAATTATGATTATTTGTTATCATCAAAAAGGGGGAGATTGTTAAGTCAAGAGGACTTCACGATGATTAATTTTGATGGCAAACAAATAATAATAATGATAGAAATAAATAAACGTTTTGACAAGTGTGTTAAGTGTGCAGACTAAGTGCAAAACACAGACGAAGCGGAAAACACAGACGAAGCGCAAAACACAGACGAAGTGGAAAACACAAACGAAGCAAAAAACATAGACTAAGTGCAAAACATAGACAAAGCGTAAAACACAGACGAAATGCAAAATACAGATGAAGCACAAAACACAGACGATACAAAGAAGAAGTTACGCCAGTACGTCGGACAGTTACTTAGTTGGAGTTAGTTACAGAACTCAACTAAATAAAGGTTTTCAAGATTTAAGAAGCGGTTATCAAGGATCAAGATGCAGTTAGAGACTTAGGTTATAAATACTAGTCTTAGTTGAAGATCTTACAATCTGACGAACCTTACGACCTTTGAAAAATCATTTGATTTTTGAGCTTCCAAGTGCTTACTTAGAAAAGAGAAATTTTGTAGTGCGATACTAAGAGAGCTAACCCTACTGTAACAAAAACTCACAATATCTTTCTAGTGAGAGAAAGAAAAGGCCGAGAGCCTAGAGAGTCTATGTTAGCAGAAAGAATACTTTGTGTAATAGACCTGAAGAGGCTCTGGAAAGGAAGAAAGAATACTTGCAATTGTTTGAAGTATAGTGAAATACTCAGACGAACTCTGAGAACTGGACGTAGCCCACGGTTTGGGGTGAACTAGTATAAAAATCGCAACGTCCATCTTCTATCCTTTTTCAGTTTGTTTTGTTGTTAAACAATTATATAGAAGTTATTTGCGATTTAACTACGTAAAAATTATCGTATAAGTTTTGTGATATTCTTTTAACATGTTAGAGAAGTTCTTAGCAAGATTTTGTATTCACGAAAAGGATACACAATTCAACCCCCCCCCCCCCCCTTTCTTGTATATCTAGTTTCTTGTACGTAAACTCTATACTTCAACCATGTTAGAGCAACTTTGGTCCTTTATATGACAATATTGCTCATTCAAATCTTAATGACATAATAAATAGAAAAGCTTTAGTCAAAAAGCTTTTTGCGACAATATCAAGTATCTTAGCTCTACAATTTTATTTAATCTTTTGAACTTGGCACCATGTTTTTCTCCACATTTTAGTTTAACTAATACTATACACTAAATAAACCACTGATCTAGAGAATTTTCTAAAAAGACCTATAAATAATTTCTGAGGTCAAATTGGCCTAAAGTTTACTGGTTTAGTTTGTTGTAGTTCAAACAAGCTTTTACTAACTTGTCTTTCATCTTGTGGCTATCCATGAAAGGAAAAGCTTCCTACTTTAGACATAATACATAGTTCATTAAATCTTGCTAACAGTTGTCCCTTATGTAATCAAGATTCTTAATCTATTGCTATTATTTTTTTCTAAATGTATGTTTTCATCCTATTTATTGAATGAGATATAACAAGCTTCCAATTGAAACTATTAGAATGAGAATTTGGCTAACATTATAGTTTGGATAAGCAAAAATAAAGGAAGAAATAGAGCTAATAATCTAATAATAAGAATAGCTCTTGGTCATTTGATTTATCTAATATAGAGAGGAATAAATTCAAGGATCTTTAGAGATACTAATTGCCCTTTAGCTCAACACTTAAAGACATAAATGCTAAAATAATAGAAGTCATCTTATTACATTAATAGGATCTTGAATGCAACAGAAGTATCATAAACAGTTTATAAGTATGATAGAAGTCCTAACTTAGGGAAAATAGAAACTCCTCAACTAGGACTTAACTAATCTTCTACGCTCTTTATCCCAATATAGAAAATGAATTAACATGTTATCTTTAGGCTCCTATCTTGCAGTATTTAAATATTTCATCAAACTAGTTATGCTTCAAGAAATTACATAAATAACTTGTACTCTTATTGGAAATATTTTTTAATATAATTCCTTTAATTTCTAAAAAAATAAATATCAGAATTAGGAAATAAACTTATGAAGAATTAATAAGTATATCGTAAAAAGAAGAATAGGTTAAGATATACTCTTTTATTTCACTCTAATCACAAATGATTAAAATTTTAATTCAAGGACATGGGCATTTGGTACAAAAATCATCTTATTGAATACGAATCTTACAATTGAAAAATCAATAATATTAAGAATTTAATTTAATTATAAAAATCAGTCACATAATTTCATTCCTTTATTATT
Organism: Erythroxylum suave; assembly: GCA_027563595.1. Lineage (NCBI taxonomy): Eukaryota > Viridiplantae > Streptophyta > Magnoliopsida > Malpighiales > Erythroxylaceae > Erythroxylum > Erythroxylum suave. Next base: position 29,253,030 of record JAOSBN010000005.1, read on the forward strand.
TTATCATTCTTCTTAGATGAGCATCTTAATAGAACATGTAGAGTATTCTTCTTTTCCTAAAGGCTAAAGACCAAACCTTTTTTTTGGTGGTTTCAATATAATTTTATAGCCAAACAAGTTGGTAAAGACTAAAAATATCCGGATAACTCTGTACGTAAACTTAACATGGCATTGTTTGGTCACGGCAGTTTGTAATTTCGAAGATGCAATGTTCAAAAGTTACATGAATTTAAGTTTAATATAGTACATGGTGCAATTAATTAAGAAAGATTTTCTTTCCTAATTTAAAAAAAATGATAATTTATTGTAAGCTAAGGGTCATACAAAATCGAAATAAAATAAAAAGTTGTGAATATTTAAAAAATTGAATTGCAAAAGGGTGGGAAAAATTAAATGGTAGATGTGTGGTTTTGGTTGGATCAACATGTTTTATAGTCAATTCTTGTATTATTTTATTATCAGGTTCAGGAGACCCTCAGATGCCTTCAAGTCAATGCTGTGTGGCCTACTCCTACTCGCGTCCAACTAGTCGTACCTAGTACAAAGTAATTTACAATTTTGAGTTTAAAATCTGGTCTCTGTTTCTATACTATTCACATTGTTTCGAACAAAGACAGCAAAGAAGTAGATATTCCTCCTTAAGAAGTCATAAAGCCGTTAGTTCTTTATTTTTCATTGAAAATTTGATTAATTTATGTCCAAGTAAAAATAACTTTATCCGGGCAACTGTAGTTTCTCACAATTTAAAGTTTTCTAAAAATGCGAAATAAATTAAGGTAATACAGAAGCATTTAAAATAAAATTGAAAAGAAGCCAACTTTTGACAATATTCAAAATGCTAACCCGCAAATGCGGATATTTAAATTAAAAAAAAATGAATTGATTTGTTAGGCTTTTGTTGTGAGCGAGGTCCGTTGACACTGGAAATGGGAGTGGACCACTAGCATCTCCCAGGTGCCAACATTTTCTGGAAATAGCTGTCTTTCTTTGTTTTCTTGTCTTTTGTCTTATATGAAACTCATGATTAGTAACATCCGAGAAGGATAAATATCTGTGTTCTGCTTCACACCAGGTTGTGATTTATTAGATTCTTTGTAAGAAGTATTATCAAACATATGTATAAACACAAATTCTTTGAAAAATATATGCATCGTTAATCAAGTTATTTACTTAAATTTAATTGTATTCCACAAATTAAAGCATTTCTTAACGAAACTCGTTTCTTTCTTACAAAATTATCTCTTTATGTATATTGTATGTTTTAGAAGATTAACATCAATCTTTTTCAATTGATCATTATCGATTATTTATAGATAATATTATCAACTATACTTTAACAGTTATTGATATCTCCCTTTAAACTCATCAGATGTATCCTTTTATTATCATCTCTCACTCACACGCGATTAGTTTAGTAAATAAGAATTTTGCATCATATTTTTCCAATAACTCATCCAACCGAAATACCATAAGAGCATATTATCATACATCTATTAAGAATCTATGATTTTTCGACCGGTGAATTGATCCTTAAGTGGATATAGTACGTTATACCCTAGATCTTTTATTGCATTAGTCATCATCTTTCTCTTATTATTTAAATATTTTATATTCACATTGCCTTCTACATAAAAAGTGGGTCCTTTTGAATACATCTTGATGCAAACTGAGAATTGGAATAATCTTCCTTTTTTTCAATCATTTTAACCAAATCAACTCACTTTTCTAAAATGACTCATTATATCGAATCATTCATGATTTTCTAATAACATTCTAAAATGGCAAACTGTAAAACTCAGAGAAATATTCTTATTATCGTATATACGTTGATGAAAATACATGTATAAATAGTCGATACCTAACCCTAGAATAGGAAATACAATCAATAGTAGTAAAATCTTCCTATTTTATCACTATATAGCTATATAAAACTCAACACTCCCTCTCAAGCTGGAGCATATAAATCATATGCACCAAGCTTGTCACAAATAAATTCAATATTAAAACCTCTAAGAGATTTAGTCAAGATGTCTGCCAGTTGATTGGTTGAATTGACATGACTAATAGCGATGCAACCAGACAAAATTTTCTCTCGAATAAAGTGGCAATCAATTTCTATGTATTAGGTTCTTTCAAGAAATACTGGGTTAGAAGCAATATAGAGAGCAGGTTGATTATCACACAATAATTTCATTTGTGATACTTCTGTAAATTTTAACTTTTGAACTAATTGCTTCAACCAAATAAGCTTACAACTTACTAGAGCCATTGCACGATATTCTACTTCAACACTCGACCTGGCAACAACATCTTGCTTCCTACTTTTCCAAGATGCAAGATTTCCTCCAACAAGAACACAAAAGCCTGAAGTAGAATGCCTATTAGATGGAGAACCTACCCAATCAGCATCAGAGTATCCAATAATTTGTGAATGTCCCCTGGTTGTCATATAATAATGCTTTTCCTAGTGCACCCTTAATATACCTCAAAATCTGAGTAACTACATTCCAATGACTATCACATGGAGCTTATAGGAATTGATTAACAACAATAACTGTGAAAGAAATATTAGGTCGTGTGATGGTGAGATAATTAAGTTTTCCTACTAGTCTCCAATATCGTTCAGGATCAACAAGTGACTCACCCTAATTAAGTAAAAGCTTTGAATTAGGATTGAATTAGGATCCATAGGATAGTCTATTGGTCTACAGTATGACATCCCTATTTTTTCTAGAGTATCCAATGCATGCTTTCTCTAAGAGAGTAAAATACCAGATTTGGACTAAACAACTTTTATATCAAGAAAATATCAGAGTAAACCCAAATCTTTTGTCTGAAAATGATGGAAAAAATGTGTCCTCAATTGTTCAGTCCTACCGTAATCACTTCCAATAATGACAATATCACCCACTTAAACAATCAGATAGATACATTGTTCTAATGATGTATACTTATAGAAGGAAAAGTGATCAAAGTCACATTGAATCGTCCCAAACTCTTGAATAACATCACTAAACCATCCAAACCAAGCACGAGGAGATTGTTTCAAACTGTATAATGAGCTACAAAGCTTACACATTAAGGTAGACTCCCCTTATGCAACAAATCCAGTGGTTGCTCCATATAAATCTCTTTTTGAAGCTTACCATGTAGAAAGTTATTTTCAATGTCCAATTGATGGAGAGGCCATTAGCAAATGGCAACCATGGATAAAAACAAGCGAACAAAAGAAATCTTGGACACAGTAGAGAAAGTTACTTAATAATCCAACCCGTAAGTCTATGTCTTTAGCCACCAAACGTGCCTTTAGTCAATCAACTTGACCATTAGGACCAACATTGATGGTATATGTCCAACGACAATCAACAATGGAATGGCCTAGGGGTAACGGAACTAACTCCCTTGTATCATTAGTATGTAGAGCAGTCATTTCGTCAACCATTGCTTGACGCCACCTGCGATCATTAAGCGCCTCATGAACATTAGAAGGAACAAAGGCAAAAGATAGGGTGGATATAAAAGTAAAATATGATGGTAATAAACGATGATAATTGAGAAAATTATAAATAGGATGAGGGTTGCGAGTAGAATGTGTAACTTGGCAAATGGCAATGGGAAACTGATCTTCAAGAGGCAAAACAACAATAAGTGAGGAATTCGTAGCAGGAATTGTATTAACAGGAGCCTTTATAGGAGTCTCATCAGCAGGAATAGGATCATTGGTATATGGAAGAATACCATTCTCAGGGGAAGAGTATTTAGTAGGTGTTAAACACTGGACAGACTCTATATGAGGATTAGAAAGAGGAGCAACATAAGTAACAGGTGCAATGGAAGGAATTGGAGGGTCATCACTAATAAAGGTGATATTTGTTTGAGATGATTAGTAAAATGGAGAAGATACAAAAAATGTAAAATCAACAAGGAAACAAAATATCAATGTGTGGATGGAGAATAACACTTAAAACCTTTTTGAAGCTGAGAGTAACCTAGGAAAATACATTTGGTAGATCATAACACTTATAACCTATTTAAAGATGTGAGTAATCTAGGAAAATACATTTGGTAGATCTGGCTGACAGTTTATCTTGATTAAGGAAAAAGATATGAATGAAATATATGCTGCCAAAAACTCATGGTGGAAGAGAGAATAATGGCTGATTAGGAAAAAGGATGGAATGAGGTACTCGATTTTGAAGATTGGATGAAGGCATGTGATTAATCAAGAACATGCAATTAAGATACCATCTGCCCACCATTATAGTGGAACTTAATTATGTAAAGCAAGGTACAAGCAGTTTTTATTAGATGCCTATTCTTATGGTCAACAATCTCATCTTATTGTGGAGTATAAGCATATAAGGTCTGATGAAGAATTCCTTGGGAAGACATAAATTGGGTGGAGGGAATAGACAAATATTCACAAGCATTATCACTTCTTAACACATGAATATCAGTGTTAAATTGTGTCTTAATTTCTGCACAGAAAGATTTGAAAATAGAAAATAATTATGAACGAGCTTTCATTAAGAATAACCAAGTGCAACGAGAATAATCATCAATAAATATAATAAAGTATTGAAATCCCAAAATATAAGAGACACGACAAGGATCCTAAATATCTAAATGAACCAACTCAAAAGGGGAAGTAACCCCGTTTATTAACACGCTTTGGGAAGGAACTTCGAGAATGTTTTCCAAGTTGACAAGACTCAAAATCTAAGGAAGATAAAGTTGGTAAATTATGCACCATCTTCTGAAGCTTCGACAAACTAGGAAGGCCCAAATGATTATGAATTAGAATGGAAGATTCTAAAATGGTGCATGTTGTTATTAAAGGAGGTAGATTTAACTGATAAAGGCTCTATGTCTCATGTCCTGCACCAATCATCTATCTCATGCGGTGATCTTATATAACAACAGAGTTTTCATTAAAGGTGATAGAACAATTTAAAGATCGTGTAAGTTTACTTATGAATACAAGATTAAAAGGGACAATTAGGAATATAAAGAACAAAGTCTAAATGCAAGAATGGAAGTGGTTGAGCAGAACCACAACAGGGTTTGAGTCCCATTAGCTAAAGTAATAGAAGGAAAAGATGTAGTACTAGTAAGAGAGAGTAAATGTGGGTTACCAGAAATATGATCAAAAGCACCAAAATCAAGTTGTAACATATAACTACCATAAAGCATATGCCTGAACATCCATAGGACATTCAAGAACATACCTATGAAAATGGCATGTTAGAGCAATCACATCAACTTATTAAGGAATCATCAGAGCATAAGTAGATAAAAGATCAACTTCTCATTTCATTTACAAACATAACTTATGTTGTAGCATTACACTTCATAATACATATATTCACATTACCAAAAACATCTAAGAGTTTATTGCTCTTTTACAAAATGTTCTACATAAAATGACAAACTATACAAAAGTATTCTATCTAGGCTCCTCAGTATCAGCTGACCAAACCTTTGAGTCATTCTTGTTTCCAAAAATGAAAGTACTATACTTTTTCTCACCATAAAAGCTAGGTCTCCCTTGTACCCAAAAATTTTTGATGAGTTTGTAAACTCAGTGAGTGAACCATCATCGATTTGCTCACTCATATCAAAACACATGGACAATTCATAATTCAATTCACAAGTAAATCATATCATTCAATATTGAATATTACGTCACATTTTATCATGCTACAACAAGTATAACTTGTATACAATATTTCACGTAACTATTTTAGAACAATCCGATCGTTCATTTCAATCATCCATATGATACATATCAAGTTGTATATGCAAATGCATTGGTGACTCCATTCATTTTTACTTAGTTAACCGAGCACCTATTTATTGTCCTGAATCTATTATAGATACCAGTCTTATTTCATTTATTTTCCCGTACCTGTTGTAGATATCGAACTCATTAATAACTGAGCATGTGGCTCTTTACGCATATTTTTGAGCTTTAAGCTTTTTTTTCATTGGTCACTTCAGTCATAACTCCTTTTTCTGATCATACATAATAATGTAATGGAATGCATCAATGCACAAAATATGTTATCAATAACTTTGATTCAATATGCACAATCACTTATTGTATTCACCGGATCTGAGTCCGACATTCAACATTTAGTTGAGTACATATATTTTCCAATTTCACATACAATTAGAAAGCACTCCTAATGCAATCCCAAATATCAAACTCCTCAAACCATCAATGTCTGGAATTATGACAATCATATTAATACTAGTTTAATAAGTGAAATTTAGACAGAACAAATCAATCATGACGAGAAAACATCTAGGTTAACTCACAGTATGCTCCAGATAAGCTATTGACTTGAAGAATCGATAATGTCTGGATGCTGGCTTTCAATTTGTGCTTCTTTAGTCATGTAATACACACATATTGTACATACATTACAAATTTGATCAATCACGTAAATATTCAATCATGCAGACATATGTGTGTGTGTGTGTGTGTGTGTGTGTGTGTGTGTGTGTGTGTGTGTGTGTGTGTGTGTGTGTGTGTGTGTGTGTTATGTTTAATATATGCTCAATTGACTTTCCCAGGTATGTATCCTTAAATCACATATCTTAACCATTCATCCATCTTAAATATAACTAGTTTGGAATTTAGGTTTATACCTCATGTAAACTTAATTATTCTAAATTCATCAATCATTCATTCACCAATCCTTTTCTAGCATTATACATTCACACAATATCCAAATTCTCATTCATTTATACCTTATTCATATTACCCATATTTCTTTAACAACTCATACACTCCAAACTTAGCTACATTAATTTCAACAATCCATTCCTTAAGTTATAACCTCAATTAACAACCTAAACTTATCAAACACTTAACCAACTAATCCAACATCAAACTAGGTTCATTTCAAGCCTCAATCAAGTCTAAATGCACCAAAGTAAAGTAACTTATCCTTAATTAGTTCAACAATAACATAAAAGAGAAAATTTCACTTCCAATGCATTGCCCACGATCATGGAGGGCCTTCCCATGATCGTTGGATAAGTTATCTATAAATTTTAATCTCTATTCCGCTTCAATTTTTTCCATATTTCTAACATTTTCTTACTAAACTCAAACACCTTCTTAATAATTCGTAAATTCTATTTCAATTCTTCATCAAATTCACCTCAATTCCAACTTAAAATCATCCATACTATAACTCATAATTAAACTATTGTTTATCATCAACACAAAAATAGAACATAATTGCATCCATTCATTCATCAATATTCTAGCACTCATCAAACACCATTATCATAATCAATCCATCTCTAAAACAATCATCATAAATGTTTCTATTAAAACAAGCTATAAAGTTCAATATTATACTTACTAGTTTAGCTCAAAAGCTTACTCAAATCATCAAGTTAACCTAGCCCCTAAGCTTACAGATCATCATCAATTTAAGGTGGAATAGGTTGGGTTTTCATCAAGAGGTGTTGAATGCTAGCAACACAAAGTTGTGAGTGTGGGATGTGAGTGTCATAGATGAAGAAGAGGAAGAAGACGAAGAAGAAGAAGAAGCAGAAGAAGAAGAAGAGAGCATATAGCAAAGCAAAAGAAACGATGGTTATGTCAAGTGTGAGTGTCGTGGGTATATGTGCGTTATAAGTGTGATGACACTTGTTATATAAAGACACCTACCACATGTCTTTTACTTATGGTACCAATTGTCACTTAATTGCTTAGTCCATTTGTCAATCAATCTCCAAGTCATTTACAACCCAATTATCTAAGCCATTTGTCACTCAGTCCTAATGCCACATATCATTTATTTCTACTGTTTGATTGAAACCTGAATTTTGTAAGAGCCATGACCCAAAAAATTTTTTTTTAAAATTCTAACGATTGTCTGGTGAATTTTTCGACAACTCTAACTAAATTTTCAGCATCCTCATGGCAAACCGAAGAGAGACTCAAGAAATCAGTGCACCAGTGGACTTTGAGATTGTTAACATCGGTAGTGACAAATCACACTCGCCGAAGAGAGATATCGGTAAGAGGACGACTTCCTTACAATTTTCAGCGATTGTTCTGGCGATGAAATCAATTGAAGGAAATCGAAAATGATCAGTCGGCATTATTTGAGTAGACGCGTGGTGACTGCAAGATGGGACGTGCACTAAAGAGGGAGATCAAAAAACCAACTGCAAAAACAGAAAGTGACGTGTGAAGCAACAACCAATGACATAATTCTGGGGTTCTATTGGTGAGTAAGAGAGGAACAGACTGGTGATGTTAGATCAAAGATATAACACCAGATTAATGCCAGAGTTTGATAGAAAAGGAATCGGAAAATTCTAAAACCGTAGCTCTGATACCATGTAAAACTCGGAGAAATGTTCTTATTTTTGTATATACGTTGATGAAAATACATATACAAATAGTTGATACCTAACCCTAGAATAGGAAATAAAGTCAATAGTAGTAAAAATATTCCTATTTTATCACTCTAAAGCTATATATAACTCAACACAAACATTAATTCAATTCTCTAGAATTAGAACTCGAGTAAACAGGATACTTTAAATTTGAGGTTCACGTAGCCTTAAATGATCCTTAGACAATATAAGTTGACAATATGAATTATATTATCCTTATTGGTCGAAAATGCACATATAGTATGATTCACTTGTTACAATATTGACTCTCTTTTATTAGAGCATATGTCTTCCTCCAATATTGTAAGGCATACCTAATGTATAACTTGAGTTCACTTGTAAATAAACTCACATCTAGAATATTAAGATTGATCGGGGAAAAATCATTTCTTTGGGTTATATCATTATTAGTAACCACTTATATCCTTAAATATACTTCACATCAACACTAATGTTTTAAGGCTTGAGCTCTCGTTTTTCACCTTGGTAAATTTCTTAAACTTGTCTCATCTCCATTCCTACAAAAGAACAAAGGTGGTAAAGTACGTCATATTTATCCAACATACTTCTTGTATATAGAACTGAATGGTCAACACTTATTTAACATTCATTCTAGAATAGAAAGCTTAATTCAAAATCAAGCATTTTCATATTTCTAGAACTGAATTTTCATTTAAATTTCATTCTAGAAAATTGTTGTTTAATTTTTAATTGAACACATATTGCTTAAAATATTTGATGAAAATTAAACTATTATCAATGATAACAAGTATCACGAATAGTCACTAGATATATTCATTTTCTCACACACACAAAAATTAATAGATCTCACACAAACAAAATTTAAAGAAAGAAAAGATAATTTAATCAAGTTAGACTTAATTACGAAATTCAAAAATTTTTAGAATCAAATTTTAAATATAAGTTACTTAATAAATAAGAACAAATATTAGATATTGAATCTTTTTCGGACCTAATTGGTATTTAATTTTAATTAATTCTAATTCTAATTCTAATTCTAATTAAAGTTTAACTATAATTATAATTATAATTCAATTAAATCACTAAAATGTCCAAGTTTTATATAAATAAATGTAGTCTCTACAAAAATTAGTATTCTTGTTTCGCACACCATTTGTAAAATTATCTCAACTTCATCACATAAATATTATTAAGAGCAATTGTACAATTGCGATAATTTTCAAATGATGTATAAACTTTAAGGGAGATGTGAAAGAAAATCAAATTTAATAATAGAGTACGATTTAAGTTAATAATTTGTTGCGTTTATCGAATAATCATATTGCAAAATTGAAATGATCTTTAAAATTTTTATTTTTACTTTTCTTAGACTGTATTTAATGAAATTACATCTAGATTTTTCAAGAATATCATATATAGAAATTGTTCCAATAATTTTGTGAATAATTTCGAATTTTACTTGTGATCGTTATCATAAAATTATATAATCCATATAACCGTAAACATAAGAATAGAGGATAATTTAATATAGCATGTTTTGCTTTATTTATTTCTGATCCACATTCTCGATTTGGATATGGAAACAAGTGTTGATTTCATGTTTACCGTACAGCTACTCGGCTGGGGATTTGGAGAATAGCAGCAGTAACATGGAGTGGAACAATAAAAAACAAAAATCCATGCCAATTGAAGCAGTTCTTACCTTGCCATGACGTCTACCGACCTGAGGGGTCTGGAAGCTGTCATATGAAGCCGCCTGGTCGTCATCCCTAAATAACAGCAGTAACATGGAGTAAAACAATCAAAAAATGCAAAATCCATGCCATTTGAAGCGGTCATTAACTTGCCTTGACGTCTACCGATCTGTGAGGGGTCTGAGGGCCGTCATACGAAGCCCAAAAGGCCTATTCTTTCCTCATCATGGCAACGGGTAATTGCTGAAATGCTTGAGAGGGAACGAGAGAAAAGCCACATCAAATTCCGTGGCAATGATACAAGCTAGCCCCTGAAGTCTGCTTCTTGTTACTTAGATCCAGTCCCTGGTCTACTAGCAATACAAATGATTGCCTTTTTTCAATATCGTACAACGAACATCTTTTTTCGATTAAGTCTAAGTCTCAGAGATAGGAAGCCGTAATTGTAGTATATTTCAACTAAAAAGTGATATCGTTCTCGTCTTCTCTTTCTGAGAAGTTTTTTTGTTCTGTCCCTTTTCTATTAAGCGGAGGAAGATCAGATTTCTGTTAAAATGCAGAATTTGGCTATCGAGGAAGAGGCGGACGATGGTCTCATTTATGGGGAAGAGGATTTGGTGGAGGATGATAATCGACAATTGTGTGTAGTTGGTCGTTTTCTGACTGACCGAAATATAAATTTCCAGGCTATGAGGCAAACCATGGCTTCCTTGTGGCGGCTACCGATGGGGATGCAAGTCCGAGAGGTTGACAATGCCCGTTATGTGTTGCAGTTATTCCATGAGGTTGATGTGTACAGGATTCTGGATATGAGTCCTTGGACTTTTAATAATCAATTGTTATTGTTGGCTAAGTTTGAGGATTACTCTTCTCCTCTGGATGTGCCTTTGTTCCAGTTTCCTTTATGGGTTCAGGTAAAGGGTCTGCGTTCTAATAAAATTCGTGAAATAAAGGATTTATTGAATTATGATGATTTTTTGTCGTGGGGCACAGTGGTAGTGTGGTTTGGAGAGCAATTTCTGATGTTGGTACTTTAAATTTGTGCAATAGATGTTGAGGTTACGGTTGATTTATTTGGCTCTTGGAGGTTAACAGGATTTTAAGATAGGAATCGTCATGCAAAGTCTTGGACTTTACTGAGGAATTTGTCTAGTTTGTCGTGGGTCTGTTTAGGTGATTTTAATGATATTTTGCATCCGTACCTAGTCATTTAATAAACGGGTTTCAGTTAGCAGTTACTGAAGCGGGCTTGATGGACCTTAAAATGGGTGGGTACCCATTTACTTGGGAACATGGGAGGACTACGGGTCACCTAATTGAATCTAAATTGGACCTGTGTCCTAAGCTCTTCTTCTTGGAATTCTTTATTTCCTCTTGCCCATGCTTACTCCTTGGACTCTTCTTCATCTGATCACTTGCCCATTTTTCTAGAAATCCGTTAACATATTGAGAGACAAGCAGCTAGAACTACTGGTTGCGCAATCCAGAGTGCAAAGATCTGATTATGGGTGTTTGGGATCGGACGTCGTCGCTGGGAATTGTGGATCGATTGCAGGTTTGTGGAGCTGAGCTGCTTCGATAGGGGATCAGTCTAAAGAAAGCAGAGGAAGTGCCATTGAAAGAGTGCGGGCTTATTATGAAGGATTTGCGTGGTTCTAGGCTGCTCTCTGACATTAATCGTTTTATTGATGCAAAGCGTCGGTTCCATGAGCTTCTTCATGAAAAGGAGATTCAGTGGAAACAAAGGTCTCGGGTCCTCTGGCTTAAGGAAGGCGATAGAAATGGTTCTTTCATTCTACTGCTACTGCGAGATTCAAAAAGAACAATTTTCAAAAACTGAAGAATTCGAATGGGCATTCGGTTGAGGATAAACAGCAGCTAGGGATGCTTTTGTTAGAGCATTTTTCACAGATTTTTACGTCAGCTAGAGGGGATGTGGAGTTGGTGACTGAACATGTTCCTACATGTATTTCAGGTGATATGAACAATTTTTTGACAGCTCCATATACGGGAGAAGAGATTAAAGCGGTTATTTTTCAGTGTGCATCCTGACAAGGCTCCAGGGATTGATGGCTTTAACCCCTCTTTTTATCAAAATCATTGGGATGTGGTTGGTCCTGCAATTTCTGCAGCTTGTGTGCATTATTTAAATTCTGGCAACTTTCTTATGGAGTTGAATAAAACACTTTTGGTTCTTATTCCTAAGAAAGTAGAACCAGAAAGTACTAATGACTTGAGGCCGATTGCGATATGTAACGTGATTTACAAAATTATGAGCAAAGCTATATCTAATAGGCTGCGTAGAATGTTGCCGAATGTGATTTCCCCTTCCCAGAATGCTTCTGTGCCTAATAGGAGTATCCAGGATAATAGTATTGTGGCCTTTGAGCTTATGCATTTCTTTCTTAATAAGCGTAGTGGTCATGATGGTTTTGCAGCATTGAAAATGGATATTTCTAAAGCTTATGACAAGCTGGAATGGAATTTTCTAGCTTCCATTCTTGCTAAGATGGGTTTTTGTCAACAATGGATTTCATTGGTGATGTATTGTGTGAATACAGTCAACTATTGGGTTGCTTTGATGGTCAGAATTTGGGCCCTATTGTACCATCTAGAGGGATTAGGCAGGGAGACCCCATCTCACCTTACCTTTTTATTCTGTGTGCGGAAGGTTTATCCAGGTTGATTCAGGTCAAGGTAACTGCTAACCTGTGGCACGGTTGTTCGATTGCTAGAGGTGCTCCTGTTATTCACCACTTATTTTTTGCCAATGATAGCTTGTTGGTGTTTAAGACTGATTCGGGAGAGGCAGAGGTTGTGAAATCTGTGATTGAGAATTATGCGAAGGCTTCTGGACAGCAGATTAATTTTAATAAATCTGCCATTTGCTTTTCAAAAAATGTTTCACTACCGGTGCAGCATAGTGTTTGGTCATCTCTTCTGGTAGCGGAAAAAGAAGATTTGGGTTGTTACTTGGGACTTCCTACATGTATTGGCATGAACAAAAAGGAGGTTTTTGGCTTTATTAAGGATAGACTTTGGAACAAGCTTAATTCCTAGAAGAAGCGGTGCTTGTCATGGGCAGGTAAAGAGGTAATGCTTAAAACAGTGTTGCAAGCGTTACCAAATTAGGTTATGAACTTGTTCCTATTGCCTAAAACTTTTTGTATAGAGCTGCAGAGAATTATGAGTAATTTTTGGTGGGGTAAAAACCAGAATCATGATAAGGGTGTCAATTGGGTTAGTTGGGATCGTATGAGTAGACCTAAAAAGTTTGGCGGGCTGGGTTTCAAGAAATTACACGAGTTTAATTTGGCTATGTTGGGTAAACAGGCTTGGAAGATCTTAGTGAACCCAGATTCTGTGGTTTCTCGTCTATTAAAAGCGAAGTATTTTCCCAATACTAATTTCATGGCTGCTCAAATTGGGAGTAAGCCAAGTTATTTATGGCGTAGCATCTTGGAGAGTAGGGTGGTGATTGAGAAAGGTGCTTGTTGGCATGTAGGAAATGGGACTTCCATATCTATTTGGGAGCACAAGTGGCTGCCTTCTACAGAATCCATGAGGGTGATTACTC
>JAOSBN010000005.1:29266809-29313630 GCA_027563595.1 Erythroxylum suave
CCTCCTGCTGGTTTTATGAAAATTAACGTTGATGGTGCATGTTTCCAGGGAAATTATGGTGGTGTTGGTATTGTTGCTAAAGATGAGGTAGGTAATTTTCTAAGTGCTCGTCAGAGATCTTTTGTTGGGAATTTGGAGCCAAGAATAGTGGAGGTAATGGCAATACGAGAAGCACTTGGTTGGGCTAAGGATGAGGGGTGGTCTTTTATAATTATGGAGTCAGATGCTCAGCCTTGTGTTCGGGCTATTACTGATCCTAGTTATAAAGATCGTTCTGATTTTGGTTTATTGATTGATGATTGTAAATTCCTTTTAAGTGATGTGATTTAAGGAATGTTCATCTTAGATTTGTGAGGTAATCTGCGAATAATGTTGCTCATACTTTAGCAAGGGCATGCATTATGTGGACAAAGTTGGCAGAGCGGTTTACTACTCCCCCAAGTTGTATTTTTGATTTGATTGAATTAGATTTATTCTCAAAAAAAAGAACATACTCGGTGACAGTTCTGTGCCTCCAAAGAAATTGACCCGGTTAGTTCACGCGAGAATAAATTGATAATCGGCATGATCAAAAAGTTCAGTAAACTAACGTGTTTTGATGAAGGAAATTGCAGGTTCAAAGAAATAATCACTTTAAGAATACAAAATAAATGATCCAAGTAGGAACAAAAACGAAATTAGTAGTTTAAATGGTATGTAAAGCACAAAGCTAGAAATTACCCAAACACTTGTCATTGCAATTCTCAAAATGATGTAATGAAAAATAAATATTTCGCTCGCCTATTCTACAAACATTGCAACATAGCGACGAAATCAAAACACTTTTCGAAGTAGATACCTCAGTCGATCTAGCCAAGAAATAAATTGCATGTAAAAGCACAAAAGCCTAGCATGCTAGTGGATCTTCAACAGACCAGCCGATCAATGAGCAATTTACGAATTACTCGCACATATCATATCAAGTTCAAAAGATGATACTTGCTCCATCCCAAAAGTAGTTCAGTGGATTTTCGTAGCCACCATAAACCAGTAAAACGTATTGTAACATTTTACAACATCTATATCCATCGTATCGCAGGCTCCAACAGGAAGTCAGCACGGTCAGGATGTTTTAACATGTACGCTCGCCATACTCTTCAGACTTTTGAGTCATCGGTATAACCATATTTGTCTTCTGTTCAAAGCAGAGCAGTAATTCACGATGTACTGAAAATGCTGTAGTCGTTGAATAAACCAGCTGCAGCAGTGATACTAAACTTCTGTTGCCATTTTCAATGGTATATCAATGGTAAAGGCTCAACTTTTGATATTGTGGTTAGAAAATCCTTGTAGGAACGGAGACAGCTGCCAGAGACGATTCATCAATAATCTTATTTGACATGCCAAAAGTCAAACAAATGCAGAATCTATTAAAGGTATGGAGACCCACTAACATAATGGACAAAACCATTGGCGTTACCACGGGTATGCCTCCACCGCTGTTTCTTTTTCATTCCCTTCTCTTTCACCGAGTTGTTTATTTCATGCTCCACTTTCCTAACCTCACCATTCTCTTTCGACTTTTTCTTACCACATTTCTCTTTTGTGGAAGCTTTCCTTTTCTTTCCAGTGGACTGCCCACTACTGTATTCAGCAATCCCATTTCCACGTGGCAGTGCTCCTTCTTCATCAAACTGCCAATTACCTAAAATTTCCTCGTTGTCATACAGCATTTGTAGAGGCTCTCCAGCTCCAGGTATCAGACTATTAAATGTCAATCCACCATTATATCCCCCTTTGCGCTCCAGCAAAAGTGGATCTGGTCTAATTATTGTACCCAGAATGCTTCTGTTGGGTCCTAGGCTTAAGATAATTTTTGGATTTGTCAAGGTCGAATATGCCATTGCAAAAGCTGATCTAATCTGTCAGAAAATGAGTAAAGCAGATGTTCAGGTAGGACATACAGTAATAAGGGAAGAAGTCCTCAATTACATTAATTCATCATTGAAGCGTGAAAAAAGATCAACTCACATTTATGACAGGTATTCTAGTAACAGAAATAATGAGAAAGCGAGCAAAGTTGCAATAATTATTTAGCATCATAAGTATCAGAGTGGATGATAGGTTACTAACGATCACATAAATAAGATGTGATGAAGAGTTTTTCCCAAGCATTTATTGTTGAGCGCCTTGAATTTCTTGTTTGGAATAAACAAATTGGCAAGGATAATCTAGTAACATTAAATTGCTTAGTTTACTAACCGGAAAAGAAAACCAGCACTTTTTGTTCTTTAAACACACAAACCAGGCTGAGGTGTTTGAAATGGTCAGATAGAAGTCAAGTAACAGTCTTACATGGACTCGTGCAGATGAAACATATTGTCATAAAGCTACATGTAAATGATAATTTTTATGTCAAACTCATTTATAACGTGAAATAAGTCAACCAGATTCCACAATTCTACAACTTAGTATCTCTGTCTAACAGGTCCTAGAGAGATCTGCAAAATTTGATGTACTCAGAAGATATAAAGACATTTTAAACAAACCTGGAAATAATTGAATGAGTTCTTTCCAATGTCATTCTCCGGTGCCTAGTTCAGATAAACAATTTTAGTCAACCAAAAAAGGAAAAAGAAATACATATTCTAAGAGTAAAGATCAGTTCCAATTTTCATAACATAGTTTTCAAGTAGACCCTATGAAAATTATAACAAGGTCCAGGCGAACAAAGACAACAAGAGTGGGGAAGAAAATATAAGATACTATGTAAGACCTACAGCTTTCTTATGGAGTTGTCAACGCAGAGACAGATAAGCCTGGTTGGTTATTTTATATCAGTGAATAAATATTTATAAACATGACGAGATTCAATCCAGAAATCTCAGAAAATGGTTATCTGAAGCAATGGTCAACTCTATTTACAAATAGTTCTTTAGTTAATGAATAGCAACTTGATATGCAAGGTAACCTGTGGATCTTCAATGGCAATAAGAAATGGTCGTCCTTTGTTCATGAACCTAACAGACAATAAAGACAGAAAGAACAAAGAACATTAAAAAAGAAAAAAGAAGGCTTAATGCATTAAGAAGCCCCTAAAATTCACAGGTTAGTGCTATTAAGGCCTTTTAAGTTGAACAGATTTGGTGCTCTAAATCGCACATAATTGAACTTAGGGGGCCTTAATTGCTGAAGCATGCGAACTTTATAGGCTTCCAAATGTGTTAAGCCACCAAATCAAACAGTTTAGTCATGGAACATCCAATAATTGACACATCAACCTGAACAATTTACCCTTTAGTACGCTTTGAAAAGAAAATACCAGCTCCTTTGCAGGAAACACCAACATCTGCTGTGTTTAATTTGCGTCCATAAAAATCAAAAAAGTGTATCTGCTTACCAGAAATAACAGATTAGTAAGACATGGAGGTTGAATTTGTTTTTGTTACAATTACTATGCTTTCTTCATCCCGTTCATGCCTCTCAAATTAAATTCACCAGGAACAAAATACTCTCACTATATTCAAGCTACTGAGAGATTACAATTAAGCTTTAGTACATACAGACCTACAGACCGTGGATTCCAGACGTAAACCTTATTGTCTGATTTCAGTTGGACGTCTTTTGGTATTTTAAAATTAGAAATCAACTCCAAAAAGTATATAACTGTTAATGCTTTCAACGAATATTTCAACAACAATTAACAGAAGAGAATATTTTGCTTAATTTTTTTACTGAAACCGTTCAAAATTATGTACTTAATGGAGTTGATTGAATTTTTCAATACTGTAAGGAGGTAACGAGATCTAAAGCTAAAGTAAAACCAAAGAAGGTTTACTTTTTCCTGTGCAGATTGTATATGATCAATGTAAAAATTAGAAATACACACCAAAAGGACCCCCAAGTTCTGTTCTGAAGAAGGTTGATAGCCAGCGAGATTCTGCAGAGGACAATACATCAAGTGGGAAAGACAACATGAGCAGTTGAGAAACGTAGGGAGGAAACAGGATAGCATGATCCAAGAAGATGCAACAAAATAAGAAAAATAGCATTTAAAGGGTCTTCGAAATGAGACATCATAGAGAAAATGGAACATTCAGTAGCAACTAATAATGCCATTATAACCATCTTCCTATTATATTCCCCTTGATATTATGCTTTATATTTTGATTTATCAAATGTATATTAACTCTCCTCATCTCACACTATCAGACCCCTTCCAAACAAGTTGCATGAATGTAATATGATGTTACACAAACTTTCTTTAACCTTGTAACTTTTATTCAATGATGACAAGAAACAAATTCCTTTGTTAAATGGAAAGGGTCTGTTCCTCTCACTTCTCATAGCCCATATGTCAAGCAGTACAGTTCCATGTAAAATGACTAAAATCTGGACCCATGTAGAACTTTGAAATTACGTCTTCCATTCACCAATAATTTTAATTTCATTCACTAAAAGGAATAATATGCAGGCATATCACATCAATAAACAACTTATATTTATTAATGAAAAGATTATACAATTTCCAATGCGAGGAAAAATTAACATAATGCTGTAGTTAAGAAAAAACTGAAAACAAACACAACCATAATTGTCAAGTTTGCATCATTCAGTAGATGAAGTTCAAATAAAATATTTCAAGAATATACATGGGAATTTCTTGTGCAATGAATATCATACTCATGATAACATCAAGCCCTTAGCCAATCTAAAATCAAACCAAGAGACTAGACCAGCCAAATGCAGAAACATTGCAACATCCAAAATCATATTAATTAATTCGACTACCTGTAGCACTGCCATGAGCATGACAAGCAAGGCATAAGAACTTATGCCACCAGAATACACCTGCATGATTTTGAAGACTCTTGAATTAGCCAGAAAGAGGGTAAGAACATATAAAATCATGTTATGTCGATCATATTACACCTCATTGAGTTCTCTTTGTTGTAAAAACACTTTCAAAATCAAGCATAATGGTCGCAGTGGTGGTATTTTGGATACTGCATCCTACAAACACAAGCAAAGAAATCAGTGGATTTAACTACTATCAAAAGAAAAACAAAGAAAGAAAATTTGAGAACAAAAAAAGTCGTCTAGATTTTCTCTTTTTATCTGATACTAATTTCTCTTTCTAGGACCGGAATATTTACTGCAGAGTCCAAACCAGCAGTGCAAGAAAATATAAACTGCATCCTTGTCCAACCTCTAAATCCAGTATAAATAAAAAAAGTTGAAAGCGCATGACCATGGTAAGGCAGACCACCAATATCAAATAATTTTTCCCAAGATTTGCCTCCAATAACAGACAATAATGCTGTTTGTGGACTCAATTCTATTTACCAAACCTGAGACATTCATATATCAACACTGTGGCCAAAATATCTTCCTAATCCATGCAAGGAATTCAAGTTTAAAAAGAAAACCATTCTGTTGGAAAAAAGAAATGCTAAATTAAACTCTTCTTAAACTGACACTCATGTCCATTTGACAATCTATCTTCATATCCACATGAGAAAGAACTAATTATTACATATGAAGAAAGTAAACATACCCTAATAAATTCTGCTGCTTTTGGTCCATTATCCACATCAAAACTGTGATCCATTTAACAACTTATCAATAAGTAATACAAAGAGCACCGTTGCAAAATAGAAAGACCTTAAGCACCATGAGGAATTACAAAGGTGAACACCAAAATTTCCAAACAGGCTTATGTTCTAATCAAAGTAGTTAGAAGATGCCTACCATACTGAATCACTAATCGTCGAAATAAAAAAGATGCAAAAACTTATATGGCTAAAGATATGCAAAGTAACAAACACAAGGAATCTCAACTCCACTGAATTTCAGCCTCATATTGAGCATCTCAGAAGTTCATTTCTCATCTTTGCATTCCCATCAATTTTTGAAGTCTTTATCGTACAAACATGTTAATCCAAATCAAACCCTTGCATGGTAAATGAGAAATTAAACAGGGTTTACTGACAATAGTAACAATTTTAAGACAGAGAATAAGAAAAGAAGGAATTGTTGACAGTGTTAAAAGAATAACGACATCAATCCACTTATGATACTTGACTTTGTCAGTAAGAGGCTTGATATGAAAAGTTACTTTTACTAGACAGAAATCCATATTGGGCTTTCATAAAATATGGAAATGGCCAGTTGTGCACCAAACAAATTGTCTTTCTTTATTGACTTTGTTGGTGGGAGGCTTGATATGAAAAGTTACTTTTACTAGACAGGAATTCATATTAGGCTTTCATGAAATATGAAAATGGCTGGTTGTGCACCAAGCAAATTGTCTTTCTTTATTGACCAAAGTGCAAATAACATGTGTCCTTACTTCCATCCTACTATTCTTGTTACTTATCCTACTTGTTAATTGGTTTCAAAAAAGAAATTTGAAAATGGTGAACAGGAAACAAAAAAATGGAATGTCAAGTTGACAGACATACCACTAGCTTAACAAGAGAATCGACACTAAGGAATGCTCAGCTAAGAAAGAATAGCAATCCATCAAGCATCCAGTATAATTAACAGTGCCACATATAAAAGGCTAGACAAGCAAACCTTATGTCAAATGAAACACCACTGTTCTTCTCAACAAATTTGACAATTGGAACACGGGCTTTGCCTATCACCTGAGGCATTAAACAAAAGGCTGCTTAGAAAAAATTATTTCAATAGTTGCATGTCTAGCACTGAAAGAACGCAGACCTGAATCTTCTTTGCAACTCCTTTTACAGACAATGCCCTAGAAAGAGCCTGCAGACCAACTTGTGGAGTTTTGATACCTGAATCCAGAATCACAACCTGCAATTAAAAGTATCCAAAACGCATGCTTGAACTTAATCAACTAGTTATCAGTTCCTAAACTTTCTTTTCATGATTAGGCACATCCTTACATCAATATCACTCGTAGGAAGATAAAGTCCAGTCCTGAATGATCCAAAAACTTCCACCTATAAATCAAATAACAATAGCATATGCTCATATTCCAGGCTTCCATGTACTATAATGTCAGGTGTGTTGGCCGAGTATATAGATTCATAAGATTCTTGCCTTTACCTTGCAATTGGGCCATATATACTTAATAAGATCAGAAACGCCTTCTACTGCTGTATTGCGTGACGCTTGTTCCTCGGGGGTTGGAGAGAGAAAATCACAAAAGTCAACTATCTCTGCAACATTCGGTACAAAATGTCAATCAAAAAGGATCTTAAGAAATCAATCATCTCATCTAGAACTTCACAATAGTAACAAACTTGAACAATATCAAACGCCAACAAACTTAAATTCCTACAAAAAAATTTCATGCATGAATTGCCTCGGAAAATTTTTAAGACAATATCTTTCTTTTTCTATTCCTAATATTGGTGCGGTATCAAAATTCCATTACAAGTCCAGAATTAGACTCACTAATTGATATACACAATACAGAATCTACAGTTTGATGGCAAATTTGGTGTCAGCTAAAGAGCAAGAATGTAAAAGATCGTTTCAAACTAAAAATATCCTTGTCTAATGTTATTGGCTAATCAAAACCTTACCTTTATGTAGCTGCATCATTGGACTCCTGAAGTTACTACAACCTATAAACCAAGCACCCTCCATCCTCGTGGCCGCCACAGGAGTCACTGGCTCAACTTCTTCAATCTGCACCTTCTGATCATCGACGGCGTCTCCGTCGTCGTATGCGATGTCGAGAGCCAAGAAATTAGGGGCGGCGGCATCGGGGGAAGCATTAGGTGCAGCAGAAAGAGAAATTTCATTGCGGAAAACAGTGCAAGTCTCAAAAGAGTCGGCGTGGGGCGAGTAATTTGGGTTTAGGGTTAAGGTGTCGTAGAGAGGAACAGATGGGATATGGTCAGTTGGAAGCTCCATAACAAAAGGTTAGGTTGTTCTTGCAAAATTTTAGGGCTTTTGGTTCTGGGGAGAGCGAAAGACAGAATTGAATGCAATTTTTGGTCGATTGATTTTGATTAATAAAAAGAAAATTTTACTTATCTTCGCATTAGTATTTTTAGGCAACTTTAGGGTTAAGGTTTTCCTTTTACAGATTCAAGAATGATGCATCTTAAAGAGTTCTACTATAGGATTAAAAGATAAAATAAAGAGGTTTAAATTAATGTGACTATAAAATTAATAATTATCTCATGTGATTGCAATTCGAGTCCAATTCAATATTGTTATTATTTGAGGAATACAATAAGTAAGGCCTGTTTCTTTCTATTTTTTCTTTTTTTTTTGTTTTGGTCTTCATAAAAAAAGAAAAAAGTCATTAAAATGTGTTTTGTTAAATATTGTTATTATTTCTTGCTTTTTTTTAAAAAATCACAACAACTCTTCATAAACGTAAAAAGGATGCTTTTCTAATATTTCACAACCGTTTTCACACATTTTCATTTTTACTTTCTCTTTTTATAAATTTCTCTTCTTTTTTTTTGTAGAATTTTATTTTTGGCATACCACTCCCATAGAATAGAAGCCCAAACATGCTAAAAGAATTCAAGAACATACTATATAAAATGGTACATTGTGACAATCAAATTAACTTATTAAAGGCATCAAACATATCATGAGCATTTTAAAGGTTACATTTCTTTCCATTTCATTCACCAACATAAAAGTCACGTGTCTTTATAATTCAAAATGTACATGTACATTACACAACATATTTTTAGTTCAATCTTAACACCAAATATATAATATGAAATGGGATGCTAATACACAAGACCCTAACTAGACTCCTCAGATTCAACTGATTAGACCTTTGAGTCATTCTCGTCCCCAAATGCAAGTACTAGACTTCTACTATATCACCTTAGTAGCTAGAACTCCTTTGAAACTGAAAAACAACGTTGCAATTTTGATGAGTTTGCGAACTCAGTAACTGAACCATCATCGATGTATTCACTCAAATCAGATCACAAAAACAAGTATATCAAAGTTTATCATACTTCCACAAGCATATCATGTAAGCTAACATTGCTTATCATAACACATCCTTCATTAACTTCAACTGTAATCCACTATTTCAAAATAATTCGATAATTCATTTCAATTCAATCATTTGATACATGTAAGGATGTATATGCAAATGCATATGTGTTTCCATTCTCATTTTGTTTTGTTGTAACCAAGTGTTTATCAACCTAATTTATTGTCCCATATCCGTTGTGGAAACTGAGATCATTTATGACCCATATCCATTAGGGATATCGAGTCCATCTTATCTGAGCCTGAGGCTCTTTTTCATAATCCTGAGCTCAAAGCTCTTTTCTACACAGCGGTCACTCTAGTCACAACTCCTTTATCTGGCAATGCATTTAAATGTGATGAGATGCGTCATTTCATAAGTTATGTTTTCATTTCCTTTCATCTCTGTGTACTCATGCCACATATATCAAACTCCTTGAATCTAAGTCTAGCATTTATCAATCAGTTGTAAACACGTTCCATGTTAAGCATACAATTCATACTAAAACATATATAAGTGAGTTTAAATATCTAAGTTGATTCACAGTACGCTCCAAAAAAGCTATTTCCTCGATGTTCCAGCAATGTCTGGATGTTGGCGATCACCTTACGAGTCTATCGTCATGCAATATATACACGAATAGTTTACAAATCACTAATTTGTTTAATCATATGAATATATAATCATCCACATGTATATGTGTCACGTTTCTATGCATGCTCAATTGACTTTTTGGGTATGTATTCTTATGCATAGATCTTGACTATTCAATTTGTGCTTATACACCCTAAGACCATTCAAACATTATATCTTGTATACTACCATTTTACAATCAGGTTTGTACCTTTAAGTTAGCTTGATTTTCCAAATTTATCAACCACACATTGCACTTATCCTTGAACACTTTCATGATAAAAAAGCCTCGTACAACACTCACAATTGTTATTTTAAACTTAGAATTTTAGCAAGCTAGATCTATACATTCACTAAACTTTTTCCAGTAATATATATTAATACATTTACCCAATTCTCATTCATAATTATCCTATGTTCTTCAATGCTCATTCATCCATACCTTATACACATTACTTGTGTCCTTAAGATTATGTTTGCATTAAAATAACTCAATTTTTCCTTTAACAATTCATAATTTCTAGCTTTGAACACAACCACATCAAAACAGTTTAGTTTTTAGGTTATGACATCAATTAGCTACATAAACTTATCAAGCTCTTAACTAATTATTCAAGCAACAATCTAGGCTCATTCATAGCCTTAATTGATTCTGCATATACTAATTTAGAGTTATTTTTCTTAGTTAGTTCGACATGTACACAAGGCTGAAATTAAAATTCCAGAATTTGTCATCAACATCACTAATGTGTGTAACTTTACTACCTTCAATACTTCACGAATTTGCAAGCTTAGAGACATCACTAGCCCCTAAAAGTTTCCAGATTTCATGTTCTTTAAGGTTACTTCATTTTAGGTTAATTTAACTTGCATATTGGTTACATTAAATCTCACAAAAATATGTTCATTTGTTTCATCACCATTCACTTTATACCATCATATTTGCAGTCCTAACTTTTCTAGATTTGAAAACACTTCAATAACACCTATATTTAGTATAAATTCATCATCAATTATACTTCAAATCCCAACTTAAATCATCCATATAATAGCCTATAAACTACTGTCGTCGTGCAGCCAAAATAAAATAGAAGGTACCCCTTTCATTCATCATTTTCCAGCACAATTTCAACACCAATACCACATTCAATCTATCCCTAATCATTCATCATAATTTCTGCTAACACATGCCACAATAGATCAGTACTTCACTTACTTGTTAAGCTCAAATTCCACCTTAATGTATCAAGTCTGCTTTGCTTTACAAGCATACAAGAACATTTCAAGAACAGTGAGGGAGTAGGATGGTTTCGGCAATGATAAGAAGACAGCAAAATGTAACAATATTTTGCCTCTAAAGCTACCTTTATGATAGATTTTGCATGGGTGGAGTGGTACTAGAAATGACTTATGTTTGATTTTAGATCTTGTTTCAATCCTATAAAGGGAAAAGAATGAATTTAAGATTATTAGTCAATTTGAAGCTACTTTGGTACGAGTTTAAGCAAAGGATTCAAAATATAATACCAACATAATGTTGCGTTGCTTCCCATATTCAATCAAGCCAGTTGCTTATAGAGTTATATACTTGATTAACATGTCTCTTGTTGTTCTTTTATGTTAAAAAGGGGGCTTTCTATTTCTTTAAGCATTAGTGACAACTTATTGTATTATGGTCATGTTTTCCAATATAAAAGAAACATGGCCCTATGTCCAGGTGGTTTGATAGGTAAGAAGTTGAGAGAGTTCTTAAGCAACATAGGGGGCCAACATACTCTCGTATTATAGGTTATATCGGCTAAAAATTTGAAGGCATCATTTTAAAAGACAGACATAAGAGAAGGAAAAGAGGAGAGACATCTGAAAGGACCAAAAGCCAATCAAAAGGTAAAGGGAAAATAGGTGAGATTAAGAAGAAAAAACATTAGCGGAGAACAAGAAGATCCAACAAGATTCGTCAAGAATACTCAAGATTTAAGCTATGAGAAATCAATCTTCTTCCTTGTGTTCTTTCTTATTTATTGTAGATTTTCTTTGTTTTATTATAAACTAACTAAGATATAGATCTAAATGAGATGAACTATAGGACTTTTTATTTTAGATTGAATTCCTTAATTTAATACAAGATTTTAGTTTTCTTTAATATTATATTAAGTTGAACTGAGGTATGATAATGTTTTGATTCAATATTAGATTTTGTACATATCAAGAGATTATATGTATTCATAGATTACAACATAAATAATTAAAGTTATGTGGATTGTTAGAGATAAGACTATATAATTCTTCTAGATTATGGTCAACCTATTATGGAAATTCACAAAGTGAGTTAAATTTTTTTAAAGGGTTTTGATTTCAATTTCAATCGATCAACTTAAATATTTGAGTAATGTTACTCAAGAGAGAATATATTTGTAACTTAAGAACTCATACTAGTCCAAGTAACTAAATTAAACATTATATCATTATTTAATGATATAAATATCGTTAATGATAGAAATCATGAGACTAATATAGTCCTAACACTTATTTATTTTTGACCATATTGGTTCCTTGCTGTCTCTATTTATTTTAATTTTTGTTTACTAAACCAACATGAGACCATACACTCTTTATATAATCCCCATTTTTCATGAACATTGACCCATGTCTACCCTGTGTTTGCATATTTAGCCAACAAATCTCTATATAGCCCCCCGATGTAAGTCCTGTGTTGCTATAACACTAACTCATTCCTCATTCGTTTTGTAAATATGACATATAATGCCCTATTATGTAAGGCTTATGTTATGTCAATGTTTAATGCTATAAATAGTGTTCATGATCGAAATCTTGAGCCTATATGGTTCACTTATTCATGTTTTAATCAAGTTGGTTTCATATTTTCTTTATTTCTTGTAATGTTTGTTTACTAAACCAATATGAGACCATACTCTCTCTATATATTCCCCATATTTCATGAACACTAACCTATGTCCACCCCATGTTTGCATATTTAGCCATCTCATCTCTATACAGGTTCGATGTAAGTCTTGTGTTCTTGTAACATCGACTCATTCCTCATTTTTGTTGTAAACAAGAAATATAATACCCTACTATGTAAGGCTTATGTTATGTCATTTTTTAATTCTATAATTAACATTTATGAAAGAGATTATGGGCCTTCCTCTTGATTTTCTCTTACTAATCATATCTCCCTCTTATTTCTTAGACAAAATTTGACTTATCCAACTCGATTCTTCCATGCTTTTACACACCAAATACAAGAGTTAAAGTTTTATGAATCATTATTTTTTTGCAAATTAGGATTTTAGTAATTTTTTGAGATTTTGTTCTAATTTTTTCATCATCAATTGCTTGAATAAAAGTATAGCTTTTCCCCTAGTACTTACTTTTTACTTTAGAGTCAATTATGGATTAATTGGAGGAAAATTTTATGACTTCTATTTTTGAAATTTTTGGAATCCATTATAGGGAGCCTATATCGGGTTAATTTGGATGAGTTACAGATTAAATTTAAGTTTTGAAGGTTTATTTGGTTACTTTATGGATGAAATTGATTAATCGTGAATTTTATTGCATTCTTTAGTTTTCCCCTTGTTTGTTTAGATTGGTTTACCATTTTCAAATTTAATTGTGTTATGATTGGTTAATAAATGATTGGAGTTGGGATTTGCACATGAATTAATATAGGAAATTGGTTGTATTCAAAGGTACACTCATGATAAATTTGCATTATTATTTGTCTATGAACATATTGAGAAGAGCTGAATGTCAAGGGTTATGTTCCATGGTATGAGTGAGTTTTTGTGGATTTATATGGGTAGCTAGTAAGTTTACTAGGTCTAAATTATTATAGGGACATTATCACTTTTATGGTTACAAAATTGTCAACACTCTTAGTATTAGGTGTTAACTCACCTTCCATACACTTATCTTTTTGCGCAAGTGTGAAAACATATTCATTATTTTTATAAGCTAATCACCTCCCCCCCCGGCAGGTGGATTGTCAATTTTGATGAGATTATCAGTAGCTATATCACAACATAGGTAAGATGAAAAGTAGTCTGACTGTAAAAAGTAGAATTGTGGCTTTCACCTCATAGGAGGTAGCTCTTACCACCCACTTATATCCCACTTCTTATGCCATTTACGAAGTAGTTAGATCATCCACTTCTTCAATTTATGAATAAGTTTCACCTAGAGCAAAACTAGCTCTATAATTGAAGAAATTTGAGGTATTATCATATATAGATTAGGGGTTACAAGAGATATGGACTTAAAGACTAAGGTGTAGAGGATGGTGGAGTTTGATGGTTGGCTAGAGTTCTTTAACATTAGACAACAAATATATTAGGAGCTAATGTTGGAGTTCATATATGTACATTCCATATAGATGAGAAGAAGATTGCGTGGAATGGAGACTTAATTTTCTAATTCTGATTAAGCAGTGTCACTATCATTGTAACTACTATTAATTCAACGTACATGCTAGATTTTATACCATCGAGCATGTGTGCACCATATATCCTAATAGGACTCAAATTAATTGGGACTAATCTAATATTAAAAACACAAATTATTAGTAAACAATGGCTATTGTATAGCCTTATTCACCAGTAAGATCTAAGGTTTTTTATTCTTCTTCCCCCTTTTGAGGAATATGCATAAGTTGCTTATCCATTCCTTATGTGTATGACATGATAATAAAGGTATGCTAAACTATTGAGACCTATTCTTTCTATATTACATATGTCATTGAGTTCAGATCCATTCGAGGCATGATTTATTTAACTTATCAGGGAAAATTGCAAGGATCAAAGTTTGATGAAACCAGTGACAAGTTATTCTTCACCTGACTGGTAAGAAGATTGGGAGTGTTGGGTGATAAGCGAGAGTTGATGGTTATTTCCACTCCTAACTTGATCAATATAGATATTTTAAGGTTGATGAGGACAACTAAGCTTTGGGTAGATGCACAAGGCCAACACTTTGTACTGATCGATGCATTAATAAGAGTAATGGAAGGAAATGTAGGTAATAAGAAATTAGGATGGGAATGAAGAGTTGGTGAGAGCATTGATACCACCCTAGGCTCTAAGCATGTCACCATTTACTACTATATAGGGAATAATATATGCATTGGATTGGAGATTTATTAGTGAGTTTAGTGTTGTATATGAGTGTCAAGATAGTACCATTACTAATCTATCCACAATAACCAAAAATGAGAGTCTGAATAGGAGACCAAAAACTATAGAGAGACTAGGGCTCAAAGAGAGACTGCTAGTAGCGACAAAGCTTGAGTAGGATCATAGTCTGATTAAGGCTCAAGGAGATACTCTACTAGTAGTCATAGAGCTTAAGTAGGAGACTAAGGATCATAGATAGACCAAAGATCAAGAAGAGACATAAAATTGGTATTTATAGAGCCTTAGTTGGAGACTAAGCCATTAATAAAGATTGAGCCAGTAGGTATAAAGTCATCATTTAGTGATTTGGAACATATGACATAGGTTAATGATGTGGTTGACTTTTAGGCAATAGTTCCTTCTATGCCTTTATTAGATCCACCATCCTAAGACTGATATATTCATTGTTATTCTTGTATTTTTATTTTTATTTTAGTCTTTGTGATATTTATGACTATGTAGGACATCATTTATTTTTTAGTATTGAGGGATTTCAACAAGTCTTGTAATGCTCTACTATGTTATGTTAAGGAAATATCAATTCTTATATCTTACTTTTCTCCCTTTTTTGTTTATTGTAATTGTTCTTTTATGACGTGTACTTTAAGAAAAATGCATAACTTAAGTATGAGGGAGGAACTTAGATACCTATTTTCATCATTTTGCTACGATTAACTTAATATAAAACAATTATGAAAAATTTTAGCCTTGAAAGCATATTACTTAACATAATTCATTAAGAGTTTGATTATTATTATGATTCGAAATGTTTAGGCAATTAGTTATAAGATTTAATGTTTAAGTTGGTTTCAAATTGATTCATTAATTATGATAATGGATATTTGATTGTCCTTATGATATTTCATATATAATTTGTGCATACATTTGAGTTAGATGTAAATTCATTTTTAGAATTTTTGGTATATAAAAAAATGAGCAAATAAGTGAGCATTAAATAATTTACTGGCTTCAACAAGTAAAAAGGTTAAAGCTAGTGGTAACCATTTGAAACAGCGATCTAATTAAATAACCAAGAGAATTCATATCAAATTGTTTACTCTCATGTTAAAAGGTTAGGTGAACTTCTAAACTTGCTTTAAATGCTTTTATGTTGATTTAAATTTATTTTGTTACTTATCATTTCAATAATAGCTATAAAGATGTTTTAAGGTTGTATTTTTTTTCTTTTGCATATTTATTTTATGCATTAAGTTGAATCTTGTGAATTGAGTCGAAATTTTATGCATTTACAATTTGATAAACTTTGTAATTAAATTAGTACTGGAGAATCTTAATTGATATGTTTAATTTATTAAATATTTTTTTGGAATTGCCTTCAATTTGAGTTTTGAGTAATGAAATTGATTTACTTGAGGATTGGAAGATGTTTAAGTATGGAAGAATTTGATAAGTGCTCACTGCACTATATTTTTGGAATGATTTTCAAGAGCACTATTCTTATGTTTTGATGCTTTCATTGGTTTTAAGTCTTATTTTAGTCTCTAAAGCAAGAAAAGGAATGAATTTAAGAAGATTTTAGTTAATTCAAAGAAACTTTGACATGAGTTTAGGCAAAGTGATTAAAACATAATATCAACAGTTATCTACCTGACTACCATATTATGTTTCTAGGAAAGTTATCTACCTGACTACCATGGTACTAACATATCATTATGTTCTTTCCATGTTCAACAAGGGAACAATATGTTTCTCTAAGAGTCAGTAACAACCTACTATATTCTGTCCATGTTCACCAATATAAAAAGAAAATTCAAGCCCTATCCAGAATAGTATTGGCAATATTTTATCACGTAAAAGAAACTAAAAAGGGGGCTTAAACAATATGAAAAGTTAACATGGTCTCATGTTTGGCTAGAAATATTAAGTTTCATCTTACAAGACAAAGAGAGTGGAAGAAAAAAAGGAGAAATATGTTAAAGAACCAAATTTATCTTACAAGAAAGAGGAAAAGCAATCGAGATTAAAAAGAAAACAATATTGGAGAATAACAAGAAGATCCATTAAAAGTCATCAAGATCATTCAAGTTTCAAGCCATGACAAATCGATCTTCTTTCTTGTTTCCTTTCTTATTTATTATGGAGTTTCTTTATTTTATTATTAATTAAGTGAGATATATATTTATATGAAATGAACCCTAAGACTTGTTGTTTTAGATTGAATTATTTGATTTAATACAATATTTTCATTTTCTTAATAATTATTCATGATTAAATTAAGTTAAATTGATATATGCTAGCATTTTGATTCAATTTAGATTTCACATGTTGGGATCGAAAGATTGTATATACGGATAGATCAAAATATGAATTGTGAGAGATATATAGGTTACTAGAGAAAGTACTATATAAATTTTCTAGGTTAAGGTCAAACCTATTATAGAAATTCATAAAGCAAGTTGATGCTTTCTTAGAGGTTTTAATTAGAAACATATTTCAATCAATCAACTTAAGGACATAAGCTATAGTGCTCAAGAGAGAATATAGTTATAACTTAGGAATTTCTACCAATCCAAGTAACTAGTATTAAACATTAAATTAGAGCATAGGAAAAGTTATAAGGGGATTCTTCATTTAGATCTTATATATCTACTGGTTATTTATTATTTATTATTCCACCAAAACATTTTGAGTGAATTGAGTGAATCCTTTATAATGGCGTGAAATTTTACGCATTAGATTTTGGAAAGATGATCAATTTTGATTGCTATCGATATTGGTTTATGAAATTTTGTTCTAGGAATGCTATACTGTAATTATATATTGATGTGATTCATTAGATATAATAATTTAAAGTATGGATGGATGGGTCAAAATTAAAAAGGGATTGATTTTAATAAAGTTTAACAATTTGGATTATGATTTTATTGAGGAAAAGTAAAAGCTTAGGTGTGGGGATATTTGATAAATGCTTAATATACTATGTTTTTATTCCAATATTTAGTGTGTTTTGCTTAATTGTTTGAGGTTTTTTTATTATTTTTGGCACTTATTTTATTTCTTGTGTGTTATTAGGTCATAAAATCTGTTATGGATCAAAAAGAGAAGAATTAAGACAAAATTAAGACAAAAAATGAATTAGTGCTATTTAGGGTTGCCACGCCCATGTTGACGAAGGACACACACGTATAAGTCATGTACATGGTCGTAAGAGGGACAATGTATGTCTATGTGAGCAGTTACAACTTTAAAGACATTGTTTCACCCATCTAAAGATCATTTATTTTGGACTAAAAAATTTTTGACATATTTTTTATTTTCTTTATTATTATGGGAATCAATCCTAATGCTTTTGGTTCTGGGGTTTCCATGCTTGAAAAAAAGAACCTAGGATGTATTGACCAAAGAATCTGTTATTTCGACTACCACAATAGTGTAGTCCATTGCCCTTCTTTCCTATAAATTGGTTACTACCTGAGTCTGTGTTAATAGATAACCAATTAATGTTTGGATAAAATTATTTCCTAACATGCCCATGTTAGTGGTGGACATAGTGTGTAAGGTTTTAGGAATGTATCTATGCACAATTATTGAAGCAGATTGAGGAACATAGTCATGCACATAATCGTGTGGGTCATTGCTTTCACTTCAAAAACCATAATTTCACATTATAAAAGAAAAATTATGAAAGCTAATTAATGAGGCTTAGAGTTTCAAAGCTGAACAGATTTCAAAACATAATTTTAAACCTAAGACAGTAAGGAAGTAGAGATTGATCGTAAGTCTAATAGAGGGCATTCTTCCATCGAAGTTTCAGGGGATTATATTAGAAAACAGGGAATATAAAATGAATTCTTTTATTTTAATTCTTCTTTTGAACTTTTGTTTATGTTTTCTGTATTTATAAACTAAATTTGTTTAGTGCTTAAATGGGATGGACCTTGTGATTTGATTCTTTATTTAATGCAATTTGATTATTGATTCATAGAATTCAATTATGTGCTTTAATTAGTCCTTGAATTAATATTTCTAGGATATCGATTCATATATGATTTCATGTAATTAAGATTGAAAATTGACAAATGCTTAATTGACTATATTTAGCGCTTATTTAGTATGTTTTGCTTATTATTTGAGAGTTTTATGGTATTTTTGGTACTTATTTGACTTCAAGTGTGTTTTTAGGTCATAATTGCCTTCATTAACCAAATAGAGAAGAATTCGAGAGAAATTGAGTTATAAAATTAAAGAATTCAAGCAACTTTGGAGATATATGGTTGCGATTTAGAGGATATTTTGAGATACCCGGTCACTTACATGGTCATGTATATTCTGAAAGCCTAATTTTTGTTATAGAAGGAAATTATGAAGGCTAAAGAAAGGGAGGATGAGAAAAGCACAAAGATTACTTTGAGAGATTTGATAGAGAGCAACCTTTTATTTGAATTCGAAGAAGATTTCATTAGGGATAAAAGGGGGATATAGATCATAGATTCTTTTAATTTTAATTTTTCTTCTATATACTTGATGCTAGATTTGTTTTCTATGTTTAGGAACTAATATATTTAGTGCCTCGGTGTGATGAACCTTAAGTTGCAATGGATATAATGATATAGTCTTTTATTCCATACAAAATTGATTGATTTGTTATGACTCAATTATGTGTTTATGTTTTTTTAACTAATATGCTAAGGATATTAGTTTAATTTTTGATTTCATATGATTGAGATTAAGAAATCCTTTTGTTTAAATAGATCTAATATAGTTAGAAGGAGTTGAATATAGACCTAGAGATAGGTCAACATAAATACTCTGAATTAGAGTCAAACTTAATAGTGGACATGAGCAGATTATATTATGTTTTTATAGGTGTTAAAGTATGTTTTTAGGTGTTTTCTTAGATGATTATCATTTGTATAGGTTTAAAATTATGTTCTTGTTAATGTTTGTATGTATTCTAAGTATTTGTTTGGTTTAGAGCAAGAATTGGATCTTAATTTTATGTTTTAAGAGGTGTTTGATGTGTTTGTGAGTGTTTAGAAATAGGAAATTGAAGAATGGAGAAGATATTGGATACATATAAGAAGGCAAGATCATCTTTGGAGAAGCTGTATGGCTCTTTAGGACGATTGTGCTAGGAGGTGTCTAGGTGCGAGTTTTATTACTATATAAAACTTGCTCAACAATAATGAAATTCACGAATTAAGTAATGCGATCTTAGAGGTTTCAACTAGAAAGATATTTTAGTTATTCAACTGAGGGTTAGTTATTAATAGTCAAATCAATATAAGACAGAAATTTTTATAGTCCAATAATCAATAATTTAAGTGCATGATAAAGGGTTAATTTTAAAGATATCTTAGGCGAATTCATCACCTAGGCATTATGTAACACCCCCTTACTGCAAGGTATACATTGGGACATTCGGAGGTCATTCCGGTATATATCCTATGATAAGGGTGAGCTACTTTCGATCACTACTTAAACTTCACATGGCATCATATCATTTTTCATTATAAAGCATCATATGGAAATCACAATACTTTAACATTTTACTCATTTCATTTCACAAAATCGAAAGTTTACATTGTACTTTTCAACAATTTCCATATGTACATCATTAAACCTAGTACAAAAGTACTACATAAATGAGGAAAATATAAAAATCTATCTAATCTGTCCAAAAGTCACAGCTGACCGACCTTTGAGCCATGACTCCTCTTGCCAAAACACAAACTACATGGCTAGTAGAGCCTCTCAGTAGCTAAAGTCGTCTCTCGATCCTGAAAAGACAACGTTGCAATTTTGGTGAGTTTTGTGAACTCAATGAGGTAACCATCATCGATGGTTCACTCAATTCATGCATCACATTATTTCATATAACATATAATCATATTGGATCACATACACTTACTCAATCATGTCACATTGTACATTTAACACTTATAATCATTCATATCATGCAGCAGCAATACACATGAGACGCACTTTCTTTCTTATTGTTGTGACCGAGTGCCTCTCACAGACTTATACAAATATTAGCCCATAGGGCTCAATCAGAAAGAATCACGGAGCATAGCTCTAGGTGGAAGCGCTTCATAATGACAACTCAAGTCACAATGCCTTTATCTGAGCATGAATTTTATGAAATGCAACAATTTCTGAATATCTCATATATCACAATCTTAATGAATGATCAGACAAAATTTCAGAGTCATCGAACCTAAGTTTGGCATTCAACTATCGTTGAGAATCAAATGACAATTCAATACCAAATGCACATTTATTTCAGCTGATTCACATTCAAGTAGCACTTCAATATTTCAATCTAATATAACAGCCATCAGACCTCCATGTCTGGAATCAACATTCAAGTCACATTCATTCAATTGATTTAAACATAATTTAAACAACCAGAGATTAAGTGAGACCATCTAGGTGACTCACAAGTTACTCTCGAAGCTAATGTCTGGAAGTGCCGGCAACGTCTAGAAGTTGACGTTCCAACTGTTCCTCTATAACAAAATAGTACACACATATATCACAATATGCACAATTATACGTGTTCATTAATGCACATATATGGAATGAATTATATGCAATGCATGTTCATGACAATCTCGGGTATCCTTCCATCAAGGTTATCATAAACATAATCTAGTATCGAACCTCACTTAACTAGCATTGTTCGTAGGGTTTATACATCAACAAACCATTTGAATCCAATTCCATAACCTAATAAGCCATTTCAGATCTCTCTCTAAACTCTGTCTTTGGAGTCTACTATTCACGTTAAATCAGAGAGTGCAATTGATATAATTTGGTCTTATAAGCAAAAAGTAGACAAATATTCAAACACAATCGATGGCTAAAGGAAGATGAAATATCAAAGGCAGACGAAGTGAAACACAGCTAGGAGCAAAAGATAGACGATATGCCATAAATAGATGAAGTGTCTAAAGGCAAACGGAATCTCAAAGGCAGACGAAATTCAAAAGACAGATGATAGCAAAACATAGACAAAAGCAAAGCATAGATGGAAGCAAAGCATAGACGATAAAAAGTCAAACATAGACGATGCGGAACACAGACCATGGGAGGTTAAAAACAGATGATAACAAAGTCAAACATAGATGAAGTGCCAAAAGACAGATGCAATGCCAAAACAAAGACGAAGTGCCAAAAGACAAACGCAATGCCAAAACACAAACGAAGCGGAGAACAGACGATTCCAAAAAGCAGACGAAACACAAAGCAGACGAAGAACAAATGAAAAGGCAGACGAAGTGAAGAAAGACAGACGATAAAACACAGACGCAAAGTGGTCAACACAGACGATAAAATAGTCAACCACAAATGATAAATCACAGACACAAAGTGGTCAACACAGACGATAAAATAG
Organism: Erythroxylum suave; assembly: GCA_027563595.1. Taxonomy (NCBI): domain Eukaryota; kingdom Viridiplantae; phylum Streptophyta; class Magnoliopsida; order Malpighiales; family Erythroxylaceae; genus Erythroxylum; species Erythroxylum suave. Next base: position 29,288,963 of record JAOSBN010000005.1, read on the forward strand.
TCAACCACAGACGATAAAACACAGACACAAAGTGGTCAACTCAGACGATAAAATAGTCAAACACAGACGATAAAACATAGACACAAAGTGATCAACTCAGACAATAAAATAGTCAACCACAGACGATAAAACACAGACGCAAAGTGGTCAACTCAGACGATAAAATAGTCAACCATGGACGATGTCAACTCAGACAATAAAATAGTCAACCATAGACGATAAAACATAGACGATAGAATACAGACGACACGTCTATGCTCCTGGACATCTCTAAGTCTTCATCAACTCTCATATAAACACCTAAGTATTCATACATGCTTAGTGAAGAAATAGAGCATATCACCTTTCCATATCTAACTCTCTACACTTATCCTATACATCATTTTATTTCTATTTCAACTCCAAGAACCATCTCACAACACCTGATTACTAATAATCCATCAAAACCCAAATAACACCATATCTCTAAATTTTCATCCCTTTTACACAGTGTTTAGGAATATAATTATATGAAAATGCCATGTTCATGCAGATGACAATAACTCATCAAATTTATTTCAAATCTCCAATTTTGAACAATTTATTCACTACCTTCTTGTTGAAAAACTCCAAGATCTTCGACTATCCCCAAAGCCTTAATTTCATGCAAAATCATATACTCCTCTGTGAACACTAACCAACTTCTGGTCTTTCTTAAGGCAGAAGAAATACTTTAGGAGTAAAGGAAATGGTGAGGGATATGAAGAATCAGAGTTAACTCTTGGAAGGAGTTTGATAGAAAACTCTATGTATGGAAAGAAATTTGGAGACGATGATAACAAGGAAAGAACTTAGGAAAAGTATCAACCCCTTTTTAACTCTCGAATTACTCAAACTTCTGACACATAATCAAAGCAACTTTACACTTGTCATCTTCCTAAGGTCTAAGTTTTGACTTAGTTTCTTTTGAACTAACTCCCTCTAACTCTAATCTTTACAATCCAACTATCTCCAAATCTTCATTTGATTTCTATTCTTCTTTTTTCTATTTCCCATAATACTCTATAAATTTCAAAATAAATCCTAAGTTCACCAAAATTCATAAATCTCACGATTCTACTAATCAATAATATTTTTAATATAGAAACATTCATAATTCTCTAAAATTCACAATTCAATCCAATTATACCCGAAATTATTCATGAATGCATGTACAATTAATTTCGTGTGCAGAACAAATATCGCTATTCATGTGTATGTGTATACCATTTTATGCATGAACATAAAAATGCACCTTTTACCTCTCATTGAACACTCCTATTTGCTATTCTAACCTTCCCATAGGTAATGGGATGTTACAACTCTCCCCTCTTTCAAAGAAATTTCGTCCTCGAAATTCTTACCTATTTGCTTGAACAGGTGGGGATATTGCCTCCTCATATGCTCCTCTGTCTCCCAAGTTGCTTCCTCAGTTGAGTGCTTCCTCCAAAGGACTTTCACCAATGGAATGACTTTTTCTTCAATTGCTTGATCCGTGATCCCACAATCTTAATCGGCTCCTCAACATAGCTTAAGTTACTAAAAATGTCAGTCTCCTGAGCCGATATCACATGTGTCGGATCCGATTGGTATCTTTGGAGCATACTCACATGAAACACATTATGCAATTGAGACATCTCATTTGGTAAAGCTAGTTTATAAGCCAAAGGTCCAATCCTCTCAATGATCTCATAAGGACCAATGTATCTAAGGCTCAATTTGCCCTTCTTACCGAATCTCAAAACTCCCCTCCAAGGTGACACTCTTAAGAATACCTTATCTCCCACATTGTACTCCATATCACGTCGATGTTGATCCACATAACTCTTCTGCCTATCTTGAGCCGCTTTAATTTGGCTTCGGATCAATTTCACCTTATCCACTATATCTTGTATCAATTCGGGCCCTTCAACCATTCTCAAGCCCTTTTCATCCCAATATAATGGCGACCGGCACTTTCTACCATACAGTGCCTCATGTGGTGCCGTCCCGATACTACTGTGGTAATGGTTGTTATATGCAAACTCTATCAATGCCATTTATTGATCCCAAGCTCCTTTAAACTCCAATACACACGCCCTGAGCATATCCTCCACTGTCTTGATTGTCCTCTCACTCTGTCCATCTGTCTGAGGATGAAATGCTATATTGAAGTTTAACTTAGTACCCATAGCAGATTGCAAGCTCCTCCAAAACCTCGAAGTAAATCTAGGATCCCTATCCAAAACAATGTACATTGGAACCCTATGCAGTCTCACCACCTCATTGACATATCGTTGAGCCAACTGATCAAATGGATTATTTTCTCTCATTGGTAGGAAGTGAGCCAACTTAGTCAACCGATCCACTATCACCCATATAGCATCATTCTGCCTAGGAGTCTTAGGCGGTCCCATGATGAAGTCCATAGTAATCTGTTCCCATTTCCACTCTGGAATGGGCAACGAATGGAGCTTTCCTATCTGAGCCTGGTGCTCAGCTTTAACTTGCTGGCATGTCATACATTTAGATATATACTCTGCCACTTGCTTCTTCATTCCAAGCCACCAGAAATGCTGCTTGAGTGTGTTATACATCTTGGTAGTACCAGGATGCATAGCATACGAAGCCATGTGGGCTTCCTCAAGAATCTCCTTCCTTAGATCATCTACATTAGGCACACACAGCCTTTGTTTTAGCCATAGTGTCTCATCTCTCATCTCGAATTTAGAATCTAGATTCATCTTCACTTTCTCTATGAGCTTCTCCCTATTGGGATCTTTCCTCTGTACTTTTCTGATTCGATCATGTAACATCGGCCTAAGCTTCAATGTAGCAATCAATACCTTATTGTGTTCCAAATTTAACTCCACATTCAGAGCTCTCAAATGAATTAAATTAGGTAGCCTTGATAACTGAATCTGAGCTACCCTAGTATTAGACTTTCTACTCATGGCATCAGCCACCACATTTGCTTTCCCTGGGTGGTACTCAATAGTGCAATCATAGTCTTTCAGCAACTCAATCCATCTCCTCTGTCTCAAGTTCAACTCTTTCTGACTCAATAGATACCTCAAACTCTTATGATCTGTATACACCTGAAAGGTCTCTCCATACAAGTAGTGTTTCCAAATCTTTAGAGCAAAAACAACTGCAGCTAGCTCTAAATCATTTACCGGATAATTGATCTCGTGAGACCTTAATTGTCTCGATGCATAGGCGATCACCCTGCCATACTGCATCAATGCACATCCTAATCCTTGATGCGATGCATCATTGTACACCACATACCCTCCGATCCCTGATGGAATAGTCAACACCAGTGCGGTAGTCAACCAATGCTTAAGCTCCTCAAAGCTCTTCTGACATTCCTCATTCCATCTAATCACTACATTCTAGACACATTCCTCGGAGCTTCCCAATTCATCACTGCCTCTATCTTCTTTGGATCCACCTGTATGCCATCTCCAGTCGCTATATGTCCCAAAAATACGACTTGATCCAGCCAAAATTCACACTTACTGAATTTGGCATACAACTGCTTTTCCCTCATAGTTTGTAAAATGACCCTTAGATGCTCAGCATGTTCCTTTCTACTCTTCGAATACACCAAGATATCATCAATAAACACAATCACAAATCGATCCAGGTAGGGCTGAAACACCTTATTCATCAAGGCCATAAAAGCAACCGGGGCATTAGTCAACCCAAATGGCATCACTAGAAACTCGTAGTGCCTATACCTGCTCCTAAATGCACTCTTAGGTACATTAGCCTCTACTATCTTCAACTGATAATACCCTGATCTCAGATCCAGCTTAGTAAATTCTTGAGCTTCCTGTAACTGATCAAGTAAATCGTCGATTCCAGGCAGTGGGTACTTATTCTTGACTGTCACCCGATTCAGCTGCCTATAATCAATGCACAACCTCAAGATCCCATCCTTCTTCTTCACAAACAGTACTGGAGCTCCCTAAAGTGAAACACTGGGTCTAATAAAACCCTTTTCCAGCAACTCCTAAAGCTGAGCCTTCAACTCCTTCAGTTCCACAGGTGATATCCTATATGGAGGAATAGATATAGGAGCAGTACCGGGAACTAGATCAATTGTGAACTTCATTTTTCGATCTGGTGGTAAACTACATAGCTCATTGGGAATCACATTCAGAAATTCCCTAAATAGGGGAATGTCCTATACACTTTTCTTAGCCTTAGTATCAATGACATGGGCCAGATAAGCCTCACATCCTCCCTGCATCAATTTCAGTGCACTCATAAATGATATCATCCTTGCTGGCATTGCCTGACTAACTGCTCTGAAAATTGCTCTTGGCTGACCAAAAGATTCTAGCACTACTTCCTTGGTGTAGCAGTTCATAATGACCCTATGAGTAGTGAGTCAGTCCATGCCTAGGATCACATCTATCTCTTTCAACTATAATACAATCAGGTCTGCCTCCAATTCTGCTTGATCAATCCTAATCAGACATCTCTTACAAACTTCTTCTATCACTGTAGTACTACCTATTGGTGTACTCACCTCTAACCCATACTGTAGTAACTCCCTATCACAATGCAATCTACATGCTAAATGCAGTGAGATAAAGGAGTGTGTGGACCCTGGATCTAGCAGTGTAAAGGCCCCAAAGTTATAAATAAGAAGCGCACCTGTCACAACATCTGGTGAGTTCTGAGCCACCTGCCTAGTTCTAGCATAGACTCGAGCCTGGGACTGCGGTTTGCTGCTCTGGACCTCAGTCCTGACAGAAGGACTCCTTGTGCTCAGTCTGCCTCTACCTCAAACTCTTTGTCTGAGTCCACTTCCTCTGTTTTGTTGGACAGTAGCTTCACTCATAGACCTCCCGCTTATACCAGACTGAGCTCCAACAATGATGGGGCAATCTCTAAATCGGTGATCAAAAGAGCCGCATCTAAAACAAGCTCCAGATAGTCTCCAGCATTCACCACCGTGCCTCACCCCACAGTGCTCACACTGGGATAACTGACTCTGTGTTATACCTCTTCCACTGCCAGACTGTACAAAACCACCCCTTTGTCTGAATCCTGACTGTGTTGATCCAGCTGGTGGTCTGAAAACTCTATTCTGGCGCTTACTGAATCCCCTGTCAAAACTGCCCTAACTCTTACTAGACCTCTTCAATTTGGACAAGGGTCCAATCTCAGCCTGTTTCTCTGTCATCAGCTGTTTAATTCTAATCGAAGCAGCCCTCAACTCCATGAAAGTACCCAGATTTGACCGTGCTAACCTTGTTCTGATCTCCATATTAAGTCCATTCTCAAACCTCCTACACTTGTCTTCTTCTGGAGGGATCAAAGCAGTAGCATAACCCATTAGCTCTTTAAATCGGATCTCATACTCAGCCACAGACATCCTACCTTGCTTCAAACCCAAAAACTCTTCCATCTTCTTATCCAAGTAGATCTTGGGCATGTAGTTCTCCTGAAGACTCTCAGGAAGTCTTCCCACTTCAATTGGTAAGGCCTGATGGTACTACTAAGGACAGTCTTCCACCACTGGTAAGTTGGGCCCTGTAGTAAGGACACTGCATAATCTAACCTCTTATCAGGCTCGCAATCCATTTGATCAAATATTACCCTCTCTGTCCTCTCTAACCATCCCTCAGCCTCGGCAGGGTCTGTGCTGCCATAGAAATCCACAGCTCCCTATTTCCGCAGCCTATCATACCTCCTCTCCCTTCTCTCGGGAACTCTTGGAAGTATCTCCTCATATTGAGGTACCGATGACTCTCTACTGGCTCCTACCAATCTTTGGTTAGCTGGTTGATCAACTTGATGACCTATAACGGATAACCTATAACAAACAATAAATTTCAATCATTTTTCTACACTTCTCACGATATTTCATGTTTAACATTTATACGTCCCAAAAGATGCCAACCATGCTCTGATACCACCTAAATGTAACACCCCCTTACTGTAGGGTATACACCGGGACATCTGGAGGTCATTGTGGTACATATCCTACGATAAGGGAGAGTTACTTTCGATCACTACTTAAACTTCACATGGCATCATATCATTTTTCATTATAAAGCATCATATGGAAATCATAATACTTTGAAACCCAACATTTTACTCATTTCATTTCACAAAATCGAAAGTCTACATTGTATTTTTCAACAATTTCCATATGTACATCATTAAACCTAGTACAAAAGTACTACATTAATGAGGAAAATATACAAATGTATCTAATCCATCCAAAAGTCCCAGCTGGCCGACCTTTGAGCCATGACTCCTCTTACCAAAACACAAACTACACGGTTGGTAGAGCCTCTTAGTAGCTAAAGTCGTCTCTCGGCCCTGAAATGACAACGTTGCAATTTTGGTGAGTTTTACGAACTCAATGAGGTAACCATCATCGATGGTTCACTCAATTCATGCATCACGTTATTTCACATAACATATAATCATATTGGATCACATACACTTAATCATGTCACATTGTACATTTAACACTTTAATCATTTGTATCATGCATCAACAATACACATGAGACTTACTTTCTTTCTTATTGTTGTAACCGAGTGCCTCTCATAGACTTATACAAATATTAGCCCATAGGGCTCAATCAGATAGAATCACGGAGCATAGCTCTACGTTCCAAATTAGAAAAATCACGGAGCATAGCTCTGCATGGAAGTGCTTCATAATGGCAACTCAAGTCACAACGCCTTTATCTGAGCATGCATTTTATGAAATGCAACAATTTCTGAATATTTCATATATCACAATCTTAATGAATGATCAGACAAAATTTCAGAGTCATCGGACCTAAGTCCGGCATTCAACTATCTTTGAGAATCAAATGACAATTTAATACCAAATGCGTATTTATTTCGGCTGATTCACATTCAAGTAGCACTTCAATATTTCAATCCAATATCACAGTCATCGAACCTCTATGTCCGGAATCAACATTTAAGCCATATTCATTCAATCGATTTAAACATAATTTAAACAACCAGAGATTAAGTGAGACCATCTAGGTTACTCACAAGTTACTCCCGAAGCTAATGCCTGGAAGTACCGGCAATGTTTGGAAGTTGACGTTCCAACTGTTCTTCTATAACAAAATAATACACACATATATCACTATCCTAACAATTATGCGTGTTCATTAATGCACATATATGGAATGAATTATGTGCAATGCATGTTCATGACAATCCCGGGTATCCTTCCATCAAGGTTATCATAAACACAATCTAATATCGAACCTCACTTAACTAGCATTGTTCGTAGGGTTTATACATCAACAAACCATTTGAATCCAATTCCATAACCTAATAAGCCATTTCAGATCTCTCTCCAAACTCTGTCTTTCGATTCTACTATTCACGTTAAATCAAATAGTGCAATTGATATAATTTGGTCTTATAAGTAGAAAGTAGACGAATATTCAAACACAGACGATGGCTAAAGGTAGACGACATATTAAAGGCAGATGAAGTGAAACACAGAGGGGAGCAAAAGACAAACGATACGTCATAAGACAGACGAAGTGTCTAAAGGCAGACAGAATCTCAAAGGCAGAAGAAATTCAAAAGACAGATGATAGCAAAACATAGACGAAAACAAAATATAGACGGAAGCAAAACATAGACGATAAGAAGTCAAACGTAGACGATGCGGAACACAGACCATAGGAAGTCAAACACAGACGATAGCAAAGTCAAACATAGACGAAGCGCCAAAAGACAAACGCAACGCCAAAACACAGACGAAGCGAAGAACGGATGATTCCAAAAAGCAGACGAAACACAAAGCAAACGAAGAACAAATGAAAAGGCAGACGAAGTGTAGAAAGACAGATGATAAAACACAAACGCAAAGTGGTCAACACAGGCAATAAAATAGTTAACCACAGACGATAAAACACAGACACAAAGTTGTCAACTCAGACGATAAAATAGACAACCATAGATGATAAAACACAAACGCAAAGTAGTCAACTCAGACGATAAAATAGTCAACCACAGACGATAAAATATAGACGATAGAATACAGACGATACGTTTATGCTCCTGGACATCTCTAAGTCTTCATCAACTCTCATATAAACACCTAAGTATTCATGCATGCTCAGTGAAGAAACAGAGCATATCACCTTTCCATATCTAACTCTCTACACTTATCCTATACATCATTTTATTTCTACTTTAACTCCAAGAACCATCTCACAACACCTGATCACTAATATTATATCAAAACCCAAATAACATCATATCCCCAAATTTTCATCACTTTACACAGTGTTCAAGAATATAATTATATGAAAATGGCATGTTCATGCAGATGATAGTAACTCATCAAATTTATTTCGAATCTCCAATTCTAAAGAATTTGTTCACTACCTTCTTGTTGAAAAACTCCAAGATCTTTGAATATCCCCAAAGCCTTAATTTCATGCAAAATTACGTACTCCTCTATGAACACTAACCAACTTTTGGTCTTTCTTAAGGCAGAAGAAACACTTTAGGAGTAAAGAAAATGGTGAGGGATATGAAGAATCAGAGTTAACTCTCGGAAGGAGTTTGATAGAAAACTCTATGTATGGAAAGAAATTTGGAGACGATGATAACAAAGAAAGAACTTAGGAAAAGTATCAACCCCTTTTTAACTCTCGAATTACTCAAACTTCTGACATAATCAAAGAAACTTTACACTTGTCATCTTCCTAAGGTCTAAGTTTTGATTTAGTTTCTTTTGAACTAACTTCCTCTAACTCTAATCTTTACAATCCAACTATCTCCAATTCTTCATTTGATTTCTATTCTTCTTTTTTCTATTTCCCATAATACTCTATAAATTTCAAAATAAATCCTAAGTTCACCAAAAATTCATAAATCTCATAATTCTACTAATCAATAATATTTTCAATATAGAAACATTCATAATTCTCTAAAATTCACAATTTTCCAAGAATCACAATTTAATCCAATTATACCCGGAATTATTCATGAATGCATGTACAATTAATTTCGTGTGCAGAACAAATATCACTATTCATGTGTATGTGTATGTGTATACCATTTTATGCATGAACATAAAAATGCACCTCTTGCCTCTCATTGAACACTCCTATTTACTATTCTAACCTTCCCATAGGTAATGGGATGTCACACATTACTTGTTTGCTATTGTTTAATCTAAGTGCTTTCTTCATAATAGTCCATTCTTATGTTAAACCTTAGTTTAGTTTGTTTTGTTCTGTTTTCAATTAAATCCACAACCTAATTCGGCAGTTAGATAATAAAAAAAAGGTTAATACTAATATTTACAATCTTTATGGGATCAATTCAACTTTGTTAGTACTAGCTACAACTACACTATGCACTTGTGGTTAAAACTTATAATATTACAAGAATGTCATTAATCCTTTTATATGAATAGATCGATAATAATTTAAAAAAGTTGCATGCAAACCTAGAGATAGGTCGGCATAAATCATCTGGATTATGGTTAAACTAGTAATGAAATTCACAAATCAAATAATGGAATCTTAAGGGTTAATTAGAAAGATATTTCATCAATCAACTAAGGATTAGGTGTTGACAGCTGAGACGAAAGATATTAACACAAGATAGCTTTAATTAAATTTTATAGTAAAGGGTTAATAGCTTAAGAAATCTAAAGGAGATTTATTATCTAGGTACTATTTATTTAATTTGGTCAATTATCTTATGATCTACATCCTTAGTTATTCTTTATGTTGAGCTTCTAATTTAGTCTTATTGTTTTAATTAAACCATAACTTTAATTATCACTTTGATGATAGAAAAGAAGTAATTACTAATATATTAAGTCTTTGTGAGATTGACACTTGGTATTCATAATCACTATACATTAGTTCAATAGGTGCACTTTCCTTTGAGATCTATAGGATAGAGATCTTAGTTATCAATTTATATATCATCCAATAATATTAGAACTCATCCAAATAATAAAAAGATTATAAGATATCCAAAAAGTTGGATATAACCTTATATATCCATTGAATAAAATGTTTGTTTCAGTGAATACTTATAGAAAGATGATTCATAAGATAAGTAGTGGGAGAAGTTTGAAACGTTCAAATCTCATGATAATCCATCCAATTGGAATTAGTGCTTATTGATGCATTTGATATATGGTTGAAAGGTTATGAGATGTTGAAAGATTCATAATGCAATGAATGTACTTAGTATTTGAAATATATAATAATTGTGAAGGTTTAAAGATATCCATTATACTATGTATAAATTGATATTTTAGTTCAAGATTACAAGGATATTAGCTTTCGCAGTTAGAATAATATTATTTTGAGATTAAAAATACCAATGTAGCATTAATTGATAATTATGCCATAATACTTTTTATTTAGTGAAAATGATTATTTTGATAAAGAAGTTCTTTAATGAACTTGATATAGTTTTTAGTGTTGTTCAGACATTAGTGTACTATAGAACACAAAGTCTATTGGGCATGCAAAAGGAGTTAAATTCTAATTATGTTTTTAGGTAGTTTCTTTTAATTATGATGATAATTGAAATGAATTAATAAGATTTAAGCAAGTATTCACTATAAAGAATCTTGTTGAGTTCTGTTATTATCTTAGCAGTAGCATGATTGTCACATAAAGATATTATATAAAATATTTAAACAATTGGCTTAGTGTAAGTAAGAGTAATTTATGCTTTACAACCAATCAATTTGTTTTAGTTTAATGACATAATTATTTAAAGACATTCTTTATCGTACATATATTCAGATGTATATGATAATGTACATGAGGTAAATATACATTACGAATGAAATTATAGTGAGATCATAATTATAAGATTCATATTACATTTATGTATTTTTGCTAAATTGTTCCTAGTCATTATTTTATTAAGATTAGATATTAATAGTGCGTCAAATGACTAACATATGTTATGTTTATTCCTTATGAAAGAAGTTGTCAATCTTATATACTAAAGTATAAAGATACTTAAATAAATATGTAGGTAATTATTAGGGAACAAGTTCACTAAACTGGCCCTATGTAAGAATTCCATTTAGAACATTACTTGTATATCTATGAAAAATTTCATTAGGATGATTATGTAAATGATCCTTTAACTTGAGATCTTCAAATATATCATATATAGATTGTTATGTTTTGACACTATTTATGACCTATTATAGTTAAGTACAGCTCAATCGGTAGTCAATATATTGGACAAACTATATGGAGGTAATTGGGTAATTAATAGAAAATTCATCACTCTAAAGTGATTAGGGAGAATATTTTATTGTTCTCGGTTAGTATTGATTCGAAAAATCCTTTACTAAGGTAGAATGAACTTTTGAAAATAGTTTTCAAATATTTTTAATTAAATCAATTACTAAAAGTTGAGACTAATATAATTGGATTCAAATAAAATAGACAATTTCATACTCTATTTCTAATCAAAATATTGTATGATAAAAGGATTAAATAATACAAAAAAATCATGCACAAAAGTCATAGTCAAAATTACTTCAACATTCCTAAATATTTAGGTGATTATAATGCCTTACTAGACGTCACTTTTAATCTATTAAAAATAAATTATTTAAATAGATAATTAAAGATAAATTAAAGGAGCTTAATTTATTTGATACTAAATATGATTTATGATTATAATTTATATCCATCATTAACATATTTAAGAACCTAACGGATCACACAACAAGAATAAGTAAAAAAGAGAAAAAGTAAAGTTAGACTTGATTCTAAAATTTGAGAAACTTTTTGATTAAAAATGAAACAATTAATACATAAAGACCATTATGATCAAATTTTAATTAAAATTAGAATTTTATTCTAATTAAATCACTAAAAATTCCAAGCCCTATTTAAAAATACTTAACCGTAAAAGAAGCTATCACTTTAACCTAACCCTTTCCATAATTATTGTAGAGTTCTTTAAAAATGTAATTCATCATAAATAATAAGAAAATGATTAAGTTTCAAAATAAAATAAGAAGTATGATTTATACTTTGTTGTAGTTTATAGCTAATCATATCATAAAATTTAATTAATTTTAACTTTTAAAAATTTATATAAAAAATTTTATATACATTCCACCGTGAACACGAGATCATATCACACTGACTTTCAAATGATGATTCATACATCCAAGTCAAAACTGGCAGCTTCTTCACTCGCGTTCCATATTCATTTTGGCCTGTGGCGTTTGGATTTTATTGCCCATACAAGCCATAAATCCTTACAGTCTGGAGACCTCGTTTATACATGCACCAATTGTCACTGAGCGTGGACAAAATGTTTCCTTGTTGCAGGGAAAATATGTTTTTAAGGCTTGAAGTTTGAAAATATAGCCTTTAGATAGTTTAACACGCTTAGAATTCGAAGCTCAAAGATAATATATTCGCAACTCTACTGCGGTGAATAAATTCACATCACCAAGTGAATGAGCGAATTACATCGATAACATATAAAATATAAGAGAATTGCCCATTGAGGCCATATTCCAGAATTATCACACGTAGATTTGAGGAACAAATAACTGTCGCACATTCATTTCATCGTCTTAACATCTTCGTCGTCGTTGTCGTCGTCGTCAATGTCCTCGTCATCAATCTCGAAATCCTCGTCATCAAAATCACCATGGTCATCTTCATCGAGAACACCATCGTCCACTTCATCGTCGTAAAGTTCGTGACTCCTCTTGCAAGCCTCCATTCGACCCAATGGGTCTTCATTAAAAGCCGACTTGTTCTTGTCTTCATCACCCAGAAAGAAGTATTGAGGCCGTAATCTAAGATCGGAAATGAAGTGGGTAGTGGTCTCGACGGGCGCACTCAAAAGCGAAGAGCTGCGTAGAAGCAGGTGAAGAGGAGATGACATGCCTTTTTTCCTCAGAATCATCGTCCTCATTGCCGTAGCCATTTGGAATAGAAACCCTGCTCTCGTCTGTTAATGGAGGCCACACTGGAGATATATGCATATATATATATAGGTGGTGTTGATGGGGTTTAGGGTTTTAGGAATGGTTCTGGAGAGTTCGCTTTCATAGCCGCGTGAAATGTTTTAACCTTCTTTTTTACTAACATTTTAGTTTGCAGGTGCCTCCACATAAATGACCATGATTTGTGTTCTTTGGAATTATAATTATGTATCATGCGGAGTATATACGAATATTCAAGTTTGTGTTGAATAAATTTAAGTGAATAGCAAAAGATATTTTAAATTAATTAAAGCAACAATTTTTTCCCGTAATTTTACTTCTAGTTCTTGAACATTTAAAAGAAAGAAATTTATTAAAAAATAAGATAGAAGAGGTAAAATAAAAAAATAGATGTAGAAGATCTCAACTAAAATAAATACAATTATCTTTCAAAGACAAAGGGGAAAAAAAAAAGATATTTACATTTTTTTTTGTTTACAAAGGACACAAAAAAAAACCAAAACAGCTACACCTTAGGACAACCTCCAACGATAGGCCATGCCTAAGTTATCTTGTCAGAACCACATCCATAGATCTACGAGGACTGCGGTCAACACGTGCAGTCCTGGACTGGTGAAAGCAGCTAGGGCCGCCATTTGGTCCGCGCACTGATTCCCTTTGTGATAGGTATGCTGTAGTCGAACTATCCAATCCTGCTCCAGAAGGTCCTGTATGTGCTGTATCAAAAGATGATCGTTAGTCAAAACCCCAACAGAATCTGAGAGAATGTTGATAAACTCCAGGGAATCGGTTTCCAGGACGACATTGTAGAACCCCCGATTCCATGCCAAGTGAAGGCCGTCATGCACCCCATATAACTCTGCCTCTAGAGGCGTGCAAGAACTGACATTGGTCATAAAACCTCCACACCAATTCCCTTAGCTATCTTTAAGTAAACCCCCTGCCGTACCCCGACCCGTCCCGTGATGCACTGACCCATCTTTATTTACTTTAATCCATCCCATAGGAGGTGGGTGCCATTGGACTTCATGACCGATGGGTAAACCCCCACTCAAAACCACCCACCCGGTTGCATCCTGCGCTTTCGCAATCCAAATAACGTAGTCCATGACAATGTGGAACCCCTCAATTGGCCAGATAAAATCCGGATCAAAGATAGATTGATTCCGTAATTGCCACAGGAACCAACAAGCGACTTTACAAAGGGTGGCCCAGCTCCCGAACTGAGTTTGAACTTGATTGAAAATATTGGAACTCAACCACGTATTCGCATCCTGATGGAAAAAATCGGCATCTAGCCCCTCCGAGTTGAATTTGTGCCAAAATGTTTTAACCCGGGGGCAATCCCGAAGGGCATGCAAGGAAGTCTCTTCCTGTCTACAAAAGTGACAGCAGCCCTCCCTAGTAAGGTGTCTAGCGACTCGCTGGTGATTAGTCAGTAGGCGACGTTTCGCCAGTAGCCACAGAAATGACTGAATGCGTTGTGGGCCCGCCTATTTCCATATAGCTGTCCAAAGAGGGTTTTGAGTCACTGTCTCCAAATTGACTATGAGGTCATAGGTTGAATCCACCGTGAATCGCCTATATGGACCCGGCCCCTATACAATCTCGTCCTCACCCCTATTCACCGCGGTCGGCCTGAGACGAGCAATAGCGTCACACACTGAAGGTGGCAAATAGTCACGAATCAAATTCCAGTTCCAGTGACCCCACGCATCAACATATTTAGAAACATGTGTTTGTAACCACGCGTCCGGGTGGGGCAAAGTTGAATGCAAGAATAATGGTCCCCAATTTGTTACCCAGTGGTCGAGCCAAAAACGAATCCGGTTACCAACTCACCATTGCGTGCCTTGGCGGATGTGATCCCATGTAGTGGATATGCCCCGCCAAATTATCGACGCCCCATGTTTATGCAATGTGTCCGGGATACACTGAAACTCTAGCCTATACTTTGCTCGTAAGACCTGGACCCAAAGGGCTGAAGGCTGTGTGAGTAAACCCCAACCCAGTTTAGTCAACATGGCATCATTAAGAGCTCGAATCTGCTTTAAACCTAGCCCGCCAAACTTCTTTGGGCGACAAATAGCCTCCCAGTTTACTAAATGGACCTTGGCTGATCGTCCAAGGAGCCCCAAATAAAAGTGCACATTAATTTCTCTAACTCATCGCAGAGTTGACAAGGCAATCGCACCGTTTGCATCGTGTAAATGGGGAGTGAGGCCATCACATACTAGGTTAACGGAACCCGACCCGTTAACGATAAGTCTCGCGCTCGCCATCCAGCTAGTTTTTATTGCGCTCTATTGAGAACATACTGATACGTGTTCCTATTGGTTCGCTCGTGGATCAGCAGCATTCCTAGATATTTCCCCAAATTATCCGTAGGGCAAATCTGGAGCATTTGGCTTAGACGTCGGCCTTGTTCTCCAGGGACATTCTTGGAAAAGATATTTACATTGTCATACTTATATGGGTGGGAAAGAAATAACTTCCTATCAATAACTCCTTGGCAATGACAGATAACGCAGCTCAGATTTACTTTCAATAATTAGTTCGGCCTTTTTATTGGCTGCGTTAATCATTCTATTTTGCCCAACTTTATCATTGAGGAACATAAACAAGTTTGTATAAGGACACCTATTTCATTGGGGCATTTCATATCTCATCAATTTCTATTTAAATTTTAAAAACAATTATAAAAGTCAAATTCAACAGATACTGATTTGTTCAAGAAAAAAAATCATTTTAACCTTTAGGTTAACCGGAGCAAAAGGGTGCTAAATATATGTCATAGACGTCATTAGACATCCTCTTATAAAGATAAGAGTGAATATCAAATAAAGTTATATTCAATAGAATTGTCACCCTATCTTATTGAAAAAATTTAAAGAAAAATCTAAAAGAAAGACGCCCAAAAAGTCTTAACAAAAAATGCACAATTAAAAATGAGAATTTATTTAGAAAAGAAGATAGCGTCTTTGCGAGGAAAATGAAAGGAGGTTTAAATGAAGGAAATAGGACTTGTAATTGAATAAATATGAGTTTGTATTTTACCTAGGGTTAAAATAAAATGCATAGAGTGATATGTATTAATTGTTATAAAATTAAAACATGGGGACAGATTTTACCTAAATTAAAATACTTAAAGATGCATAGAATATGTCATATGACTTTAAGTGAAAATAATTAAGTTTTTCCATTTAAAAAGATGAGGTTAATTTGTATGATATTGAAATTTAGACAAAATTAAGATGAAAGAGATGAAATAAGACTCCTAACAAAATAATTGATTTCAACTTAAAAAGGCTTAAATTCTAAACGTATGGCTTCAAAGAAGTGCTCCTTTTTATTAGGAGCTTTTTCTTAGCTGCTCATCATGCTCACTGATCCTCTCTTGGCTACTAGCTTACTGGAGTAATTTTCTTTGATTTTGAAACTGCTCAGCCTCCTGCTTCTTAATTCCATTTGCTCCTGCTTTTGATTCCACCTGCTTCATACGTCTTCTTGGTTTCCCTTTTACCTCTACCACTTGAGCTTCTCATCCAATCCTTTAACCATTGCATCTACGTCCCTCAAGCTCCTAAATAGATTACCCTAGACTGTTCTAGGGTAAAAAAGTCTTTATGTTTGTTTTTCCACCTTTCTCATGTAAAGAAAACCTCATTTTAGTGTTTATACTAACAACTTTTTGAACCTCGAAACTTGTACCACCCTAATATGGAAATATCTACTCCTCCTTCAGATATTGAAAATGTTGCTCCTAATGAAAGACAAAAATCTCCTTTTGCTATTCCCAAACCTGTCGATGCTTAAGCAAACAAGGATCAACCATCCTTACCAACTCACGTGAGTGTGGTCTAGCATTGTTGGAGATGATGTTGCTAGCTTGAAAATAACTTACTTTCCTCTTGGAAACAATCCTAACATTGTAATCCCTCCTATGGAAGTGTTGAAGCATGGTGCAAATAGTTGGAGGAATTCCCTAGTGGGCTACTTCATAGACAAAAGACCACCATTCCCCCGTTGTGAAAAGTTGGGCAGAGGCAAAACAAGGAAGCTACAGCCTCACCAAGGTGCTTATAAATCTAAAAGAATTCTTCATATTTAGATTCTCTTCTAAGATGGTTGTAAGCAAAATTTTGAAGCTATAACCATGGCTTTTTCTTAAGAAAACCTCTAATCCTATAGGTATGGAAACCAGGAATGGAACTTGATAGGAATAAGATAAAAAAGGTTCCAATTTAAGCAAATTTCCATAATATCCTATTAGAATATTAAAGGATGGTTGGGTTTAGCTATCTAGCAAGTTCCATTGGAAAACTATTATACTTAGATAAGAACACAATAGAGGTGGGAAGGACTAGATATGTAAGATTATGTATTAAAGTGGAAATTGCTAAAGTACTTCATGAGGAACTGAAGCTATAAAAGTTAGATGAATCGGAAAAAAATTTTAATCTAACAATAACTGTATCTTATCAGTGAAAGCCTAAATCAAAGATTAAAATTGAATGGAGGCCAATACAAAATATTATTAAGGATCTAATAGGGCACCATTTATCAAAAGAAGGAAATAAAAACCTAGAAGGAGAACCATTAGTTGAAAGTGAATAGCAAGAATAGGAAAAATAGGAATAGTCACAAGAAATTGACACAGCTCCTAAGTTTTTGAATCCTAGTCCTAATATAGATATAACTAAAGAAGATAAGGGTAAAGTTACCTTAAGAGGAGAAACAAGCAATAAAAAAATAAAGAAACAGTCTTGTAAGAAGTTATGTAAGAAGAGATTGAAACTATAAATAAGTTTACAATAGTGATTAGAAGATTTGGGAGGAAAAAGGAAAACATGAGTGCCTTCTAACTCAACCCAATGACTATAGTAGCTTGGAATGTAAGGGTGATAAATAACCCCAGCAAGCAACTAACAGTAAAGAACTACATAAACTCAATAAAGTCTAGTATATATGGCCTTTTGGAGAATAAAATCAAGGAGAGAAAAATATGTAAGTTGAATTTCAGATGAAAATAAAGGGAAGTGGGTACTAATCATAAATAGCACTTTAATGGTAGAATAATTATAGTTTCCAATCCCTCTCTAATAAAAACTCAATCATGTAGTTCTTATTCATAAGTTATCCATTTAAGGGTAATCCTAAAGGAGACTAACCAAAAGGTATGTATTAGCTTCATATATGCTTTCAATTCTAACTTTAGAAAAGCTAACTTGTGGTAGTTGTTAGTTGAAATAGCCACAAACATAAATGTGCAATGTTTGATAGTTGGTGACTTCAACAACTCATTGTATCACTCTAAAACTAAAGAGAGTGTGGAAGTATAAGCCCTTGTAAAGACTTTCAAACATACATCTAGAAGCTGAAAGTAACTAATTTGAGAGGTCAAGGACACTTCTTTACTTAGTCAAACAACCAAGAAGATATCACCCTAGTGAGCAATAAGTGGCTAACTTTAATCCCAAAATGCTGAAGCAAACTTTAGTCCCCTTTATTATCTGATCACTACATTATTGAGGTCTTAAATCTCACTAAAATTTGAGGAAGGTACTTTTAAATTCTTCAATTACCCATTTAAGTGTGAAGGTTTTCAAGAGGCAATGGAAAAAGGATCTCAAGCTAATGTAGATAGGTATGAGCAATTAAAATGCTTCAATAAATTTGTATCATAAGAAATGGTCTAAAACATCTATATACTAAAATATCCTTTACCCAGAACATGGAGGTCAAGGCTATAAAAAAACATTGATAAAAACTAAAAGGAAAGTCTATCTAGATCCTCAAAATTTAAGGCTAAAGTAAGTATAGAAGAAAGCTTAAGAGGATTATCTCATATCACTAACAATTCATCACTCAATATTGAACCAAAATCTAGAATTTAATAGATCTAAGATGGGGGTAGGTGTACATACTTTTACTTCAAAACAGTTTTTGCAAGAAGAAACATGCACAAGATCCATTGTATAGAGGATGATGGAGGAAAATTACAATAGGGCTAGAATGAAGTAAATCATATAGCCAAACAATATTAATCAAATTGCTTAGTTATAGAAAAGCTACAATCCCTCACAAATACACCATTGTAATCATTAATGAAGAAACAAATCACAATTGAGGAAGTATAAAACCTGACAAGGGTGTTTAGCGAAAGGGATATAGATTAAGCTTTTAAAGGATTAAATCCGGTCCAAATAAAGCCCCAGGTCCTGATGGATTGAATGGAAAATTTTTTAAAACTTCCTCGACATAGATTGGTGACCAACCACCAAAGCTTTTCAAGAATTCTATAGGAGGAGTACAATGTCGAAAGCACTTAATCATACATTTATTTGTCTTGTGCCTAAAAAAAGCATTCCAAGCAAAGTGGGTGAGTTTATACCAATTCCTTGCTGCAATATCATCTATAAACTCATCTTCAAAATGTTGGTATTGGGGTTAAGAACTATACTTCGTTCCTTAACCTCAACAACACATGGTGCTTTCATACAAGGTAGAAATATAGTAGATAATATCTTAAGAACTCGGTATGTTTTCAAAGTCCATACGAGAAAGAGAGCTATAAAAATTTATGTAATAAAAATGGACTTCAAGGAAGCATTTGATTAAGTAGATTGGAACTTTTTACTACTTGCCATGGAAGGCATAAGATTCCTTAAATTTTTTTACAATGAATGAGGGAATGTATAGCTATAGCTACCTTCGGCATACTTGTGAATGGAGAAGTCAAACCACCTTTTAAAGGGGAAAGGGGACTCAGGAAAGAGGACTATCTATCCCCTTAATTGTTCACAATATGTATAGAGGTGGTCATCCAACTAATTGCTCATAACATCAGTATAAATCCAGGGTTCAAGCATTATAAAAAGTGTAGAAATATGAAGTTATTTAACATGACATTTACTTATGACTTGTTCTTCGATAAGGCTAGCATATCTTCAGTAAATCTAATAATCAACTTAATAAAACAATTTAGTAGTCTGTCAAGGATTGAAGTTAATCTTGGAAAAAGGCTTTCGTTACTTTCCAGAGATGTAAAACCTCTTAAGTAGGTGTTAGAGAACATAACTCTTTTTAAGTCTACCAATTTGCCTTTAACTTACCTTGGAGTGCCAATTACTACATCGACATCATACTATAAGGATTGCAAGCCACCGGCAGAACAAGTGGAGATGAAGTTAAGGAACTGTTGTAATAAGGATTTAAGCTATACGGGAAGAGCTCAGTTATTAAAATAATGCTTTCTAACCTTTATAATTATTGGATTTCTCATTTAATACTTCTTAAGAAATTGAACAAGGATATTGAGAACTTGTTAAGGAAGTTCCTGTAGAATGGGGATCTATACAAAGGTTTAGGAGTTAAGTTCTATTAGAAAAACTTATGCTATCCCAAATAATAAGAGGGTATAGGGCTCAACACCATACAACTTACCTGTAAAGTGCTAATTGCCAAAAGAAATTGGAAATCAATAATACATAAAAAGAATCTCCTGGTGCAATTGACACATACTGAACATTTACTAAGGAAAAGATTATGGGAGGTTAAGAGTGGTTTAGATGATTCTTAGACCTGGTACAACCTGCTAAAGTTACGAGTTGTAATGGCACCTTACATAAAAGCATCGTTGGTAATAGAAGAAACATATCAGTCTAGTTTGATAACTAGTCCTTTAAGGGTCCTATTTATATGCATCCTGAATTTTTTCACTTAAGGCATATGATGAGACCTAAGGGTAAAATGAACGAGCTAATTAAGAACTAACATTGGAGCTTCAACAAAGAGAGTTTGATACACCAGCAAAGGCATCACTTGACTAAAGAGTCAACTCAAATCAAGAAGAAAAATAATGGATAATAAATAGGTCATGAAAATACACAAATGAACCTGCAAGGGGATTATTCCTATAATTTGTTCCAGAGTTAAATGGAACCAATTGATATGGTTCCTTGGAAATTGCCCAAAATTTGCATAATCAACTTATAGGTCCTCGGAGATAGATTAACAACTATGGACAGAATTTAATGCTCAACCTATATGGACCCTACGAGTATTTTATGCTTCAAATAGCAAGAAACAAGATATCATTTATACTTTCAATGCCAATTCACATGCAGCATGTGGAGCAAATTAAAGCAACCTGTAATGTCTAGGAGTTAATCCATTCCTGGAACCAAATTTAACGGCTGTTAAACCATAATAAGAAGAAGGGAGACAAGAACTCCTTTTCAATACAACAATATATGAAGTATGAATGGGGACAAATAACAAGAAATTCAAGCTAAAGCAAGTGGAGATGACAAACTTCACTGAATCCACCCTTGAAAAATTAAGGAGCACTTCTTGCTACTAAGGAACAAAGCTAAAACCACAGAAGAAATAAGTCAGAGATAAGGCATCTAGCTTAAATTGTTTATAGCGCATGCAATGAGTCATCTACTAGACAGTGAGGATAAGATGAATTTTTGGTTTGTAATTTTGCATATCTAGTCTGTACAAGAAGATGTTGGTTGCTTCTCCTTTTACTTTTAAGGCTATGCCTTCTTTTGGAATATAACTCTTTAATTTCCAAATAAAAAAAAATCTTACAAGATAATAATTATTTTATTTTTGAATTATTTTAAAAAAAGAAAAATGTTCGAAGGTTTATTGTTAGGAATGGCAAAATTTGCCCGACTTGTAACCCGATGGAAAGGTACAAATAATGTCATTTTTTTATTTTTGTTAAAATATAAGATTAGGCTAGGCCTGATAGGCCTACTTGTGATCCATCAAGCTGGGGGCTAGGCCATGGCCAGCCAACCCTAGTTTGTATAGGTACAGGCCTGTCAGCTTCTAACTTAGCCTAATGTCATTCCTATTTATTATTTAAAAAATCTAAAATTTGGAGCATGTTTGACAACAATTAAATTAATTTAATGGGATTAAAAGCCCAAACTCTAACTAAGGGATAAAAATTAATCTTAATAAGTTTACCAGCGCAACTAAAAATTGTGAATTCAACTAAATAGAAGAAATTATTCCTGATGAGATTACAACCTAATTAATTTTTATATCTTAATCTAAAAAAAGATACAAAGTGGGATAACAAGTCTAACTAAAATCTTATTCTTATTTATTAAGAAATTGATTTTAAATAGGGAGCGTTGGGCTTTTAAAAGAGATCTCGAGTTTTTGAGAAAGCAGTTTGAGTTTTTTTAAAATACAATTATTTTTAGACGTTTTTCTATACTCACTAATGCTAGTTAGAACGATGTCGTATGCTTTTGATATAAAGAACACATCATCTTCACATTCGTAGATTGGAGTTGAGGATAGGAGTGTGGGCTTGAAGAGGAATTGATTATCTCTTGCCTAAAGATAGAGAGCTAAATGATGGGAGCTCTTCCACGTTGAACTTTAACAATAGCTTTGCTAGGGCTTCTGTCGAATTCCATAAATAGTTTTCCTCCTAAAATTGCGTCGACTACCATTACTTTATAATGCTTGGAATATTTATTCTTTTTTTTTCTATATCTTGGAGTATTTTTAATGTAATTATTTTAATTTCTCAAAAGTTACTATTAGACAATCATAATCTATAATTTTATCTCTTATATTCATAAATTTATTGTCAATGTATCAATAATTTAAAATTTGATTGAAACACTGTAGAAAATTTAAATGAATGTAAGCCGAAGAAATAATAAAGAATACCAAAGTTTTAAAATTCCAAGATTGGAAAACCATCCACGAATTTCTAAATGTCATGACAATTTACCACAAGATCACTACAAAAAAAATAAGAATTAGCGATAGAAAATTACCGACGGAAAATATACCGTTGCAAATTACCGTGTTAAATATGGAGGAAAATTATTCCGGCAAATTTAGCGATGGAATTTAGCGATGGTATAAGATGTCCGTCGGTAAAGAAGGCGGATTTAGTGACGAAAAGTTACCGTTGCACATTACCGACGGAAAGTCCATTTTCGTTGGTAAAGTTGACCGAAAAATTTTCGTTTGGCGACGGTACTAATATCTATCGCTAAATATAGAGGGAAATCATCCCAGTAAATTTTGTGTGGAATTTAGCGACGGTATAAGATGTCTACCGGTAAAGAAGGCAAATTTAGCGACGGAAAATTACCGACAGAGAATCACCGTTGCATATTACCGACGGAAAGTCCATTTCCGTTGGTAAAGTTGATCGAAAATTTTTCATTTAGTGACGATACTAATATCCGTTGCTAAATGTGGAGAGAAATCATCCCGGTACATTTTGCGATGGAATTTAGCGACAGTATAAAATATCTGTCGGTAAAGAAGGTATATTTAGCGACGAAAAATTACCGTTGCAAATTACCGACAGAAAGTCCATTTCCGTTGGCAAAATTGACCGGAAAATTTTTATATAGCGACGGTAATAATATCCGTCGCTAAATATGGAGAGAAATCATCCCAGCAAATTTTGCGATGGAATTTAGCGACGGTATATGATGTCCGTCGCTAAATTTACCGATGATATATGATATCCGTCGGTAAAAAGATACGAATTGTTGGCGGAATAAAAAATTCCACTATATGAGATTAGAACTAACAGAAAAAGAAAGTAGTTAGTAAAGAAGTAAGATTCCTAAGAGGAATGATGAATTATAGCTGAAATTTACAATACCAATAACTTGCAGTTCGCCTTTGGAAGCGTATAATCACAAATGACAGTCTTTCATAAAAGCTCGTAAGGCACATATACGAACCATTTTTGCAATTGAATACCTAATCATTTCAAAATTTGGCTTTTGTATAAAAAGATTTGTTCCTAACTGGACGTGGGAAAAGTTGGGAGGGGAAGAATCATTAACTTAACCCTGAATCAAACATAGTAGACTAGACTACTAATTAACGACTAACGTGGAGTTAACATTTACCTGTTTTTTCCTTTCCATATTCCAAGAGAATGTATACCTGGAGCCAACTAATTGATTAGCAGACAGTAATATGTGTGACCTATCGTTGACATGGTTATTACTAGTTACTCAAGTCATATTGTCTTTAAGTAACATATAAAAGTATGCACCTTGTTATGTGGCTATATTTGTGTAGGGATTGCGTTCTATAACTGTGGATGTTAGTCCCTGCTAGACATATATAAATCTTGCCTTGGCCGTATGAGCAACGAAATATGCAGTAGCGTGTGTCTGTTGTCGAATTCCCTTACCTCAATTCTAAATAAATGGACGTCAACTGCTTGTCCGTGTAGAAGTGAACCAGCATATATTCTCTCGCCTACATAAATAATGATATTACAAGTCTCATCCATAAGTAAAAGAATTTAAATACATATTTATCTCGAAGAAACCCTGACTTCCGTTGTATTTTCATGGATATATCTAAGGCTTCAACTTGATATTTATTTTAATTTGCAACATATAGTTTTAAATTGAGTTTTAGTTATAATCATATAATAACTACAATATTATGATTAGGACCTTAATGGTTATTGCAACAGAAGCATTACTTATACTTCACAACTCAAAATCTTGTTGTGGCCTAATACCAATCTAGTTTTACATAGTTAAATAAAATCTTAATAAGACATTAATTGTCTTTTGTTGGACGGGTTCAATTAATCAATGTTCTTTTTAACTCTTTGGATATCCGTTAGACAGCTCACGTTGCTATTCCATCTTCTTTTA
>JAOSBN010000005.1:29313730-29330316 GCA_027563595.1 Erythroxylum suave
GGTTCAATTAATCAATGTTCTTTTTAACTCTTTGGATATCCGTTAGACAGCTCACGTTGCTATTCCATCTTCTTTTATCAAACCTATATAAAAGGTTCTAAGGAATTTTTTATGGGCTGGTGCATCTCATTTTCCTTACACTGCTAGAAAATAGTCTATTAGCTAGCTTAATAAAGAAGGGGCAATTGGAGTAATTCCTTTGAAGCTAAGCAATAGAGTTTTTTTAATCAAAAGAACATTGAGATTATTAAGTGACAAGGGATCCTTATGGGTCCAACATATTCATTCCTATCACTGAACTAATAGGACTTTTGGATCTATATGCCTAATTATGATGCCTTACGGATAATAGTTTATATATTGAAGTTGAGACCATAAGTAAGGAATTGGTTTAAAATCAAGATCCATGATGGTTTGAGCACCAAATTCTGGACTTATGTATATAGTGATTTGAGAGTGATGGAGCAGAATAGGTATTATCACCTAAGGGAAATTATTCCATTACATGCTACTGTTAGGCAACTTTGCTTAGATAATGAATTCAATAGTGATTAGCAATTTAATTATAGATTGTTAATCCTGTTACAATATAAGCTAAATGCCTTTATTTTAGATGACCGTACTTTATGAGCCAAAAGTTCTGCCAGAATCTTTTCTAGCTAGCCTTGTGAAGATGCTAGAAGCAGATTGTCTAGTGACAGAAGCTATAACATCTCTCTAGAAATCTCATTGTAAACACTTTACTGGTTCTCTCCATAATCACCTCCAAGCTAGCCCATATCTTATCTGCTTCTGCTTCTCCTAATTTGTTCTACCTCCCATCAATGTTCATCCTTCATCTCTGACATGCTCAACTTTGTTTCTACTGATTTTCAACATCTATTGTCTTTTAGTTCAAAGCCAGCCACTCCTCTCTTTTGTTTATGCTTCTTCTACTTTTTCCTTCATCCCAAGATTTAATATTTAATAATCTAATTGAATGATAGTAATTTAATATTTAATGATTCTTAGGGGAACTCTAGACACTATTATTTGATATTGATTTTTTAAAGTAATTTCCGTTATCTTGAACTCATTTTTGTTTCCAATCTTGGTTTAATTTTTATCTTTATTTTTAATTAAAAACCAAAAATCTGATTCTAGAAAAGTGTAATTATTAGTACTTATCATCTTCGTTGGATCGAACTATACTTACTTATGCTAGCTATAACTACATTATGCACTTGCAGTAAATTTAATATTGACCTTAACCTTAGTCAATCATCTACTCTATTTGGCTTTCTTTTGATAAAAGAGTTCGTTTGCCTGTTATGAAAACTTATGCAGCTAGTAACTAGATCAAAATTGGCCTTCTTGATGTCATAGTTAACAATCAAGACATACTTTTCTTCAAATTCAACTATTTTGATGTAGTGGATGCAATCATGAAGTAAGCTTTCCTTTTTCAAGCATGGAGACCTGTTGTCAAATTTTAGGAGATCAAGTAGACCTTTATGTTTTGAGTTATCTAGCAAGTTAAATTAATAGACCTCAAAGTTTTAATTAGGCTACAGTAGAAACAAAAAAGGTAAAATTTTCTAGAATATGTGTGGAGTTCATTTTTCTAGAATATGTGCTCAACGAAACCAGTAAAAACATATAAACCAATTGGAAAATTGTTAAAAACATCCAACTTTGAGGAACTAATGGGTGAAGTTTAAGATCAGGTTCATATTAGCGACACTAGCGATAATTCTGATTCTCATAACTTGGTAGCTAGTGATAAACATAATACTAATTGTGCTGATCATCCTGTAGACATTAATAATCCTATAGATAACAAATAAGTAGTTAAATCCTGCTGCAAAGGAAAGAGCAATCGAAGATCTTTTACCTGAATTGGTAATCACAACTCAAGCACCGAGTATTGAAGTTGATTTCAAAGCTTTCTGGTAGAAAAAAGAATACTTCCTCCCTTACTTCTTAATGTCAATCTGTTCATAGAACATTAGGTTTATGAATTCTCCTACAAAAAAGTAAGTGATCAAAGACTTTTTTTTAATAAAAAATAAGCTTGGCTTGATGGGTATTCTAAAAATTAGAATGAAGAAGAACATTAGTAGCCTCTTGTACCTTTTGCCTAATAATTGGAGGTCCATCTCTAATAAGGATTATCACCCCATTGGAAGGATTCTAGTAATCTATAACAGTGACAATATTGACATAATTGGTTCCACTACGGCTAGCCAATTGATTCACTTACAAGTCTTTTCCAAACATCTCTACAAAGTCTTGGTTATTTCTATCGTTTATTTTCTCAATCATAGCTTTTAAAGACTTTCTTTGTGAAGTAAGACAAAAGAGCTAGCATATGGTATCTATAAGTTTTTGATTTACCATAGGGGGCAATTTTTTCACTTTGGAGCAATAAGGACAATAATGGGACTTTCTTAAGGAAAAACCATGAAAGAGGCTTATCCAATTTTCTTTGGTTGCAACATTTTCCCAATGCTAAGGTCTCTTTCCCCAACACAATCATTTCTGATCACTCTTGTATGGTTGCTAAGTTTTAACTAGACTATGCTATTCTTAACTATTCTTTTTGATTTAATAACTTCCTAACTTCTATATCTAGTTTTTTGGATGCTATTAGAAGAGGCTTTGGCTCTCACTTCTATGGATCCAAGAAATTTCAATATTCTATGAAAATTAAAATAATATGAGATGAAGGTGTTAAGTTGTCTATTTTGTACTAATTTTGGGATAAATTTCTTTAATGTGTTGAAATTATCGTGTGAAATTGATGGACTTGTTTCTAAATTGTTCTTAGGTGGTTTTCAATACATGAAAGATGAATTTGGACCAAAAAGATGGAAATAGAAGAAAGACAAATCGAATTTCTAGCTGGCCAAAAAAAAAAAAAGAAGACTAAGCGTGGGCATGCATAAGGAAAAGAATTTTCTTGTAGATCCGATTTTTAAATCAGATCCGACTAAATTCACGATTTTTCAAGATTTTGAAATTCAAATGTTGCCTTATTGATAGGGATTGATGACCTGAAGATCTAGAAGAGATAATTGATGAAGATCATGATAAGATGAAGGAGGGAAAGAATAAAAAAGGCATAAAAAGAAGTTTACTGTTCACGATGTACACTGTTCACTCAGGCGGAGAGCTGCTGTTTTTCTATTTCTGTAGAATTGTTTCTTTTTGGTTTTTTTTTCTTGCTTTTAGATTAGAAATTTCATATTTTCTAGGAAAAGACTAGAGATGGAAACTTTACATTTGGTTATTTCTTTGTTGATTTTCATTTTTGTTATGAGTTGCTAAATCCCTTTTCTTGGTTGAGGGAAATCATATTATCATCTATTATCTGTGAGATGTTCCTATAAAGTTTGTTTTGTTGATGAACATTGGGTGTCTTTCAAGTTACCTTTATAACTGGATTGGTTGATTTCTAGGTGCACAACTAGGAATTGATTCATTTAATGGCCAAATTAATAAAATATGACGTTCAGTTGTATTATCACAAGTGGCAATTAGGATTACCTTCTTTACGATAGAGTTGGAAATTCTAAGAAGACGCTTAACTAGATTAAATGCATGTCGTACATGTGTTGTCTTATTCATTGGTTTCTTAGTTCTTAATGCTATTAATTAATTGAACTTACGATCGTATCTAGGGTATTGATTGATAAGAATGCTTAGAATATATGTTTATACTCATTTACACTTAAGAGAAAACATCACCCAATGAATGTCTATTGATGAACTGAATTTTATATCAAGGATTAATATTTGTGTGATAACATCGGTGACCAGAAACTAAGGTTTGTCTATCAAATTTTCAGATCCAATTACTCTAGTTGATTTTCAATTTTGTCATTCTTTTCTAAATTGTTGTGAATTAAAGCCAAACCCCCCATTTTTTAAAGACCTTTTTTTAGTTTGCAACTTGTAAACTCTTTACTGTTACAAATACATAACTTTCTACTAATACATTAATTTGTATTGACGGAAGTTGGTTTCTTTATGAATTTGGCTGTAGGCGACAGCAATACCAAATTTTGGTGCTGTTGTCGGGGAATTTCTCGACGATATATGTATGTTACAAGAGTAGACAAAACAAGTCAGCTGCAATTTGATTTAGAGATCTAGAAAATAGCCAAGAGACTATGAAAACAATCAAAATAGCATAAACAAGCGCGGAAATCAGAAAGAATGGCTGCCAATCATACTCTTCACGAACTAGCCAAGCCTATGAATGCTCAACAGCCCCACTGCATTAACTTTCCAAATTTAGGTGATAACAATACTTTTGAATTAAAATCTAGGATGATTCATTTATTAGCTATTTTCAGGGGTTTACCAGGAGAAGATCCATACAAATACCTGAATGAATTTATCTTAGTTTGCATTGGAATGAAGCCGACGAATGTGACAGAAGAGCAGATTAAGCTAAGAACCTTCCCATTTTCTCTCAAGGATGATGCTCAAGATTGGTTGTACTATTCAGCTGGAGAAAACGTGTAAACATGGGATGAAATGAAGAGGCTCTTCTCTAAGAAATATTTTTCAGCATTAAGAGCGGCTATCATTCGGAAAGAAATATGTGGAATTCGAAAACATACCGGAGAAACACTCTACGAATATTGGGAAAGATTCAAGAAACTTTGCGCTAGTTGTCCACACCACCAAATAACTGGCCAACTATTGATTCAATACTTCTACAAAGGTCTTTCACTCACAGATAGGAGTATGATTGACGCTAAAACACCAACAGCCGCAACGGACTTAATCGCGAACATGACCTTACTTCTTTGGTGCGACAAATTGCGATTACGAAGAAAGAAGAAGCAAAGGTATGTAGAATATGTTCAATGTTATGACATTTCACTGATGTGTGTCTGCTTTTGCAGGATGAAAATGCAAAACATGTGAATACCGTGGGAGGTTTTGCTGGACCGAATCAAAGGAAGTACAACCCATTTTCCAACACCTACAATCCAAGGTGGTGTGATTACCTGAATTTGCATTATGGAAATCCTCAAGGACAACAAGAAACCATGAATTTCTAGTAGTATAGACAATCGTATGTGCCTCAACAACATCAAAATACAACACCCAATTCCAATGGTAAGCCCTCTTTGGAAGATATAGTTCAATCTTTGGCTACTAACACTTTGAAATTTCAGCAGAATACTGAAGCAAGTATCTGAAATATTGAAAATCAAATGAGCCAAATGGCAACTGCCATAAATAGATTGGAAGCACAAAATTTTGGAAGTTTTTCGGCAAAACCAGAGATTAATCCCAAACAAAATGCGAAGGCTATTACATTGAGAAATCATAAGGAATTGCAGGAACCACTTCTGAAAATCTCCAGAAGAGAGGTAGAAGATGAAGCAACACAAAAGGCACTTGCCAAACCAGAAAAAACAGAATCAACTCCACAGAATATGATGGTTCCGCCCCTTTTTTCGAGCCAATTTGCCAAGGCAAAGAAGGAAGAGCAATAGAAGGACATATGGGAGACTTTATGAAAAGTTCAGGTAAATATTCCTCTACTTGATGCAATTAAATAGATTCCACGATATGTAAAATTCCTTAAGGAACTTTGCACTTCAAAGAGGATATTAAAATTTTATGAGAAGGTGTAAATGGGGGAGAACGTTTAAGCTATTTTACAAAAGAAAAAGATTCCACCCAAATGTCAAGACCTAGGTTTGTTCTCTATCCCATGTCAAATTGGTGATTTGCGAATTGAAAAAGCTATGTTAGATTTAGGTGTGTCCATAAATGTCATGCCATATGATGTTTATAAATCTTTAAATGTAGGACCTCTTAAAGAAACTAATGTAGTGATTCAATTAGCGGATCGTTCAAATGCTTATCTGAAGGATGTGTTAAAAGACATTTTGGTTCAAGTAAGGAGTATGCTTTTTCAGACTGACTTCTATATTTTGCAGATAAGGACTGATGATACATCTTCTTTAACCCCGATTTTATTCGAAAGGTCATTCTTGAAAACTATTAGAACGAAAATTGATGTTCATGATGGATGTTTAACTATGGAATTTGATAGTGAATTAATTAAGTTCAATATTTACAATGCTATGAAAATTTCGGATGATGGACAACTTATTGTTTTTGTGGATTTTATTGACACATGGGTGTAAGAAAATTTGATTTTGAAAGCAAAAGATGAGCTTGAAATAATCTTGGAAGTGGAAAATACATCACAGTGGAAGGACAACCAAGAATCAGTTTTGCCCAAGGATCAAATGGAGATGCTAGTATACAAAATGGAGGACATCGAACCATTGCTCAACTAGCTACCATACATGGAGATGTCTAGAAGTAATGATAAGTTATTGCCGTCATTGGCTCAGCCACCACAGTTGCAGTTGAAGAGTTTACCTAGCCATTTGAAGTACATCTTTTTAGGTGAGGAAGACGTGTTACCCGTTATAATATCTAATCAACTCACGGTTTTGCAAGAAAGCCAACTGATTCACGTGTTAAAGGAGAATAAGGAAGCTTTCGGTTGGATAATGGTTGATTTGAAGGGCATTAGTCCCACTTTTGCATGCTCCAAATTTTGATGGAGGATGAAGCAAAGGAGGTGAGGTAACCCAACGTCTTCTAAGTCCACCCATGATGGAAGTGGTGAAGAAAGAAATTTTGAAACTTCTTGATGTTGGCATTATTTATCCAATTTTGGATGGCAATTGGGTAAGTTCTTAAGTAGTTTCGAAGCAAACTGCGGTAACTGTAGTTGAAAATAGTGATGGTGAGTTAATACCAACTCGTGTTCAAAATGGTTGGAGAGTTTGCATAAATTATAGGAAGCTTAATTCGGTTACTAGAAAAGATCATTTTCCACTTCCGTTTATTGATCAAATGCTTGAAAGACTTGCAAGTAAATCTCACTATTGTTGTTTAGATGGCTATTAAGGATACCACTAGATTCTAGTAGCACCCAGAAATCAAGAGAAAACAACTTTCACATGTCCATTCGGCACCTTTTCTTACCGAAGAATGCCATTTGTATTGTGTAACGTAACCGCGACGTTTCAAAGGTGTATGGTAAGTATTTTCTCTAATCTTATGGAAAATTGTATGGAAAATTTTAGCGATGATTTCACGGTCTATGGAGATTCTTTTGAAACATGCATTGTCAACCTTGAAAAAGTGCTTAAACGTTGCGTTGAAACTAATTTGGTTTTAAATTATGAAAAATGTCATTTCATGGTTGATCAAGGAATAATTTTGAGTCATACTGTCTCTTCTAAGGGAATTGAAGTCGATAGCGCTAAGATAGATGTTTTTTGATCTTTATCTTACCCCGCGACTGTGTGAGAAGTTCGTTCTTTTCTTGGCCATGCAGGATTTTACTGGCGACTTATCAAGGACTTCTCCAAAATTATGCAACCCATGTGTAGACTACTCCAAAAAGACGTGAAGTTTGATTTCAACGAGCCATGCAAAAATGTGTTTGATGAACTCAAGAAACGACTCACTACAGTTCCAATTATTTAGCCACTGAAATGGGATATGCCTTTTTAGCTTATGTGAGATGCTTCGGATTATGCAGTTGGTGTCGTGTTGAGCCAAAAAGTAGACAAGGTATCTCAAGTTATTTATTATGTGTCAATGACACTTATTGATGCCTAGAAGAACTATTCTATGATGGAGGAGTTTTTAGCAGTAGTCTTTGAACTAGAGAAGTTTTAGTCATATATATTGGGGACGAAGGTGATCATCTATTCAGACCATATAGCTCTAAAATATTCGGTGAATAAGAAAGAAGCCAAGCTGAGGTTGATTCGACGGTTTTTACTTCTTCAAGAATTTGATTTGGAAATCCGCGACAAGAAAGGAACTGAAAACTTGGTGGCCGATCATCTATGCAAGATCACTCCGAGTACCATATCTAATATTCTTCATGATAAATTTCTGGATGAAAGTCTCTTTGCAATTCAACTGGTAATTCCATGGTATGCGGACATAGTAAACTTTTTGGTGACTAAGTCTTTACTTAGTGACCTATCTAGAGCTAAAAGACATAAAATTAAGCAAGAGGCTAAATATTACATTTAGGATGAACCTCATCTTTGGAAATTTCATTCTAATCAGATTGTTAGGAGATGTGTCACAGATGATGAAATTCTGTCAATTTTACATTTTTTTCATTCATCTGTGTGTGGGGAACACTTTGGTCCCAAGAGAACTGCTAAAAAAATTATGGAATGCGGACTGTTTTGATCTAAGTTGTTTTATGACTCTTACATGTTTTGTAAGTCTTGCAATCATTGTCAAAGAACAAGTAACATAGGATTTAGAAATCAAATGCCACTCACGAACATCCTGGTATGTGAGATTTTTGATGTTTGGGGAATAGACTTTATGGGTCTTTTTCCTTCTTCCTTTGGTAAGAATTACATTTTGTTAGTTGTGGTTTATGTTTCGAAATGGGTGGAAACTAAAGCTACTTTATCTGACAATGCTAAAACTGTTATATAATTTGTTAAATCTAACATTTTTTCAGGTTCGGAATGGCTCAAGCTCTCATTAACGATCAAGGAACCTATTTCTACAACAAGATTTTGAGGCTTTAATGAAGAGATGTGGTATCACACATCGCGTCTCTGCAGCCTATCATCCGCAAACAAGTGGACAAGCTGAAGTGTCCAATAGGGAGATCAAATCCATACTGGAAAAAGTGGTGAATCCAATCAGAAAAGATTGGAGCTTATGATTGGACGATGCTTTGTGGGCGTACCGAACTTCTTACAAAACTCTGATAGGTGTGTCACCATACAGGTTAGTTTTCTATAAACCTTGTCATTTACCTGTAAAAATAGAACATAAAGCTTATTGGTCTGTGAAGCAGTTGAACATAGATCAGGTAGAAGTTAGTAACAATAGGAAATTGCAATTGCAAGAGTTAGAAGAGATTCGTAATGAAGCGTATGAAAATGCAAAAATTTATTAGGAAAAAACAAAAGCTTTTTATAATAAAATGATTTCTAGGAAACAATTTCCAACTAGACAAAAAGTTATTCTTTATTATTCGAAGCTTAAGTTATTTCCTAGGAAATTACAATCTCGTTGGCTGGGACCTTTTATTGTTACTAACGTTTTTTGACATGGTGCGGTAGAAATTCAAGGTTTAGATGCCTCTAAGGTATTTAAAGTTAACGGACATCGCCTGAAGCCATATTATGAGAACTTTTCGGTTGAGCAAGTGTAAGAAATAGAGTTGGTATCCCCAACCTATTTCTAATCAGGTAAGTAATGAAACATGTCCAACTAAAGACTTCAAAGAAGCATATTCGGGGAAACCCGTAAATTTTCAGGTTTGTTTATGCTTTTTATTTTTCAGTAGTTTTCATTTTTATTTTTATTAGGCTTATTTCATTTTAGTTAGGAATTTAATTTTAAGTAATTTAGCATTTTCAATTCCATAATTTTTATCTTTAAAAAAATAAAGAAGCATTATTTTCCCTCTTCTTTTATATTTTTGCTTCTTTATTCTTATGTTATAACATTGCCGACAATGTTGGACTAGGTGTGGGGGAATTGGAAAACATGTGTGTGACTATGTGTGGATTTGCCTTTTGTTGATTTTCTTTTTGTTAAATTTTTTGGATTAAAATTTTCTATTCTTTGCATGCTTGTGTTGTATGTTGAGCCATAAAATTTTGTCATATTAGTTTGGATGAGATTGAGGGTGTGCATGAAATTAAATTGGGCTATGTGAG
Organism: Erythroxylum suave; assembly: GCA_027563595.1. Classification (NCBI taxonomy): domain Eukaryota; kingdom Viridiplantae; phylum Streptophyta; class Magnoliopsida; order Malpighiales; family Erythroxylaceae; genus Erythroxylum; species Erythroxylum suave. The sequence continues at coordinate 29,323,477 of JAOSBN010000005.1, forward strand.
TTTAAGGTGAATCATATTGATTGATTGCAATAACTGATCTTGTAAACTTAGTCAAAATCTTGACATTTGAGTAATGAGGTAGTTGTGAAATTAAGGTGAATTCTTGAATTAAACTTGTGAGTGGATTTGAGCTTTAATGACAACATCTTTATGTCATTCTATTTTCTTGTATTATGTGATGCTCCTCTAACCAAGTTTGCCTTCAGAACTTGTACTTAACCAGATTGAATTTGTTTGATTACATGGGCTATGAAAATGATTAAGGCCTTCTTTGTTTTTACACCCTTTAGCTTAAAAATGACCACCTAGTTATTTTTCCTTTGCAAACACTTTTGAGCCTTTAACCTTGATGTTTTTTTTTTCAATTAATCACCTTACTTTGAAACCCAAAAATCCCATTATCTTTACCCTATCACAAGTTGAATGAAGTATTGAGTAAGCATTTGATTTTGGGACTTTTGTTCTATATTGTATTCTGTAATATTTTTATAAGTACTTCTACTCATGTGTTTGTTAAATTATGCTACTATTATTTTCTCTTGTTTTTATTGTTCTCCCTTGTTGATGAAAAGAAAAAAAGGGGAAAAAAGAAAAAGAAAAAGAAAAAGAATAAAGCATAGTAGCATTAGTTAGTAATGAGTAGTGTAGTCCCTTTTATTCACGTGTTATCTCATAATTTGAATTTGAGTGTCCCTTCTACTTGATACTTTGTGAATGCTTGTGATTAACCTTTGCCATTTTTATCTTACCTTTGAACCTAGCCCCATTATAACCCATAATAAAGTCTTTTTGATCTATGAGCTCATGTAATTTAAACGAATGATAACTGGTGAATTTGAATGCCTATGGTAGTGCAATCTGTTAGAGGGAGATTTGAGAGAAACACTTTGATCTTAGACACCTAAGCATAAGAGAGAAATTTGTGAGAAGAATTCTCCTTGGTTTTATATTTGCCTTTGAACAAGAATGTCTTACTTTGACTTTGTTTATTTGTATTGGTGAAAAGTGATTATGAGGTATGTTGCAACCTAAGTCTTGCTGGCCCAAGTTAACAGATTGTGTGCACTTAATCTTATAAAGGAAGAATTGACAAAGTGTAGTGGTTTGACATATTTGCTCTAGGGAGAGCAAAAGTTTGGTGTAGGGGAATTTGTTAAGTTGTCAATTTTGTACTAATTTTGGGATAATTTCTTTACTGTGTTGAAATTATTGTGGAAATTGATGGACTTGTTTCTAAATTGTTCTCAGGTGTTTTTCAACAAATGAAAGATGAATTTGGACCAAAAAGATGGAAATAGAAGAAAGAAAAGTCGAATTTCTAGCTAGCAAAAAAATAGATGACGCTTGGGCACACATAAGGAAAAGAATTTTCTAGTAGATCTAATTTTCAAACCAGATTTGATTACATTCAAGATTTTTCAAGATTTTGAAATTCAAATGTTGCCTTATTGATGGGGATTTACGACTTGAAGATCTAGAAGAGATCATTGTTGAAGATCATGATAAGAAGAAGGAGGGAAAGAATAAAAAAAGGCCTAAAAAGGAAGTATACTGTTCACGACATACACTGTTCACGCAGGTGGAGAGCTGCTATTTTTCTATTTATGCTGAATTGCTTCTTTTCAGTTTTTTCTTGCTTTTAGATTCGAAATTTCGTATTTTCTAGGAAAAGACTGGAGATGGAGACTTTATGTTTGGATATTTCTTTGTTGATTTTCATTTTTGTTATGAGTAGCTAAATCCCTTTTCTTGGTTGAGAGAAACCATGTTATCATTTATTATGTGTGAGATGTTCCCATAAAGTTTGTTTTGTTAATGAACATTGAGTGTCTTCCAAGTTACCTTTATAACTGGATTGGTTGATTTCTAGGTGCGCGTAACTAGGAATTGATTCATTTAATAGCTAGATTAATAAAATATAATGTTCAGTTTTATTAATCACAAGTGGCAATTAAGATTACCTTCTTTACGTTAGAGTTGGAAATTCTATAAAGACACTTAACTAGATTAAATACATGTCGTACATGTGTTTTCTTGTTCATTGGTTTCTTAGTTCTTAATGATATTAATCAATTGAACTTACGATCGTATCTAGGTTATTGATTGATAATAATGCTTAGAATACATGTTTCTACTTATTTAAACTTAAGAGAAAACATCACCCAATGAATGTTTATTGATGAACGAAATTTTATATCAAGGATCCATATTAGTTTGATAACATCGGTGACCTGAAACCAAGGTTTGTCTATTATATTTTCAGATCTAGTTATTTTAGTTGATTTTCAATTTTGTCATTCTTTTCTAAATTGTTGTGAATTAAAGCTAAACCGCCTCCCCTTTTTTTTTTATACCTTGTTTTAGTTTTGAACTCGTAAACTCTTTACCATTAAAATTTCTCGTAGGAACGATACCCACTTTCCACTACTATACTAATTTTCATTGACAGAAGTTAGTTTCTTTTTGAATTTGGTTGTAGGCTATAGCAGTACCAGAAGTTAAAGCCTTTAATGAAATAAATGTAGGGGATATTCATCATTTTTTGAACAATACCCAAACTGCTCTTAATAAAGCTCAAAATAATATGTACATCAATCCCACTTGTCCAAGGCTCCAAGACTCAGAAATAGTGCACTAAACAACTACTCAGAAGTAGTTAAGTTCGATACTCTCTATTGAAACAAAGATATAAGATTAAATGGTTACTTGATGGTTCCAAGTATACAACTTTCTTTCATAGATCTATCACTACAAAGAAAGCCTCAAACAAAATTTACACATGAAAGAAATGGATCTTTGTTTCAAACCCAAAGTCATTTAATCTATGAAGCTACTTGTCATTCTCAAACCCTTTTAGGCTCTCGTTCTTTTGCCTACTCCTCTATAACATTTATTGAAGAAATAGTTTAACAAAAAATGTCTACTCAGGAAGTGGAAGCTCTAGCCTCTCCTGTTACTTGATCTGATGTTTAAAATGCCTTGACGTCTCTAGCTCTTCATAAAGCTCTAGGACTTGATGGCTTCAACATACATTTCTTCACTAGAAAAGTGGTGCATTGTATGCAATATGGTCTCTGAAGCAATCTTGGCACTCTTTAATAGTGGAAAGCTTCTCAAGGCTGTAAATAACACATTCATTACTTTAGTTCTTAAAGGGAAATAGCACAAGTATTTAAAAGACTACTGACTCATCTTATACTGCAACTCTATTCACAAAATCATTTCCAAAGTGATTGCTTTAAAATTACAGCCTATATTTCCTGGACTTATTGATTCATCTCAATCTGTTTACATCCCTAAGAGAAAAATTGGAGATAATATTGCATTAGCTCAAGAACTACACCAGAAAGAACAGCAGGAAAGATTTGGCACTAAAAATTGATTTCCAAAAACTTATGGCATGGTTAATTGGTACTTCATTCTCAACATTGTCAAAGCCTTTAGTTTCCCTGATATTTTCAAACAATGGATTCACCAATGCATGTCAATTGTTTCATTCAAAATTTTAATGAATGGTGAGGCTACCAAACATAATAATGATGCTAGAGGAATTAAATAAGGTGAACCCATCTCTCCACACTTGCTCTTTGGTCTCTGAAGTTTTATGTAGACTGCTCAGAAGTAATGCCACCAAAAAAGGATTATTAAAATTTCATTCTAAATGTAAGAAGCTTAATTTAGTTAGTCTAAGTTTTGTTGATGACATGTTTGTCTTCTCAAATCTAACATTTGCTAAGCTTTCAAAGTTTTCAATAACATTTCAAGCTTTATTATCAATAAGGATACGTTCAACTTGTTTACTTTAGAAAGTGCAACTCAATTTGCAGTTACTGTCACTAATTACTAGCTTTAAGTTGAATCATTTATCTATTAAATATATGAGTATTCTTATCTCCTTAACTAAACCTATACTATCAGAATTCAAGCCTCCTATTGAAAAAATCAGGTGCAAGATGGGAAGTTAGTCCTGCAGGTCACGTTCCCAACCTAGCAGATTTCAACTGACATATGTACTTTCTTCTCTAAGTACATACTGGGCCTTTCATATTGTCTTCCCATAGGCCGTTATCAAGACTGTAGAAATTTTTTTTCAAAACTTCTTATGATTAGCTAGTAGTAGTAAAACCAAAATCAACTAAATAAGTTGGTGTGAGGTTCACTTGCCTAAAAATCGTGAAGTTCCTAGTATTTTGCCTATCAAAAACCTCAATTCTGTTCTCTTATTAAAAGGTTATAGAGACTCATCCAAGATCCACAAACATTGTGGGTTAAAGGGGTGCATACATACTACATCAAGGATAAAAACATCTAGGCTGCTAGATTCCAACAACTTCACTTGAAGATTTAGAACATCTATTCTTTTAGTTTCAATAAACTAGGAACCTATGGCAAGTGGTTCTTAAGTTTTGTAATATTTAGCAATCCCCCTATTCTTTGGACTAGGAGTATTAAATGGAATCTGGACACCGAGATGAAGTTTGAAGGGGATCTTTAGATTAGCTTTTAGCTAGTTAGTCTTTGGTTTATTAAATGGAAGAAATCTCAAATATCTTCGCTAATAATGCCATTACCAAAGAAAGTCGTTTACAAGTTATACATGTCAGAATTAGAGTACACGTCTTTGTTTGCAAGGAAAAACATTCATTTAGCCAACAACAACTTACGAAGTGGAGAATTTATTAACACTTTCTTATTCTAGGTAAGATTATTATAGTCCTATTTAACATACCAGTCTTTTGATTTCTTGTAGTAGTTGATATTCATCCTTCTTGGATGCTCTTGTATTCATTAAAAACATTATTGTTCAGCTTTTCAAGGCTAATATATTTATTATTTTTAAAAAAAAGATGGCGTAAGTATAAGTATCAAGTTCTATTTAAACTATTGTTTACGAGGGTAGTGTATGAAATTTGGAGAGATGGAAACCTGCCATTATTTTGTGATCAAACCAAACACTAAGAGGCACTTTTCAAAGAATTAGCATTTGTATAGATTTAGATTGTATTACAAGTTGTAAGAGTTTAAGTGCATCATGATTCCTTTAATTTCTTTGATTTCCTTGTACCTTTGTAAGACATTTTGACCACTACAATTCCATTTATTTCTAAAAAATAAACTCGTTAATCATACGATTTTTCTCTTTATTGTGCAGTTTGTTTCCATGAAGTTTTCAACTTGAGCTTATTTTCAATTAATCGTGTTGGGAGGTTAGAGAGAGAGAATCAGCGAGATTTCTTAGAGAGAGAAAACGTGACGAAAGTAAATCTATTTGCGAGCTCTATCGTGGTTTCTGGACTTGTCGGCATTCTGAGAGGGAGGCATGACAACCCTCGAACAAGAGGGACAGCACCCCAAAAGTAGTCGCACGTTGGCGGCGGCTCCGTCCCCGACCCCTGCTCTTTCGTATAGTGCGGCGGTGCAGGGACACCAGTTGGTGGACAGCCCACTGGACGAGGAAGCATGGCCTGACGAGGATCCTATTGAGCTTGAGGAGGGTGATATCCTCCATCGCACAGGGAAGCATGGGGCGGGTATAGCGCTGTCCACACGGTTGAAGGAAAAACTCGATAAACAATGGGAGAGGGCGGTGATCATTAAACTTCTTGGGTGGTCCATCGGGTTCCGACTGTTGTACTCTCGTCTGAAGGCACTCTGGACATCGTGTGGTCCCATGAAGCTAGTCGACCTGGAAAACGATTTATATCTCATCAATTTTGTGCAAGAAGCGGACTACTTCCACGCCCTTACTGACGGACCGTGGATGATCTTCGGTCAGGTGCTCACGGTGCAACGGTGGTTCTCTGCATTCCGGCTGTCCCAGGGTGTACCGACTCGGGCTGTGGTTTGGATACAATTTCCGAACCTCCCTCTCGCCTGATATCACCCATAGATCCTCAATGCGCTTGGCAACTTAGTTGGGACAACAGTGCGGCTCGATGAAGCCATACGTCTAGCCCAGCGCGGAATATTTGCTAGGGTGGCCGTCGAGCTTGATCTCCGGCACTCAGTTCGGTCTTGTGTGGAGCTTGATGGCGAACTCCTGCGGGTAGCATATGAAGGCCTGCCTCACCTGTGCTATTCCTGCGGATGTGTGGACCATGACACCAGCAGCTATCCGACGACGATGACCTCGTCTGCTTCTGATGCTTCCCCGTCTTCCCGCGTGAATGTTGACATAGGTACCGGGAGGACCATTGGCTCCGAGATGGTGCAGACGCCCGCGCTGCATACCGACTACGGCCCCTGGACTCTGGTGTAGCGTTGATGACTGCCGCCGAAGGAGTCGTGCCTAGGACGGGAGTCTTCCACACGCCAACGGTTAGCACCTGGGAGCGTGGCCAATAGGTTTGTAGCGTTGCCAGAGGAGACCGTTGAGGGAGCAGACGCGACGCGTATGGTAGGGACAACGGTTACTTTCTTGGCAGCTGGGATGGGACAGTGTATGCATGTGAAAGGGTCGACCGTCACTGCAACATCCCACTACCATAGGGTACATACCCAAACTTTCAGGAACGTTCAAGTACATATCCTATAATAATGGTATGTTAGAGTAAAACAGATCCAACTTACACATGGCATCATCTAACATAATTAGAAGTCATCAAATTTTTAAAAACCATTCACTTCATTCATTCATAAAGCTTACACTGTTTCCATCAAACAAATATTTACAAAAACCTTATACAAGTGCTAGCAACACTACAAAAATGACAAAAACTGTATCACTTCTGATGTCAACTGACAGACCTCTGAGACATTTCTTTATCCAAAAGATTCCTTAAGTCCTGACTAAGGAACTAGGTCTCCTGTCTCGTACCTGAAAAGCCACATTGCAATTTT
>JAOSBN010000005.1:29330416-29345175 GCA_027563595.1 Erythroxylum suave
CTTAATAGACCACTTCAGATTTTCTACCCATATGATTTCGGGTCTATCTTACATAATTCATATGGTAGGGTAAATGATAAAATTAGGCAATACTTCCTTCTGGAAAGTTGTTCTAAATTGTCTTAAGTTTCTAACGACTCCAAGATCATCCAATTTGATTCAGTATTCAATGAGGTATGCACAAAATACCTCAGACTATGCACATGTGCGCTTTTGGCTAGCACATGATCATACCCTCTAATTATAAAACTCATATCTTTCAGCTCAGATATCCAAAAATTACAAAATTTATACCAATTTAAATCTAAGAGAATAAGCTAAAACTTTGGTGAAGACACTTCAGCCTAATTAGGCCCACAGCAATACAGTTTATTCAATAACCACAGAACATGATTTCTGTCCCTGATATTGCTTCAGCTTAAGCTACAACTCAATTACATGCTAATTTTGAAAATCTTAGAGACAGAACCAAAATTAGACTTCTTCAATAAAGTTGTAAAATTATGTCTCTAATTTAATATGAAGCAAACATCAACCCATTCAGAAATCTACAGCTTATGTTATAATTAGAAAACTGAAACATGATCATGAAAATTTTCCACTTCATATCATTTCAGCAGATTTCCACACTTTCATCCTATCAATCACTTTCAAATTAATTAAGATAACTCTAAAATTTTATAGAGAGAAATGAAAATGTCTTGGGAATCCATTGGTCTAAGCTTCAAGTTATTTGGAGCTCGGATGAAAAAGTTATAAAAAAAAGAGTCAGAACTATTCAATATGAGAAAGCTTGATTATGCATTACCACCTTCTACAGTACAATCACGATTTTTTTACACGTTAATCTTCCAGATTTTCTTTGCAGAAATGCTTCTCCATCTTCTTCCTCTCTTCTACTAAATCCCTCATCTCAAACTTATACCCTTATATTTACTCCTTCATTTGTACACTTATCTTATGCTAAAACAACTCAAAATGCAAGATTAGTTACAAATGCCAAAACCAGAAATTTTTTTACCACTATTCATCATCTTCAACCTTTGTTTATAACATTTTCTGCACTTTCTCTCTTTTCACTTACCCCATCGTCTCTAATTTATACTCTTTGCCTTTCTACTTCTATTCCACTTCAACTTACTCCAAAATATCAAAAACAAGACTCATATACGACAACGTCATTTTTCTGCTCTCTTTATCTCTCTAGCACGCAAACTTCATCTTCTCCACCAAAAACTCCTCTTTTCTTATTTTTCCCACTTTTACACTTCATATCTCCTACATCCATTACATAACCCAACTTTCCTTCTCTCCTTTCAGTTCAGCAACTCACAACAATTCAACAAATCCAAAGTTCATACTTAATCATCAAAATCCAAAATCTCACCTTCACTTTCTCCCTCTTCTGTATTTTTTTTTCTGCATTTCTCATTTTCTTCAACACCTTTATTACACTACATCACTTAAATTGTTCCCTTAATTCTAAGCTCATTCAAATTCATCTCCGTTAACACTTCATATATTGTTTTTAGGCACGAACAGAATATCAACTAACAACCATATACGTTTTTCTTAAAACCAGAACAGGGGACATATGACTCAATCCAAAACCAGAACATGGGACATATAAGTCAATCCATAATCTATTTCCTATAGTTTTCTTTGAACAATTTCCAGATCTCAAATCCATCATCTAGTTCATAAACTACTGTAACCTCACTTTTCAAACCCATGCATGCATGTTTATACTAACACCGTAAAATCCTCAACAGAGCTACTTACTTGGTTATTTGCAGCAGTAAAAGTAAATCAAAGGCACAAAAATTCCACAGTTGAATTTTTAACAAAAACTCTAGTATAGATAGTAATGAACAGAGCTTCGGTAATCACCCAAATGCTTCTCTCCCTCATCCAGAAACACATGTGGTAACGTATGTCCCTTGCATGTGAGCCACGTGGCTACATGCAAGGCTTCCAAATGTCACTATTTCATTAGTCCATAATACTCCAATTTTTTTTAAAAAAATTCCTAAAATTTTCAAAAATTTCAAAATATTACTAATAGTCTCCAAATAATATTTTCAGCTCAAAACAATTTACCAAAATATCAAAATATCCAAAATATACCGAAATGGCCAAATCACAATTAATACACTCCAATTTAATCCACAATTTTCACTTATAATTCAAATTTACTCGGAAATGCCAATGAATGCATGTACAATCATATGAATGTGCAAAATAAATGAGTATGTCACAATTAACTTATGCATGATGTGCATTTTCCTAAGTTCACAATATTTTCTCCTAAATTACTACTCTAGCCTTAACATGGGTATCGGGATGTTACAACTCTCCCCTCCTAACAAAAATTTCGTCCTCGAAATTCTTACCTGAATGATCAAATAGGTAGGGGTATTGAGTCCTCATATGCTCCTCCGTTTCCCATGTGGCTTCTTCACTAGAATGATTTTTCCAAAGGACTTTCACCATTGGAATCACCCGGTTCCTCAATTGCTTATTTTGATAGCCAATTATCTTAACTGGTTCTTCTACATAGCTCAGATTATTAGAGACTTCAATCTCCTGAGTCGGTATCACATGAGTTGGATCCGACCGATATCGCCTAAGCATGCTTACATGAAACACGTTATGTATCTGAGCCATTTCAAAAGGTAAGGCTAATTTATAAGCCAATGGTCCAATTCTTCCAATTATCTCATATGGACCAATATACCTTAGACTTAACTTCTCCTTTTTGCTAAATCTCAGTACACCTTGCCAAGGTGATACTCTCAGAAATACTCTGTCACCAACTTGGTACTCCATATCTCTCCTGTGTTGATCAACATAGCTTTTCTGTCTATCTTGTGCCATTTTAATTCTACCGCAGATCAATTTTACCTTATCAATGGTATCTTAAATCAATTCTGAGCCTTTAACAGTTCTTAGACCCTTTTCATCCTAGTATAAAGGCGAACGACACTTTCTGTCATACAACGCCTCATATGGAGCCATACCAATACTACTATGGTACTGATTATTGTAAGCAAATTCAATCAAAGTTATATATTTATCCCATGCTCTTTGAAACTCCATAACACAAGCTCTGAGCATATCCTCGACAGTCTTGATCGTTCTCTCACTCTGACCATCTGTATGAGGAAGAAAGGTCGTATTGAAATTCAGTTCGGTACCTAAAGCTGTCTGTAAACTACCCCAAAATCTCGAGGTAAATCTAAGATCTCTGTCCGAAACTATGGACACTGGAACCCTATGTAATCTCACAACTTCATCCACATATCGCCGAGCCAACTGATCTAGTGAAAGATTTTTTCTCACTGGCAAAAAATGAGCCGATTTGGTCAGTCTATCTACAATGACCCAAATGGTATCATGTTGTCTCGGAGTCCTCGGCAAACCTATAATGAAATCCATTGTGATTCATTCCCATTTCCACTTCGGAATAGGTAGTGAATGCAATTTTCCAACTGGAGCCTGATGCTTAGCCTTAACCTGTTGGCAAATTAGGCATTTAGACACAAACTCTGTTATTTTCCTTTTCATACCAAGCCACCAGTAATGTTGTTTCAGCGTGTTATATATCTTGGTAGTACCAGGATGCAACTGACGTGTACGCACAATCTCGGCAAATACCTGGGAGTCCCGTTACTCCACGAGCACCCGACCAGGAGCACGTATTAATACTTGCTCAACCAAGTACAATCCTGCCTAGCAGGTTGGAAAGCCCGGAATTTGTCCCTCGCTGGTCGGATTACTCTTTCCCAATCGGTCCTTGTGGCTTTACCAACCTATACCATGCAAACGGTGCGCCTCCCCCGTCACCTTTACGATGAGCTTGAGGTGACCATGTGCAAATTCATATGGGTCTCGATAGGAGGGCAATCAAAACAGCATCTAGTGAAATAGGAGGAGGTGTGCCGCCCAAAAGCAGTAGGGGGCCTTGGGCTTAAGCGAATTCGGGTTTCCAATGATTCCCTTCTCTCCAAGCTCGGGTGGGAGTTGATCACGAACCCTACGACCTTATGGGCTAGGGTCCTCCGCGCAAAGTACAGATGGGACACTAATACTATTCCCCTATCGATGGCTCGCGCCGGAGCCTCCGCCTGTTGGCGGGGTATTAACAGCCGTCTGGCCAATGGTGCGCTGGGGCTTAGTCTGAACCTTGGGGACTGGTCAATGTATCCGCTTCTGGGTGGATAACTGGATCCCGACCTGGGGCCCTCTTATTGATCATGTGACCGCCCCTCCCCCGGCCAGTGCTTTAGCCTGTACCGTATTGGACTATCTCATTGACGCTGGGGAGTGGCAATGGAACTCGTTCACGCCTTATCTACCTGACGCAATCTGTTTGGATTTGGCCAGTCTCCAGCCACCCAGTGTCCAACTGGGGGAAGACCAGGTTGTTTGGGGACCTACTCCCCATGGGCGATTTACAGTAGAATCAGCATATAGCCTTATTGAAGACCAAACCACGGAGGACGGGTCCAGGATTTAGGACCTCATCTGGAAATGGCCTGGACCGCAGCGTATTCGGGTCTTCCTATGGCTGGCCGCCAAGTCCAAGTTGCTCACCAATCAACATCGAGTAACCAGGCATCTTTCTGACGATAGTAGCTGCCACGTGTGCGGGCACGAGGAAACTATCCTTCATGTCCTACGCGATTGCCAGAGAGTGCGCGATTTCTGGCTTCAATTCTCGGCCATAACGGGGAATATGGAATTTTTCACCCAAACACAGGACTGCTAGATGCTGTTTAATTTACGGCAACAGCACCGTGGCTCTCAGGTAGGGTGGGCCCGAGTTTTAGGAGTTGCTTGTTGGTATCTTTGGAAATGGCAGAACCATAGTATTTTTGACGACGGCTTTCTCTGGCTGGCGACGGGGTCGAGGGCCATCTGGGATTATGTAAATTGGATTGAGCGTGCGCGTATCACTGAATCCCGAGTGTTCCCCCAGCGTGGGCTAGCCCCGGGCCAACCGGTTGGTTGGCTCAAACCCCCAGCGGGGTGGATCAAACTGAACACCGATTGGGCGGTTAAACAGGATCCTCACGTTACCACCATGGGGGACCTTTTCCGGGATCGCCTCGGCTAGTGGTGCGGGGGTTTCCTTCACAATATTGGTGGGGGCTCCTCGCTCACCGCGAAACTTTGGGGAGTCCACTCGGGTCTCACATTCGCCTGGGAGCGGGGCTATCGACGTATCATTGTGGAAGTGAACTCTGTACAGGTTATTAATCTTATATCTTCATCCAATCTCATGCTGACCGAGAATCATGTTTTGCTTGCAAGTATACGGGATCTGCTCTACCGTAATTAGGAGGTGACGATCCAGCTCGTGTATCGAGAAGAAACCAGTGTGTAGATTGTTTGGCTGAGCTAGTTGTCCTATCACGTTCAGGCCTGCATTTCCTTCAGGAGGCCCCGCTGGTTATCACTGAATTGCTGGCAAATGATATGAACGGCACCCTGTATCACCGTCTGTGAGTTCACGTTGTGTCCGTCTTATTAGCAAAAAAAAGAAAAAAAGAATCAGAAAGTGCCAATATCAAATCATTACATCACTGTAAGTTCTCCATCTCAAAGCCACGTTAAAAACCGCCTACCGAGGTACTAATGCACATGAAAATGATCTGGTGACACGAAAAGAAATAAGACCATAATTAAAATTTCTTGATTGTGAATGCACTTGATATTGGCTGGAGATCGGTAAGAATTAGAGACTTGAGGCATATGTCTCTTTCTATAGCCACTGAGCACAAGGGGTCAACAATAAAGCACAACGAAATTTGTGATTGGTAATTGGAACTCTTCTTTCACGCGGTCATGCAGTGCCACACGTAATCATATGCATTATTTTATCGAAGGCATGTGAGTGGGAACAGTGATCATCATTTTGGCTCTTCAACGCACTTCCCGCCTGGAAAGAAGATCCCGCCCATGTTCACCGGCGACGAAGTCCTTGTCTTCAGGGTCAAGCTATTAGTGCTATAGCTGGCTAGAATTAGTACATGATAAGCAGAGAAGTAGCTATCATTGAACTAGTAAAAGGCAGGTAACTAATTTGATGTTTTTGGCAAGGCTAAGTAATATCTAGGCATAGGTAACAAAACATAAAAATAGCAATTTAGCATCTAATCCATTGTCTCTAATTACTGCCTTAAGTGCTGTTAAGAAGTTATAATTGTGTATATGACTCTTCGAGAACTTTGGTAATGACTGAATCCAAAATGGCACAGAAGAATGGACAGTTCAAAGGCCATGTAATATACAAGCCATATAGTTAGCGTTTTCACTGGTCTTGGAGCCTAGGGATGATGTTTATGTTTAGGGGGGTATTCGCTTCTCATAAATTTTGTGAAGGGTCCAGACTTTCATTAGAGATTGTCAAACTATATTTAATGCCGGCCCCTAGATTCTAGCGTTCCACATTACTAATGCTTAATCAAATTCTTTCACCTAATTAATTAGTCTTTATCTTTGAGTTGTTAAATCACCTTCTCTTCCCCTTTATTCCAATATTTTTGTCACCACCTAGTAGCTTAAAACACCCTCTACATACCTCCCTTGGCCTGCACTCTTGTGGGCACTTGAAACCGTTGCTTAATGAGAGAATGGCTCTTTCTCTACTCAAACGCACAACCATTCGCTCGCTACTCTTCCCTCTCCTCCTCCTCCTCCATGCTCAAATGGCCCTATCGACCAACATTGAAGACTATGAAGAGTATTTTCTTAACACCCCAAATTTACCAAATTTTCGATCAAGAAGCCGATTCTTGGCAGGTCTAAACCGTATAAAGAAAGGTGCACACTGTAATGCAAGGGGTTATAACATATGTAATGGGGTCCCTGCAAACAATGGCACGAGCCTGCTCTACTGCTGTAAAAAACACTGCAGGAACGTCATCAGAGACGAGAACAACTGCGGAAAATGTGGGAAGAAGTGCAAGTTCAGCGAGCACTGCTGTGATGGACGTTGTGTTAATGCTATGAAGGATCAGAATAATTGCGGCAAGTGCAATCACAAATGTGGTCGGGGGCTTAAATGTGAGTATGGATCTTGTGGGTATGCTTAGAACTTACTACTGGTAAGTAGTAGATATTACTGATGCAAAAAGTTGTATTAAGGATTTGGAAATAAGGAATACTAGTTTTATACACTTGGCCGCTTGAGGGTGTACCGTTAGATTACAGGGTGTTTTTGTATCTAAAGAGTTGGGTTTCGCAAAAAGAACTTTGTACTGTCAATGATGATGAGTGTTAAAGAACAGTTCACCTTTTCTGGGAATGATGAGTACCTTCTGTATCATGCAATATTTCTCCAACAAAGTAAACATGGCTAATTCTAGCACTTCACTCTCATTTGCAGACTTTGATGGTCCCAAGTTGGAATGTGACCTCTCCCAATTGGTCGTATATTTGGACTAGAAGTTCTAGAGCCGAACCTCGTCGCAGCTACCGTTGCAAGTTGCCCTCGTAATAAGAGCCATCACTTCAATCCTTCCGTTGTAAGGGAAGACATTTATCAAATCATTTTACTGTAATACAAGTAAAACACCATGCTAGAGGACGGAGATAGGACTTGATCGCCTCACTGAAAACGCATGAAGACAGCATGGTAATGCGAATCACTACGACCATGCACGTAGATAACCTAATTTCCTATCATATCCACGTGCAAGACTGCAGTATATAGAGAAATATTGGCGGAGTTGACCCCGGATTGTTCTAAGTTATTGCAAAAGGATCTTATTTTCCTCTTTGCCTAAACTTTAAATATTCGATATCCCACGTAACATGAGAACATAAAAATTCCTGTTCTTATAGACATCTCTCCGATTGAGAGGCTTCTTAATTGATCATTGCAAGCCTTGTTCTAAGAGTAAGCCTGAATTCCAAAATGCAGCCAAGTATTTATGTTGGAGAATGTAGAAAGAGTAGTTTTGGAAGATGCAAGTACTGCATTTTGTATTCTTGTTTTCCTTAATATTTTTTATGGTTACATATTCCGACCAATTACTCGTAGAGCATGGTAATTTTGTAATTTTATCTTTAATTAAGCGCGGTTTCAGATCAATTTTGAGCTCCTGGTACCTTTATTTATCGCTAAATTCGCCGTAGGTCATAACAAAAGTTGTTTTCTGTTGGAAATAAAAGAACATATTAATTACGAAGCATTCTTACACGAAAAAAATTAGCTCTTTATCTAACATAGAACTAAAAGCAAGAGCAACAAAGATACTGCCCCTAAAACTAGGATGTTAAACAAAACCAGAGCCGAGTGCAAATACGAAAGTTTGAAGCATGAACTGATCACCTTATCCCATAAGAGTTTGTATGTTTAAGATAATATTACATTGTGACATTTGGCTAGAGCTAATTCTCTGTTCCAATAAGGTCCTTTGAGTATAGACATATATGTCCAGTTAGTGAACCTTACATAACCTTGCATTCCTCTTCTTCTAAATTGTGTAAGTGGTAGGCTCAAATGCTATCTTAAAGAAAGCATGTCTTGGAGAAAGATGTTGAGGATGGATTTCCCATTGATTAATTCCCTCCCGTTCAAAAATAAGAAAAAAGTGGTTATAATTTTACCGTATGCTCCACCGAAGGACTTTTAAGTACGAACAAATGAAATGAAGGTGGTAGGAGGTTTTTATTTTTATTTTTTATAATAAGGTTACAAAGTGTGTATAAGGATTGGAAATGATTTCACCACTACAACAAACTGGGTTTTTAATGCCGGATTTAAAAGTCGCTAAAGAAATAAAAATTGTCGTTATTAATAATGTGCGACGATTACATTTCGTCACCAAAATCGTCGCCGAATCCTTGTAGCAAAATAACATCGGCGACATTTCACATAAATTGTCGCAAAAATCTTTTTGTGACAAAAATAATTCATCGGAAAACATTATTACTGATGATATGGTGGAATGTCGGCAATGTTTTTTCACAATGTTTTGTTTTGGTAGATAAAAGTCTTTTTCCACGAAATGTTAGGCGTCGGTATTTATTTTTAGTGACGATTTATTTTTTGTAGCAAAAAAATTTTCGCTACCAATTCTTCCTATAGGGAAATGATTTTAGAGACGTTTTTTGAACGTAGGTAAAAAGTTTTTAATGACGAATTATATTTGGTCGCTAATAAGTATCTGTGAGGATTTTTCTTTAGTAGCAAAAATGTTTTAGTTATGAAATATTTGTTGTAGCAAAAACTTTTTACTGATGTTGTTTATAAGTAGGGAATTAGTTTTTTTGACGAATTTGATTTGATAGCTAATAGTAATTAGTGACGAAATTTAATTTTTAATTTAATAATAAAATAAAATTTATAAACAGATTTACTTTAATTTATTACAATATTTAAGTTTTTTTTGACGAATTACTTTTGATAGCTTATATTATTTAAAAACAAATGTTAATTTTGAATTTTATAATTATTACAATTGTTAAAAACAAATTTATTTTAATTTAGTACAAATTTTAAGTCATTTTTAATATTTTGTAAATAATCATAAATTGAAATAAAATAAACATATAAAATGGAATGCATGCCATATATAAAACAATGTTTAAATCATTTACAGACTAAGAGTCTGAATCTTTGTCACTAGCACTGTAATATGAAGAACCTGACATTTGTTTAACCAAATTTTTAAGATTTCTAATTTCTTTTAGTCCCCGATTTAACTTGTGTTCTGTATATTGTAACTTGTCTTCTGTGCATTGTAATTTTGTCTTCAATACTTGGTTCTTCTCTTGAAGCGTTGTCAACAATGTTGGTCGTGAGGAAGAGGCTCCAAATGGCTTAGGGCGATACCCAAGCCTTTTGATATAACCCGATCGTGTACCAAGGACATTGTCGCAAATGTCATCGACATTAAGCTGATTTCTCTCAGCCAATGATGCTTACAACAACTCTTGCATCTTGATCTACAATGTAAAGAAGAAAATACAGTTAACTTAAAATTATTAGTTAATATTATATTAAAAAAATTGAAATAGTAATTTATTTGTACTTACATAATTATTTTGTGCCTCATCCGACATCCAGCCTTGCCCTTCCTTATAGTGTGGTGCTTGTACATTGTGATCCGATCACACTGTTGCCTTTAGAGTTGTGTTTGACTCTATAATAATTAAAATTAAATTGAACCAATTATAATTTATTGTGTTAAAAAATAAAATAATAAATTCAACACGTTATACTTACTAATTCTTGTCGGACAAAGACTAATGATCTAGAGCCAGTGTTATGCAGAGTCATCATTTTTACTATGTTAGCCTTTGCTTTCTGACACTTTTCCTAAATAAAAAGAATTAGTCATAAAATGTATAAATACAATTAATGGAAGAAAAATATGAATAGAAGAAAACAAACCTGAAACTGTGGTGAAGCTCAATAATAACACAATTTATGCCAATTTGATTCAATTTCCCTTCTGGCACATATCTCTTGGCCTCTTCATTAGAAGGGAAGGACTGATAATATTTATTCAGTTGATAGCGATGATCCTTTATCCTTTGTTTCAAAAGTGAAGAGACACTGTTTGGAACCTCAGGCTGCTCGATATCTACAATATTGAGCTTCATCTGTGAAAACATGTATTAGATAAGGTATTAATTTAGTTAATCAAAATTGGAATACTTATAATGAAATGAATTGAATTAATACCGAAACTTTATCAAAAGCATTTTGCAGCAAATTGTCTTCCTTCAATTGTTTGACATGTTGAAGGCAAGGCAACTCATTTCGAATAATAAAGCCCAACTTATTAGCCAATTTTGCTACTTAGATCTTTTAAACTAGGCGCCCTTATATCAGATCAATAGCCACGGACAACTTGAAATTCATTACAACATTCATTCGTTGCAACTCAACACCTTTTGTCTTTCCTCTACCTCATTTTCTGAGGCCAGTAGTGGAACCTGAAAAAACAATATAATGATTAAAACACACAAAACATGTAATGAGAGCATAAATGTATATACGCTTGATTATAAATAACAAACCTGAAGATCCCTCATGACTACCAGACGATGTTGGTAAAGGTTGTTGTTGCTGTCTTTCCTCATGCGATGATGTCATTGCTGGTTGTTCTGTTGGAGAGACTTCATTGCCCGTAACCACCCTCTTTCCTTTGTTACGACCAGGTCTCATAGTAATCAACCTATGTCAAAATCGACAACATCAACAATATCAAAAAATAAAGAAAATGATCAACTACCACAAAACATAACTGAAACATGAAAAGTATGCGTATAATCATTGTAAATCAACATAACTATAATATCAACAATAGACCTACAATTATGTTATTAACATTTTAAAGAATAAAAACAATGAAACTTACATTCAATCATCGTCATCAAGATGAAGAGAATCATCATCATTAAGATGATGTTCGTTTGATTCTTCATCACTAATATATTCTAGCAAAGTATTGTCATTGTCATTGAAGTCGTCCTGAGTATAGTCTTCATCTATTTGTAAGATAAGATGAGGTTGGATTTCATCCAGTTGAACAATATGTGGCTTGACATCTCTCTTATAGAATGAAGATATATCTGCATCTTCGACTCTAATGCCTTCGTCATTGATCTCCAATCCACTATCTTGATAGGCTTCATCAGCATCTTCATCTAATTCACCAATATCCCTTTCATAGAAGACATTCCTTTGTTAAAACTTTTGAACAACCTTCCAATTGCGACCCAATACAGTATCATTGACGTAGAAAACTTGTTTGAGTTGCAAGGACAAAAGGATCATTATCATACCATGTCTTACTAACATTTATGCTAGTAATATGCCCACTTACTCTCATGTCAGTTAGATCAAACCACTTGCATTTAAAAATAACAACCTTGTTATCCTTGATGTAGTACAACTCTATAATTTCATATATGACACCATAGAAGTCAATTATTTCGTCCTCATGACATTCTTCAATGACACTCCCACTATTTTGACTTCTAAATCGACTACTTCGATTTTGTATGTGATATTGCACCCCATTAACAATGCAATCTCTATATTTCTTCCTACAAATATGAGGCCCACATGTTAAACTATATAATGCTATTGTCGCGTCTTACATGTTATATTTATATAACCATATCATCTGTATGTCAAATTTAAAATAAATATGAGGATGAGATATGTTCTCATATATGCATATTATGTAATTATTATGAAACATACTTGATTTCTAAACCATGATATAAACTTCTCCCTATGTCTTCCTTCAACATTAATGATCCCTTTGCTTCAAATTGTCTCCTTATGCTCTCTATTGGGGAAAAAAACACCGTAACATCAATAAGTTAATAAAGGAAATTCTAATATGATTGTTTGAATGAAAAGGAATATACATACTCCATGTATGTATCGACATTCTCGCAATTGTTCAAAATATACTAATGGGTAATTTTGAATTCATCCTTACTTAACTTGACATATTTACCTGCATCAAGTGGCCTCACCTTTTGCAAGAAAATAGACAAACCACCATTGTCATTGAAATCAAAGTTACATTCTGGTCTACTAAATCTCTTCTCCACATCAGTTAAGTACATTGAGCAAAATGTCAAGCATTCATTTGCTATATAAGCCTCTGCAATAGACCCCTCTGGTCAAGCTCTATTACGTATATAACGCTTAAGAGAGCATAAAAACCTAAACATAAATAGTTAAGCAATTAGGAATTATTACCAACAAATAAAATAGCAAAAACTTGTTGAATTTAATATAAATTATCTTTCAATCGGAAACATCCATCGAAATTAAACCGGTCAATCAAGTTTTGCTTCATATAGTGAGTGAATTTCCAAATGGACCATAACATCGAAAAACGATGAGGGGAATAATAGTTCAAGCTTATATAGAATCAATGCTAGTTCAAGCTTATATAGAATCAATGCTATGTCTTTCTCCAATTTATCAAGCTCTTCAACTTTAAGTGTCTTGCAACATAATTGCTTAAAAAACTCTCCCACCTAACCCAAAGTATCAAACACATCCTTCGACAAACACCCACGTATTCCAACAAGAAGTAGCCGTTACAAAAGTACATGACAATCATGACTTTTCAACCCTAACACTTTTCCTTCTTTAACATTCATACAATGACCTATATTATATGCATACCTATAAGGAAATTTGACAAATTGGAGGAACTAATAGAATGCTTGTTTCTCACTTTTTGACATGTTGTAACAAGCAGGTGGAATAAAGTATGATCCATCATCTCTTCTTCTCAAATGCAAATA
The DNA here is from genome assembly GCA_027563595.1 of Erythroxylum suave. Classification (NCBI taxonomy): domain Eukaryota; kingdom Viridiplantae; phylum Streptophyta; class Magnoliopsida; order Malpighiales; family Erythroxylaceae; genus Erythroxylum; species Erythroxylum suave. Next base: position 29,343,716 of record JAOSBN010000005.1, read on the forward strand.
TTTTCTAATATTCATGTCTTCCAAGTCCAGTCTAGCCTTAATAGTGTCTTTCGATTTCCCGGCAATTCCCATAACAGTCCTTAAAATGGCCTCACAAACATTTTTCTCAATATGCATGACATCAAGATTGTGCCTTAATAGTCATTCCTTCTAATATGGCAAGCTGAAAAATATGCTTCTTTTAGTCCAATTCAGTTCGATCTCATTTCTCTTACACTTTCTATTAATTGGGTGTTTGCTTGGTGTAACGTCAACCAAATAGGACAACTGGTTAACTATGTCATCACTCGACAATTGGATCAGAGCTTCACCCAACTCAACTTTCCCATTAAACTGTTTACTTTTGCGCTATCTATGCCTATGTTCCAAATAACGACGATGACCTGTATAACATAGTTTACTTTGCATCCTTGTTGAATATCTTTGATGATTATAGACAGGACAAACCATATACCCTTTAGTGCTCCACCCCGACAAATTCCCATAAGCTGGGAAATTATTTATAGTCCATAATACGGTAGCACGCATTGTAAATGTGTTGCCTTTAACAACATCAAAAGTGTCTATTCCATATTCCCATAGATCATTTAAGTTATCAATTAATAGTTGCAAGTATACATCGATGTCCTTATCAGGAGCAGTAGGTCCTAGAATAAGCAAAGACAATAACATAAAAGGCTCCTTTATACACTTCTATGGAGGTAAATTATATTGGACTAGAGTCACCGACCACATGCTATATGAATTACTCATATTACTGAAAGAATTAAATCCATCTGAGGCCAATTCAAGTCGAACATTATGATAATCTTTTCCAAACCATGGGCACTTTTTATCAAGCTCTTTCCATGCCATTGAGTCAGCTGGATGATGCATAATGTTATCATCAATGCGTTTCTCTTTATGCCACCTTATATCTAAGGCTGTTTTTATTGACATAAACAGCTTTTGTAATCATGGCTTAAGAGGAAAGTATCGAAGGACTTTTATAAGTATTTTTTCCCTCTCCCATCATCCACCCGCCACTTTGATGTACCACAAATAGGACACTCCTGAAGTTCTTTACTTTCATTCTAATAAAGTACATAGTCATACTTACAAGCATGAATTGAAGTATATCCCAATCCAAGGTCCCTTAACAATTTCTTCGCGTTATAGTATGATTTCGGTCAGTTATGTCCCCTAGGTAATGCATCATTTAGTAAGTCAATTAATATGTCAAATGACTTGTTGCTCCATTTATTATAAACCTTCAAATGCAACAACTTCACAAAAAATGAGAGTTGAGAAAAATTAGAGCACCTCGGATATAATTGTTCTTGAGCAACTTTCAATAACTTCTCAAAATTATCTTCGGTCATACTGCCAATAATAACTTTTATAGGGGGGTGTCTACCTGGTAGAGATGTCCCTGGTTAGTTCCTTTGTCTAAGTTATCTTTTCTGATTATTATTATTATT
>JAOSBN010000005.1:29363719-29381843 GCA_027563595.1 Erythroxylum suave
CACATTTCAAAATAAATCTTGTTTTAAAAAATTAAAAATAAAAATAATTTATCATCTTTTCTAAGCGAAAGAAGTGAATAATAATTTATAACAAAATCACATTTCAAAATAAATCTTGTTTTAAAAAATTAAAAATAAAAATAATTTATCATCTTTTCTAAGCGAAAGAAGTGAGCTTGTTCATGATCTCGTACATTTTTAAGCATGATTTCTATGTTGATTTGATGTTATCACATAATAATTTTTCTTATCATTATATATATATATATATATAAGTGTTTAATCTTTTGAGATTTTTAATTTAGTTCCAAACTTTCCAAAATTATTGATTTAGTAATCAACCTTTCAAAATTCAAACAAATAAGATCAAATTATTGTTTTTATTCACATTGCTAATAGATAGACATACACATGGTATTAAAAGACACGCCACATAAGTAAAAGCAATCTTTTAACTTAATTTATTAAATTCTTAAAAAATCAATCACTAAATAAAAACTTTTAAAAGTTTGGTATTTAATCAAAAAAAATCTAAAATGTTAGGTACAATTTAATTTGTTATCCCTAAAGATTATTGTTCTCACAAATGGATTCCTTAGTGGATAATTTCTTACAAATAGTTATTAACTATTACATAATTTATTTATAATACGACAAGGGTCAAAAAAAAACTTTGAATCAGATCCAAGTGAGTTTATAATAAGGGTTATTCAACGATCAAAAAAAACTTTGAATCAGATCCAAGTGAGTTTATAATAAGGGATATTATATTTTAACTCAAAATATTAATGTAATTTTTTTGTATATGTGACCTTTTTTATATGAAAATACTTTATTTGTGAATTTTCATTAGCTTGGCATTATAAGAGATTTCATCTATATAGGATTAGCTCCTGTTAGGATATAAGTGATGTACTATTATCATTTTTGAACAAAATTGATAAAGATTGTTACTTTGTAGAAAATAAGAAATACATAAAGTAAAGAACAGTAAGAATTTTTACTTGGTTCGATAGCCTCAAAGCTATCTATATCCAAGGTTCCCACTGATGTGGTTTCCACTAGTATCAAGAAGAAGAGAAAGATTACAGAGATTGAGTGTTTGTTTTTAAACACTTGCAAAGAGTCTATTAACTCTCCTAGTACCCACAGATAAGTACCCTAGCACACTCTAAAAATTTTCACTCTAATTCTTACACTCTCGTATGATTGATTACAATGAGACTAATGAAGTCAACTTGTGTCTTTCTTCTGATGACTGCTTCTGTCTTTATATATAGGCTTCATACCAGTTATTTCCTTCATGTTGTTAACGTCACAGATATACAAGGGATTAGCTCAAGGTGACTTCATGTGCCTATCATATGCATTACTTAAAGTCCCTCCTTATAAGCAGCGTTTCATCAAATTTTTCAGCGTTTTTATCAACACCAATTGTACTCCCCGTTTATGTCTTATACTCTACGTTTTGCTTTATTTTCCTTGTAGCTGTACATTTTGAGCTTAGTCTTTAGTTTCATATTGATAAGAACATTCAAGAGTTTATCTCTCTTTACCTCTTCGACAGCTTCATTCTTCGATTCTGAGTGTTGGTTGATGGAGTATACGAGATTCTCATCACATTATTCCCTCCAAATCCATCACTCTTCACTCTAAACAAAAAGTCGAGAGTGATTTTGAAATCCAAAACCCTAATTTTTTCCACACCAATGAGATAAGATGGATTCACCTTCGAAGTTAAATTGCTTCTGTAATCTATAAGTAGTCCCTACAGAACATAAATTTCTTTTTAGTTAATACTTTTGTCCCGAAGTCTAAAGGGTTTTGCTCTCCTATGATTTTCTCCAGGTTGAAGAAACCTTGCGCTATTCTATCTCTCACGAAATGGAGTCGGACATCAGTCATGCTTGGACCTCTCATGCAAGACTAGGTATTTACTCAGGTACAGTGCACTTTAACTGTCAATGTAAACTATTGTTGTTGCTAGGTTAGCTCGGATTTCTCTTTGGATGCCTGATAATTATGTTAATTCCTTTACCTCTTCTATAATTGCAATAAACTCTGCTTTTGTAGTTGAGAGTGATACAATTGATTGTTATTGTACCTTCCACCTGATGTGTTTCCTGTTAGTGTAAAGTAGTATGTAGAAATTGATGTTCTTGTGTCTTTATTTACTACGTAGTCTGTATCTACATATCCATGTAGGCTTAGACTGTTAATTTTAGCTAGCTTAGCTTAAGTGAAACACAATCCATAGCTTAGGGTTCCAGCAAGGTATTTGAAGACATTCTTCAGTCCTTGTCATGTGCTCATAACTAGGATTGGACATGAACTTGCTTAGAATGCTTATAGCATATGCAAGATCAGGTCTAGTACATAGCATCATATACATGACGCTACCAACTCCAACATCATAGGGGTAGTTTAACATAGCTTTCGTTTCTTCTTCAGTTTGGGGGCTCTTACCAGCAACCATCTGAAGATGTGAGGTTATAGGAATAGAGGTAGGTTTTGCCAATTCCATGTTGAACTGAGTTAGTACCTTTCGAATGTAACTTTGTTGATTCAACCATAGTTTTCCTTTCCTCCTATTCCTTTTAATTTGCATCCCTAGTAACTTCTAAGCTTCTCCCAAATCTTTCATTTCAAAATGTTTGCTCAGAGTATTCTTCACTTCAATTATTCTTCCTAGCTCTTTTCCAACAGTAATTAAGTCATCTACACAGACCAACATTAAGATGGCCTCTGTCCCTCCTAAGTTCTTGTAGTATAAGCAGTAGTCATAGGCACTTCTTACAAAGTTCATCTCACTTGCTATCTCATGGAACTTCTTGTTCCATTGTGTAGGTGCTTGCTTCAGCCTATATAGGGACTTCTGAAGTAGGCAGACATAGTCAAACTTATTTTTGTCTACAAAACCAACTGGTTGTTTCATGTAGATAGTCTCCTCTAGCTTTCCTTATAGGAAGGCTATCTGGACATCCATTTAATGGATTTCCCAATCATAGACAGTAGCTAACACTAGAATGAGTCTGATTGTTTTAAATTTGATTACTGGTGAGAATATTTTTTTGTAGTCAACTCCTTCTTTCTGCCTATACCCCTTAGCTACAAGTCTTGCCTTGTAAATTCTTGGTTTAGCTTCTATTATTCCTTCTTTTAGTTTGAATAACCATCTATTCTACATTAATTTGACTTTAGGAGGTCTAGGCATTAAAGTCCAAGTCGTATTCTTCATTAAAGAAGAATACTCTTTTTCACAAGCCTCCTTCCACTGTTTAGCATCACTTCTAGTCATGGCTTCTTCAAAAGTTTCAAGAGCCTTCTATTCAATAGCTTCAACCACAAGACAAGCATATTCAACTAAGTTTGATTCAATGTATCTCCTATTAGGGTTCTCTATCATGGCTGTCTATCCCTTGTAAGTTGATAGTCTTGTATGCTTCCTTGTTCATTAGCTAAAGTTGTGTGTAGGGTCTCTTCTTTACCCACACCTTCAGTCTCTTCTATCCTTTGTTCATGATGTGTAGAGCCTTGCATAGGTTCCACATCTAGAGGTTGAGGAATGCTACCTTCTTCAGTTTCTAGTGGCATATAGAAAGGGACTAATTGGTTCAATGAACTTGAGTTCTCCTGAATTTCCCTTTGGAAGTCTAAATTTGAGGAGCACTTGTTTAGCAGAGGAAATTCATCTTCCTTGAAGTTTACATCTCTGCTAATAATGGTTTTAAAACCTCCCTTTTAAAGTAGTAGAATCTTGAAACCTTTGACTCCTTCTGGATAACCTAAGAATACTCCCTTTACTGCTCTAGGTTCCAGCTTTCCTTCCTTCTGATATGCATAAGCAGCACATCCGAAAGTCCTTATATGAGCCAAGCTTGGTTTCTTTCCATTCCATACTTCTTGTGGAGTTTTGTGTTCATTAGCAGATGTGGGGAGCTTATTAACTAGGCAAGTTGCTGTCCTAAATGCTTCTCCCCATAGAGAGTGTGAGCAACCCGAAGAGAGTAACATGCACCTTGTCTTTTCTAGGAGATTTCTATTGAGTCTCTCAGTAACTCCATTCTGATGAGGTGTAGATCTTACTGTTTTGTGCCTTAGGATTCCTTTCTTGCTGCAATAATCTTCAAATTCTTTATTGCAGTATTCGAACCTATTGTCAATCCTTAGACATCCTAACTTCTTCCCAGACTAATTTTCCATAAGTGCATGCCATCTTATGAAATTCTCTAGTGCTTCATCCTTTCTATTCATTGGATATACCCAACACTTTCTAGATCTGTCATCAATAATGGACATGAAGTATAAGGTCCCTCCTGCTATAGGTACTTGAGCTAGCGCCCAGAGATCACTATAAGCATATTCCATAATCTCTGTGGCTTTCTAAGCTCCCTTTTGAAACCTGGATTTGTGATGCTTTCCTAGCACACAGGATTCACAGAAATACAGCTTCTGTAGGTTTTGTTCAAGGATTAAACCTTGTTTAGAGAGATGGAACAAGCTTTTGTTCTCTACATGACCCAACCTTGCAAGCCGTTGCTTGGTTAGTTCATGATTTTCATTCTTTGAAACTTGATTGACTTATGTTGAGCCTATAACATAGTATAGCCCACCCCTTTCAACTCCTCTAATAATGACTCTACCATCCCTGAGGATTTCTCTGAGTCCATCTTTTGATCTGATCTGAAATCGTTGCTTATCAAACAAGCTTTCAAAAATTAGATTTCTCCTTATTCTATGAACAAATCTGACATTACTGAGGATCCTTCTCTTTCCATCAAAAATGTTGTTGGAAACACTTCCAATCCCCTCTATCATTTGCTGCCCAGAATCTGTCATTTTAACCTTGGCAGTGACTAGTTCAAATGTAGTGAACCAGTCTCTATGTGGTGTCACATGCATTGTACAGCCTGAGTCAAAAATCCATTCTCTACTCAGGTATTTCTGCAGCCTTGTCCCTTTTCTTCTTTCTGCAGTCCCTTGCAAAATTTCCCTCCTTATCACAGTAAGAGCACTTCTTTCCTTTTCCCTTTTTATTCTTTTCTTCACCTTCCTTAGTGTGATTATCCTTTCCACTTCCCTTCTACCACTTTTCTTTCATGCTATTTTTCTTATGAGATTTCTTTTCATGATTGTTCTCTAAAAACATCACTTCTACCTCTTCTTAAAAGGGTTAACATCCACTATTTCTTCCATTAGTAAGTCTAACACCCTCTTTCTGGTGAGACATTCTCCACTAGCATGCTTAATGACCTTCTTGAATGCATTGAATTCAGAAGGTAAAGCCTTTAAAACCACTACAACTTGATGCTCCTGAGATATATTTTCATCTGTAGCTTCTAAGTCTTGAACTAGCTTAAAGAAATAGTTCAAGTTGTCATCTAAAGAGACAGGGGTATTCATCTTGTAGTTAGCAAGATTGTGGAGAAGTGTCATCTTATTAGGAAGACACTTCTTTGCATAAAGATCATCAAGTTTGATCCATAACTTCTGTGCAGTGTTACAATTCTGCACTTTTCTTATCACTGTTAGTGATAAGTGAAGCATTAACTTGCAATGTGCAAGTTTTTGCATTTTAAGTTTCTTTATTGGATCAGTCTCAAGATCATATTGAAATTCAATAACCCCATAGAAATCATAGGACTCAAGAAGAGCTTGCATCTGGAGTTTCCAGATGGTGAAGTCTTTTTTTCCAATAAATACATCCATTTCTTTTCCTACCATTGTAACTATAGTTTAAAGAAATAACAAACCTTTGCTTACAGACAATTCTTGATGATTCTTTGATGTTTTGAATGGCCAAGAAATGCCCCAGGAGGTTTCCAAAATGCTCTAATACCACTTATGTTAGGATATAAGTGTCGTACTGTTATTTTTTTCAAACAAAACTAATAAAGATTGTTACTTTGCAGAAAATAAGAGATACAAAAAATAAAGAACACTAAGAATTTTTATTTGGTTCGATAGCCTCAAAGCTATCTACATCCAAGGTTCCCACTGATGTGGTTTCCACTAGTATCAAGAAGAAGAGAAAGATTACAGAGATTGAGTGTTTATTCTCAAATACTGGCAAAGAGTCTATGAACTCTCCTAATACTCACAGATAAGTACCCTAGCACACTCTGAAAAATTTCACTCTGATTCTTACACTCTCAGATGATTGATTACAATGAAAATAATGAAGTCAACTTGTGTCTTTTTTCTGATGACTGCTTCTGTCTTTATATATAGGCTTCATATCAGCTGGTTCCTTCATGTTGTTAATGTCACAGTTATACAAGGGATCAGATCAAGGTGACCTCATGTGCCTATCATGTGCATTACTTAAAGTCCCTCCTTGTACGCAACATTCCATTAAGTCTTCATCATTTTTGTCAACACCAATTGTACTCCCCATTTATGTCTTATACTCTGCGTTTTGCTTTATTTTTCTATACGTTTTGAGCTTAGTCTTTAGTTTCATACTAATAAGAACATTCGAGAGTTTATCTTTCTTTACCTCTTCGACAGCTTCAATCTTCGATTCTTCAAATTTTCTTATGTTTGATGCTTCTGAGTGTTGGTTGATGGAGTATATGAGATTCTCATCACATTAGTTCCCGTTCAACCCATCTAAGTAAAAAGTTATGCGCGGATTTGAAAAGAAAGTGAACTAAATTCAAATAAGTTTATATATTATCAAGAAGACTAAATTTCAATCTAAAATTTTAAAATAATGAATTACGAATCTAATTTTTTATAAATTTAATTAAAATTTATTTATCTTTTTGACTAAATCAAGTTAAAACAACTTATGAACTTCATTATTGGCAAAGTTTAGCAATACGTTTGGAAGATTAAAGACAGCCCTTTATAATTGATATGACATATGAACATATAACATATTGACTTCCAACTTGTAGTAGAGCATCGAAGTTGAAAATGACAAAAGTGACCGGCAAACTAATGTTAGATTCTTTTTGGTTGGCACTGATTGTGTTAATTACAATAACACGATATCGAAGTAAAGAACTGTCCATTTATGTGAAATTAACTCGTAAGGAAGTTGTTCCCATGGCCGCCTTCGGTCAACTCCATGTAGCCAACTAACTGCCTAGCTTTGCTCCTTAGGTCGTCCCAACAGGACAGAAACTACCCCTAACAATTAAGGCTTATTGAGAGAGAGAATCGTTCGGAGTTGGAGACAGAATCTTTAATAGTAATAAACAATTTGGATCCACCTCTATCTCTCTCTCTCTTTCTTTATAGACACAGGTCGTCTCCGTACAAAAGAACCGAACTTTTTCTTGTTTTGATGAGAGCACATACCCCTTTCGCCTCTCAATCATCTTCATTTTCCTTTGTGATTTGTCTATTCAGGGTGTTTATAAAAGTCGGATTTAGTTTCGTTCTCTTAAACTCGTTGTATCTCTCTCTTGTTTTTGTGCACATCACAAGAAAACAAAACGTTCTTGAAGTTCCCTGTAACGAAAAAGGTACAATCTTTCTTGTGGCTCTTGTATTCTAATAAGTAACCGCTTACCATCTTTGTTGTTAAGTTTATTGTTCTCTTTGCTTCCCTTTTTCTTTGTGTGGATGGATTCGTGTGTTACTTGTTAAGTTGTGCTTCCGCGCGGCTTGCCGTTTATGCAACTGAGTCTTAGATCAGCTTGTTATTTACGGCTGTTTTGTAGTCTTCTTTCATTTAGTTACTTCTAATCTTTGATTTAGAGGATTTTGGGTTTATGAGCTCTATCACCTCATCTTCATTTTCTGGAGAGGGGAGGTGTGGTTTTCTTTTCCTCATTTTGAAAATTGATGTCATTTAAGGAGCTGTCATTGCCAATATTAATCAATTTTACATGTGATACTGTGATTATTTCAAGATTGGACGGTTTACAGCTTGTAATCTTATGCTTTTTAGATGACTCTGTAAGCTGACACTCAATTTGGTTTGTTGATATTGAAAATTTAACTAATTGCTTCTCTTTTGTTTTGAACTATTTGTTGGTACTTGGTCGATTTTATTGATGTTTTGTTGGTGATGCTTGTGTAACTCACTCTTCTTCATCGTATTCTTTTCTCTCTCTCATTCCAGTATTGGCCTACTTGGCTTATACTATCTCTGGGATACGATATCTTCATCTTCATCTTTATTTTTATTTGAATTCTTTATTAACCAGATAAACTAGACGTTTATTCAATGCTTCCGCGCTTTCATTGGTTGAAGAGTTAACGTAAGGCAACATAAGTGTTTTTCTAATCAGAACTATTTCCTAACGGTCAAGCTAGATATTTGTGCAAACTTGTACTCCTCCAGTAGTTGGCTGTTAGCATAAGGCAACACAATTTTCGTGTTCTTGTCTTTTTTTGTGATATAGGTGGTTGATTCAACAGCTGCAATTGAACTCTAACTCTTTATATAGCTGCAGGTCGAGTCTTAACCCATAGTCTCACGATATAAGAGGTTATCATTATTTCTTGTTCAGCCTCCATTACCTTGACTTATTGAATTGGTCTGCAAATTATCAAAAATTGGGATGTGAGGATCATCCACAGGAGCTCATGATAAGGTCTTGCAATGGGGTCTCTAAATGTTGAGAGGAAATGGGTTTTCCCTCTTGCCATAAGCTCCCTCGTATGCGTTTTCCTCTTAGCAACATCATTCAACATGGGCCTTGTTTCTTCAATAAACACTATTAATCAGGTCTTCAACATCTTCCCAGCTCGTATGAGCCAGAGAAATGAACCATACAGGGACATAAAAGTTTTATCATCTTCCCCTCCTCATCTCAATGTCACTGTTACACGATTTGCTTATTTGGTTTCTGGGTCTAAAGGTGATTTGGAGAAGCTTTGGAGGACTCTTCATGCTCTTTACCATCCTCGGAACCAATATGTTGTGCATTTGGACCTTGAATCCCCAGCTGAGGAAAGATTGGAGCTTGCTTCACGAGTGGAGAAGCATCCAGTTTTCTCTAAGGTTGGGAATGTCTTCATGATCACCAGGGCTAATATGGTTACCTATAGAGGGCCTACCATGGTCTCTAATACCCTTCATGCTTGTGCAATTCTTCTCCGAAGAAGTAAAGATTGGGATTGGTTTATCAACCTTAGCGCTTCGGACTACCCTTTGGTAACTCAAGATGGTCAGTATGTTTATCTTTAATTTCATTTACCAGGGTCTAGCTTCCCCTGATACCTATCTTCTCTTTCTTTACATTTCCTTTCTCTGTTACGGAGGATGGAGCTTTGTGTATGTGCATAGAGATAACAGAAATTAACTGCTCTGTCATATGCAGATCTTATTCACACATTTTCAACCATAAATCGAAATCTGAATTTTATTGAGCACTCAAGTCAATTAGGCTGGAAGGAGTAAGTTATCTTTACTCTCCATCTCTCTTTATGCATGTGATAAAATGAAAGCCTTTTGCCCAGTGACTGATTCTTTGTTTCATTGTTCTTTAGGGACAAGCGAGCAATGCCTTTGATCGTAGATCCTGGCCTTTATTCAACAACCAAGTCAGACATATACTGGGCCAAACCACGGAGGACCTTGCCAACAGCATTTAAGTTATTTACAGGTTGGTGCTTATTGTTAACCTACTTTTGGGCCAAAAAGGCTGTCCACTACTATTTGGTTCGTTTCAAGATCATACATGTGATTTCATGTGAGGAAGAAGTTTATCTAGTTTCCTTTTTGTTTATAGTGGTCATGGTAGCTATTCATGAAATTTGATCACTTCATTAGGAAGTACTACTTCTATTCACAGGTGATCAGAATTTAATATGTTTCTGGTTTGCGATTAGAAACATAATTTATGATTGTTTAGGATTTTGTGACAAATAGATCTGTTATAGAGATCCCTACCAACGAGTGCAGATAATGCACAAGAAAACTCCAAGAGCAAATCTGCACCAAGAAAGTTAGGATCTATAATTTGCATGTCTGCATTCATCAACAACTTGTATCCGACACATGAAATGGAACATTGCTTAACATTATGAAAGCCGCATGTTTGCATTCATTGAACTGGGATTTGTGGAAACTATTTGTTTTGCAGGATCAGCGTGGATGGTTCTTACACGGTCCTTCGTGGAGTATTTAGTATGGGGTTGGGATAATCTTCCAAGAACTTTACTTATGTACTACACAAACTTTGTTTCTTCTCCTGAGGGATACTTTCACACAGTAATATGCAATGTGCCAGAGTTCGCTCAGACAGCTGTCAGCCATGACTTGCACTATATTTCTTGGGACTTTCCACCTAGGCAGCATCCGCACACCCTTTCACTTAATGACACGGACAAGATGATTGCTAGTGGTGCTGCATTTGCAAGAAAATTTAAAAGAGATGATCCTGTCTTGAATAAGATTGATAAGGATTTACTTGGCCGGGAAAATGGGAGTTTCACACCTGGTGGCTGGTGCTCCGGTAGCCCCAGATGCTCTGAGGTTGGTGATCTGAACAATATTGAACCGGGTCCAGGATCTCAGAGACTTAAACACCTCATAGCTAGTGTTGCTTTCTCCGCAAAACTGAAACAAAATCAATGTAAATAGATTACCTATATCCACAAAACTGAACACAACAGCCTATTGAAGATTTTTCTAAAATCCCTATCCCGGACTTGCACCTAATGCCTCATTCTTGACAGGATTGAACGTATACGAGTTCCATTACAATCTTGAACATTCTACATCTGTCTGCAATGAGTTCCATTACAATCTTGAACATTCTACATCTGTCTGCAACAATCAGACTCCAGTATAGCAAAATTACCTTTCTGTCTGTAGTCTTGGCATTCCCACAATACTCGAATACAGCTAGGAATTTTCCTTCACTACTTATTCCTAATTCCGTCTCTTATGAGCTGTTTTTGTTTATGAATGTAAGATTTTTAGATTTCTGCAGTCAAATGACATTTTGGATGTGGAAGAATTATGGCCATCATTTGAGCACTAACTACAATGCCTCTTGTTGTGAACGATTGAATGGAACACATTTATGTCACGTAAATTTCGAATTGTTCATGTCATGATGACGATATCGAGGCCGTTACAGTTATTTTGCATCTATTTTTGAGGACTAACATAATTAGAAGCAACTATGAATGGTTGTTTTTGTCTTGTTGCGTATGGCTTTTCTATATAGATGTGTAATCTTAGAAGTATTCCATGAAGTGTATTGATTTAAAATAATATATTTATTGAGATGGACGTTATTATGTATGATTCATATATAATATTGCAATCTTATGAGTGTTATTAGAAGAATGTAAGTGTTTTATTAGAAGTATTCGGGGTGACACGGTTTGGAACACACGGCGTGTTCTTTTCTAAAAATCAAAGGTGAAAACATAGGTCGACGATATGAGCCTCTTGATGTGGCGGAAGTTCTTCCATGGAAGACACAGTCGGATACACATTCATATTCTAGGTCCTGTTTTAGTATACGGAGAAGTAGACAGATTCAGGATATGATAGGTAAGTTTTGGTAAAGAAGTAGGTTGTGTAAAATTGTCCTAACTAGAGTTTACATTCAATTATATTTGTGTGAATCTAGTTTATGTATAAAGGAACTATGTAATCAATGAAACTAACCGCTCTTGGCTTGCCAGGATTTAGGCATATTCAGTTGGTCGTACTTTATTAAAAAATCTTCTTGTTTGTTTCTTTATTTCATTCTATATCATAATCTTGGATAGGAAACCAATACAAATAGTGAAGAGATAAGGGAAAAGAGGATCTCTTTGTTTAAGATCTCTCACACCTTTGAAAATGCATGAAGCTTCTCCATTTATGAGAATATTGAAAGATGTGGTGGTTATATAATGAATTATATCCACCTGATAAAAGTAGCAGGGAAATCAAAATTGTCAAGGGATAGTAGGATAAAGTTGAAGTTCACCATGTCAAAAGCTTTATGGATATTAATCTTAATGGTATAATTGCTAACTTAGACCCTTAGGTGATAGTGTTAATTAATTTTTGGGCAAGCATAATGTTATCTCCAATATTTCTATGTTCTATGAAAGCAGCTTATGAATGACGTATAAAGTATGACAGAATGTGCTTAAGGGAAGAATTTTAGAAATAATCTTGTAAAATGTGTTGATATTGGATATAGGTCTGAATTCCTTCTAAGACTGGGGGTTGAGGTCCTAGGAATTAAGAAGAGATGAGTATCGTTCCAAGCAGAGAGCATTTGGAACTAGAGAAGTTCACAAATATGAGTTTTGATAAGTCCCCAAGATTTCTGATAGAAACAGGCATTGAATCTATCCAGGCCAAGAGCTTTATTGGGATTAAGGTTAAATACCACCTTCTCTACGTAAATGGAGAAAGGCTTACTGAGCAACTCCATATGTTCGCCAGTTAGAAGCTTATGAGCAACAAATTTGGTGACATCAGTTGAGCGAGCACTCCCTATGTGAGTTTCTGTTATACCTTAATAATCTCTCGCAGGTCTTAGAATTTCTTTCCTATTAGTGAAATTACCACCGTCATCACATTCTAGCCTGGAAATTCTATTACAATTCCTTGTGTCCATTAAAGATTAATGAAAAAGAAAGTGGTATTGGAATCCCCTTCCACCACAAGAAAAATGGGATTTAACTACTGACGGAATGTGTAGATTTTTCGTCGGTAAGTTAATTTAGCGACGGAATTTATTGACGACACAAATCATCAGAGAAACGGCTGCAGGTAATAATTGATGGCGAAACACAGATTTTTTGTCGCTAATTTACTAACGGATAATTTATGTTCCGGCGCTATAATAATTTATGTTCTGTCGCTAATCTATCGGTAAATTTTCTAACTGAATGTTTGTTTCAGTTAGTAAATATACCGATCCAAGGCTTCTCTGTCAGTATATTTACTGACAGATTGGCAATTCTGTCGGTAAATTCGAAACTACTATACCGACGGAACTTCGTTTTCCATTGGTAAATTGATTACATTTTACCAACAGAGTTTTGTTTTCCGTCGGTAAATATACTAAGACTATTTTTAAAATTTTTTCCCTACATTTAATTTTATTTGATAATCTTATAATTGATGCATAATTTATACAGTTATTAGTTATCTGTTGATAATATTTTTATTTATTTCTATATTTAATTTGTTAAAACAGAAAGTTGAATTTTGATATAAAATAAAAATTATCTTAATTGATGATAAAAAAATTATTTTGTACAATAATAAGTATTTAACAACTATTCATTTGTTGACTACAACTACGCTATTCATTTAGTGAATGTTGATGTTCTGAATGTCGCGACGAAGTGTTGTCCTTCCCCTTCAACTCATCCACCTCATTACGAAGTTGGGCTATATACTCTATCCATTTTTGCAACTAAGCTGTTAGTGCCTGTACTGTGTTTTGAAGCTCATGGGCTTCGTTGATTGCGAACCGCCTACTAGATGTTATTGTATTGGATGTGGAGCATTGTAAGTAACATGTGTTTGCAAATAAACCTAAGTCAAATATCCTTCTACGACAGTCCTTACCACCTACTGCAAGAAGGTAGGTTTGACTCTCATCATCATTTTCAAACTGCTGAGATTGTCGTTGAATGCTTTCTTGCATTTGGTCCTATCGAAAGGGAATGTTTACATTAATAAGTGATAATTATTAAGCATTAATATTAAAGCATAAATTTCACATATATTTAGTTCTCTATATCGGGTGTTGACAAAGGTTGCATTGTTATGCTTCTTAGTGTGAGTGTGCAAAAGAGCTGACGGGATGTAGGCTTCATACCATAGACATTTCTTTTATTATAAAATTACAATTTACAAAAATTTCAGCAGAATTTTCTCTATTTTTAGGATATTTACCTCCTATTGGACAAAGAAAATAACTCAACAACACAGTCATATATGGCACCAGACATTTATAACATTGTCATTCTCCATAATACACATATTTTCTTTCCAAAATTCACACATTAAATTAAATTGAAATACATCAAAGTAAAAAAATTCAAAATATAGGCGTAAAGTGTAGATACTTACAAGTCACTTTGTATATTTGTGGTGGGTAATAGATCCTTCAGTATATACAGGAAAACTCTCTCCCCCCGGTCCTCCACATATGTTGGTAAAATTACACTCTGAAATGAGCATTGCCTCGGATGATGTCCAATACTACTGCCAACGATTTCATATTTGTTCATAAATATAAGGAGATCGTACACCAATCTTGTGTATCGCACCAACAAAGTGTCTACAAGGTGTACGATCTCATCTCTCCCATCCTTGATAAATAATCGCATCAAATTGAGAATCCCAAAAAATTATTTCTAAAAAAAGAAAAACATACGATAAGTTACAACCTACAATATTTATCTAATTAATGTATAAAAATTAATTAAAATACAAAAAATATATTTTTCGTACCTCAAACTCTTGATAATAAAAATCCTTTGTAGCCTGAGAGATATTCTTTCATGTATAACCCTCAAGATCAATCTTCTCCTTGAATGTGGATGTCATGTTTTTTTAGCACGATCAGGACAAAATCAATATAATATAAAAACAATTAATTTTATATCATTTTTAAATTTAAACCAATAAGTTAATTATAAACATCTGGTGTTTCATGTATTTTCACTTACAGATTGTAGATAATTGTGATATAAGTTCTTCCATCAACTCCCTTAACTCTAGGCTGGAGGCCGCCTCCTTCATCCGCATCGTTTACCCCCGAAATCTTTGTCGGTATAGGGATGATGGATGGTGTAGTAGCAGGTACAGAAGGTGATGTCTCATCTGCAAGTGTAGTAGATGGAGGTACAACATCTAATTAGGTTACAACTGCAGATTGTGATGCTCCACCTGACAATAACTTGCTCCAAATCCTGGTCTAAACCTTAGTCCCATCATATCTTGTTTTCTCATTAGTGGCATATTTTAACCTGAAATTCTTATTTTATTAAATATTCCAGAAATATACAATTTCAATTCTATATAAAACAATATATTGTTAATTCAACAATTGATTTATTAAATATAATATTCTATTACAAACACAAATTAATCGCTATCATAGTTAGTATGCTTCATGTTCCCTAAATTTACAGAACATTTAAACTTTACACATCATCTCCTAAGTATTAACCAATTAAATCAGCCTCCTACAATTGATTTCAATACTATGGTACATGGCATTGTTTACAATTGTAAATCAAGAAAGCAAATTCTTGCTATGACTCCTAAACTCGTGCAATTTTTCACTAATAAGCCTCATAGGAGCTACATCATGGGTTTTCAGCCTATATATCGTCATAGGGTTTTATTATGCAAAGAATTGTCATTTCTTTTAAGCCTATGAATTTCTTATGTTAATACTACGTTTGAATTAATCACATTGAAGTTAAAGTATTAATCAATTAAATATGTCTCCTACAATTGATTTCAATACTATGGTACGTGGCATTGTTTACACCTGTAAATCAAGAAAGTAAGTTCTTGCTGTGACTCCTAGGCTTATGGAAATTTTCATCGATAAGCCTCACGGGAGCTGCATCACGGGTTTCTAACCTATATATCGTCCTAGGGATTTTTTAGTTATGCCTTAAATCACCCATAAGATCTCAAACTCGTTCCACATACAGTAAATACTTAAACTATTAAAGAAGAACATAAAAGCTCATCAATGATTATAAGAATATTCTAAATGATTATAAGAATATTCTAAGCAATAACACAAAATCAAGCCCTCCTTTATGTTCACACAAAACTCAAATGCAACAAAATCATATTATTAAAGCAATACATATGGTAACATTAGTTGGACGACTTATCTACAGGGACGGACAACTTTAGACTACAAAGAAGAAGGATGAGTAATGCTCTTCAATACAATTTAGGACCTGCAAAAAAGAATATTCTGTATTTAATACAACACACTTGTTCAATAGTCTTTTTATATTTTTAATATGTTTTAGCAGGCAAATCAGAAAATAATATTGTTTATTTTGAAATAGAAATATGTGGACTTTTAGTGGTATTAATGTTAAATTTTAATGTTATGATAATTTTCATTAAAATTTGTTGCTAATTTCTAATTTTCTTGTAGTATAGGAACCATGCTTAAGAAACATAAGGTAATTTCCAAAGCATATATGCATTATGATAAGGAAAGATAAGAATAACTCAATATACTTTTAACCATATCCATTAAAGTATGCTTATGCCTTTATGCAATACTATTGTATTTTAGTGCGATGAACATTACGTGTTAAGTACATACATAATGCTTGTTTTAAAATTTAACAAAATAGGTCAAGACATTGTCCGATTTCATTTTACCTCCACAAAATTTACCACCTTTATAAGACCTAACAACTTTCACTCCTTGGTCTAATTATATTTTTAACCCTCATTAATAAACATCTCTAAGGCATTTATTGATTATGATTTCTCATATAGCAATTAGACATATCCATAATGTAAAATCATCAATAAAAGTAATAAAATACTTTTTCCAACTAAAAAGATGAAACATCAAAAGGCCCATATATATCAAAATATATAAAAGTTCAAGGTGTTGTGTGCTTCTTGTGTTTGTTTTCTTAACTATGTGTCTTACCATGCACATATTTACTAAAATAAGTAAAATCTAAATTATAATGATTTCATTATTTAAAATCTTTGTATTCTTTCTTTAGATATGTTACTTGGATGTTTATGTCATAAATGAGCTAAACTTTCTTCTACTAAACTATGTTTAATACCAACATTTAATGCAAGGCCAACAAAGTCTTAGCAAAAAGATCATCAAACTTTAATTTATATAAACCATCACAAAACCAATAATATCATTATTATTAAATAAAATGCAACATACATTTCAAAACTTAAAGGAATATCTAACTTTATCAAGTTTAGACAAAGAAATTAAATTTGAGAAATAGTAGGGACATAAAGTGTTTGGAAAAGGTTTTAATGATGTCTAATACCTAAATTCAAATGATAAGTTCTAATGGCTTCAACTTGAGCTTTGATTTAATTACCCATAAATACAGAATTTTCATTTGAGTTATGGTTTAGGTCATGAGGAATCCCTATATAATATTTAAGACATAATTGGTAAATCCAAATTCAATCCATCAAGTATCAAAAGGAAAATTTGTAAAATTTGATTCAAAATGTACAAAAGCGCCATACTTAGCTTTCTTTTTTGAAACAATTATATGAACAATTAAAGTAACTACTCTAGGAATATAATTGTAACTTTATAGTTTGTCTATTTTTACATAAAAACAATTATATACATATTATCGACGTTGACTACAAACTACCTAACTCAGTTAACCAAATTTAATTTATTAAAACTTTTCAATTTAATAGTTATTATTCATTTTTTAGAGGGTTAGATTTTGATATTTACAAAAACAAAATCTTTTTCTCTACAATTTAAAAATATGTATAGTTTCGTTCCTAGTTGTGGCCTTGAACTAACCCAAATACCAAACAAAACTAAATTATAAACTCTTAAATAACATTTTTATTGATATCTTTTTACTTTTTATATAAAATTAATATTTTTTAAAAATGTGATTAAATTGGTATAAATTATTTTGTAGAATGTATTACCATGTTACAAATCTTTTTTGTTTTTTGGGTTCTAAAACTATCCACAATAGTCTATTTTTATAAGAATATTTTCCTTTTTATTATTGTATTTTTAGCTGCTCATTATAATATTAGCTTGTATATAAAAGATTAGATTAAACTTATTGAAATCATGCTAGAAATGTTCTAAAATTTCTTGTTAACACCCAAATTTCGAGTCCATAGTCCACTTACTAACATCCAAATGATGTTTCTTAAAAAAAATAGAATATATGATCAATCTACAATTATTTTATACCATTTTCATAATGTTAGTGATATAATTGGAATTCTGCATTGAATTAAAAAATAAAAATTGGTTTAATTGTTCATTTTTACATATAATGCCTAGAGTTGTTACTTTAATTTTCCATAGCTTGAAAGTACCTTCCATATAATTGTTCATTTTCCATTTCAAGTCTTACGTAACTACTTTAGGTGTTAGCCCCAAAATTTTTTTTAATTAAGCATCATTAGCTTAAATTGAGTAAATTAGATTAACATTAATTAAGTTGA
>JAOSBN010000005.1:29388490-29410154 GCA_027563595.1 Erythroxylum suave
TATAATTAATTAATTAGTTATAATATAATTAGTTAAAAATTAATTAAAATATTTTAATTAATCAATATATTGTAATTATAATTGATTAATTACAATATAATTAATTAATTAATTAAAAGATAATAAATTTTTATTTCTCAATATTTTTACAAACCAACCACTGTTAATGGTAATGATAATCATTCCTTCCTCTTAACCAACCATCATAATTATAATGACAATATCCATTCTCATTCCTCACTATATTCATTCTCATTCCTATTACCATTCCTCCGTGCGAAGCAACCGCCCCCTAAATGAAGTAGTAGATATGCAGTCTTTAATCTAGCCTATGAACTTTACTAGAAAGCCAAACCATTCCAAACTGGTGAGGATGAAGTCCCATTGCAATATATTAAATGCTTCCATGAAATCCACTTGACTGCACGACCCTTGACAAGCCTCTTTATCTCACAATCTTTCATCAATTCCTGCACCATCAAGATATGGTCTGAAATTGATCTATCAGGTATGAAAGCTCCCTGTGTGAAGTGTATTTTATGTTTTAAGGTGTCCCACAGTCTACTAGCTATAATCTTTGAAATCACCTTGCACACATTTTTGCAACATGAGATAGGACAAAAGTCATTCAGACTGTTAGCATTAGGTATCTCAGGAATTAAGCAAAGATGAGTGGAGTTCAACTCCCTTAGCATTTTGCTATTGGTCAGAAAATCATGCACTGCATCTACTAGCAATTCACGTGTAAGAGGAGAAGTGGATTGAAAGAAATAGACACCAAATTCATCTGGGTCTGGGGACTTCCATGGATTAAGACTGAATAAAACTTGCTTGATTTCTTGTACAGAAGCTGGTTTTGCAAGATTCTCCTTTGCCTCTTCGGAGAGAACATTTAAGTTTCCAATGTGAGAATCGAAGTCCTCCTTGCATAGTAGACTCAATTGGTTGACCCTAAAAGATACTTGAAAATTTAGCCACGTTCTCCTCTATTTTAGCTTTTATCAATACACATCTTGCCTTTGTCATCTATTAGACATTTGATTTTGTTGGTGTTAGCTCGTAGCAAGGATAGAGTAATGGAAGAACCGATATTGGAGTCACCCTCCTTTATCCAGATGACTCTTGCCTTCTACAATAATAGAGAAATATGATCTTGCTGTGCTTGATTGTACTTTTCTAGTTTCTTCTTTTCCATCATTTTAAGCTCTTGATTGTTAGGGTCTTGATAGCATTCATCCTGTAATTTCCTTAAGAGTTCTTTCGCACTTAGTAATCTAAGAGCAGTTAGAAAGCCTCCAATCTTATGGAGAGTTCTCAACCCAATTAAGCTTCCTCATTAGCTGGAATGCCTTGTAGCTAAGAATATCTCCCTCCCAAGCCTCCCTTGCCAATTCCAGGAAACCTTCTTTCTTAACAAGCAAGTTAAAGAACCTGAAATGGGAGTTTTTAAGAGAATGGGGCTAGAATTCTATAACTCCATCAAGGAATGATCATAAGATAACAGGCCACTAAAAAAGACAAAGGAGCAGGGAAACGTCATCATCCATAACTAGTTTATCACAGTTTTTTCTAATGTCTTGCTGCTTGTTACTACAAGTGAAGAGATTACCAACATATCTCAAGTCTAGAATCCCTAATCTACCAGCATCATTCTCCAGTTCCTTACCATCAATTTGACTCTATCACCTTGAACTTCATTTGATTAAAGTATACAGTTAAAATGTTGCGGTCTAGTTGTCCCACATCGGTAATAAGAGAGGTTGATGTGGGGTTTATAGACTTATGGGCTCTCTCACCCTTTAAGCTAGCTTTTAGGATTGACTCTCTCATAAGACCTGTAACAATTGGTATCAGAGCTAAAACCATTCTTTCTAGTCCTCGTGCCACGCCCCAGGGGGAGATGTCAGTATTACAGTGTTCAGCCGAAGCTAAAAAAAAGTCTAACCCACAATCAGCCCACAATGCGTGGGTGGTGACGCCAATATGACAGTGTTCGTCCGGAGCTAGAAAAGGTCTAGCACACAGCCAACCCACGAGTGCCTAGGCTGTGAAGCGTGGTAAAATGTTATGGTCTAATTTTCCTACATTGGTAATAAGAGAAGCTGATGTGGGATTTATAGGCTTATGGGCTCTCTCACCCTTTAAGCTAGCTTCTAGACCTATAACATAAAATCCCTAGCTAATACCCAAGGCCTGGACATAGAATTTTGAATTACACTCAAATCATCCCAAAGTTTAGCCCTTTGAAATTCAAAATTGGAGGCATAAATAATGGATATGTCAAAAGGAACTTCAAGGCCCTCCAGTGAGCATGAGGTGAATAAATTGATCAGAGCTAGTAATATTTGTAATCTTGATAAGATCTTGGTTGTATGCAAACACAATCCTTCCATTGTGGTGATGCATATGATTGGATCCAAATTTCCAGTTACATCCCAAGAACTTCAAATTGTCTTGACATCTAGGGACTTTTATTTTTGTCTCCAAAAGTACCAAAAGAATAGGTTCCTTTCCCAAAATAAGGTCCTTAACCGCCTATTTTTTATAAGGCTCATCTAAACCTCTTATATTCCAAAAAAGCAAGGTGATAAACGTTTAGTTAGTAGGGGCTCACCAGCCTCCTTTAGACTTCCTTCTTCTCCTACCTGATTTTCTTTGGGAGGATGGTGAGGCTAGCTCAAACAAATCCTCGATAGTATTGAGTTTCTGGTCTAGCTAGTTTTCCTAATCATTTACCCCTGCTTTAGAATTGAGAGTTGCATCACCCTACTTAGCTTGAGAATCATCCTGTGAAGCTTTTCAGTGTCCCTTTCAACTTCATCCAGGTTGTCACCTTGAGAGGTTGAAGTTTCATTCTCCATCAAACCCATTGCTTCATAGTTTTTTCCTGTTGAAAAAAGTTTACTAGCAGGTCTCCATACCTTGGTTTTTTGTTTAGGCTTCTAGTTGAAAGTTAACTTTATCTCAAATTTACAGAATTCCCCACTTTCATTCAACCTCATGACAGGTAGAAATTCAAGAACCTCTTCATTAGCTTTAACCTCTACACATATTTTAGGGGAAAAAAATCCTTTCTAGCCTAGCTGTTGGAGAGTCAAACTTGCTAGAAAGCTTAGGCCATCAAAAGTCCAGTACTCCAGAGGTATATTGTGGAAATTAATCTACAAGGGAATGGTTTCTATTCATAATCTGTTGAGCTCCATTCTAGGTATCCACTTTTGCACAAACATTGGTTGGCTACTAATGTGCCACAACCTTGATTCCATCACCATTTTCATGTTTTATTTATTAGTGAACTTGAAAAGCAAGGAATCTTCTTCTGTAAGGAGGATTTGGAATCTTCTTCTGTAAGGAGGATTTTATCCAAACCCTTGTTCCCCTATTTGGTCTGCACCTATACCTACAACTGAGGGTAAGAAGGCCTCATACCTAAGGAAAAAAAAAATACCCACAAAGGTAGTAGACCAAGCTTTACCACCAACTTGCAATATTTCCATTGGGGGTGTTACAACCCCATTGACCACTGTGGACTGGAAATAGCTTGGTTTCTCTATCAGGGTAGAGGCAACTTTTATATTTCTCCAACTTTTAGAGTTTCCTCTATTAGTTTCATTTTCAATTCTCTGGGTATCAACTTTCGCAGCTTTCATAAATTCCTGTAAAGTAGGAAATGGATTCCTCTCAAGGGTTGTCTCTGTCACTGTAGTATTCATATTTCCCATCTCCCTAACAACTTGCATATCATGGTCCTCCTGAACAAGCACCAAGGGAGTCTTGGATGAGCCTCCAGTGGATGTTTCCATAGCGGCCTTCCAAGTAGCTTTCATAGATTCAAGCAGAGATGGGAGGTGCATTTCCTTAGAACATGCTAGCTTCAAATAAATCATAATTCCTAGATCTATGCAGGGCAGTTGGAGGAGAGGCTAGAGTTCCAAATCTGGTAAGCAACCAACAGACAAGGTGGGAACCACCTCAGAATAGTAAGAAAACAGTAAATATCAGGGGCAAAATTGACTCTTCAGTAGAGAGAAGTTAGAGGATATTGTAACCAAAAAAACTTTTAGCATGGTATGAAAAGTAATCTAACATGATATTAGGAACAAGCTCCAACTCTAGGAACGAATCCTCTATTTTTTTTTAATTTGATAATTGGATTACTAATATCATCAAATTCAGAACTAAAATTATTAATAACATGTTCGTTTTGAAACACACTTTGGTTCAACACTACTAAAAGCACTTTATCTCTATTTTACCTTTACTTCTAACAGCCTATTGAAGTCACTGTCACATCTAATCTATCTTTCCTTTTAGCAATTCATCAAAAATTGCTCAAAACAGGCTTTGCAATGCTAATAAACTATATTTGGACAATAAGGAATGCTAGACTGTTTGGAGAATCAAAGGATATTCCAAATTATAACTGGATAGGGTGTTTCAACAAACTAAGGATGGCTGCAATGACAAGTTCATAGGGAGAATTTATCACAAGAGGGCTGAAAATGAGATTTGAATAAAGTAGGATGCTCTATTTGCACTGAAACTAAAGGGATCTTCTAATTGTAGAAAACGCTGTAACTCCATTTGATGTGCAGTAATTGTTTTCTAATTTTCTGAAACTCTGTCCATTTATGAAATTATTTACATTTCAAAAAAATACATGAAGCTCCTTACCTATATTCTTTCTTTCTTTTGTCTCTTTCTTTCACTAGCTTTGTTCTATTTTGCATACTATCATCTTTTATTAAACATTTTCGCTTCAATCACATTGTTGTTGGTCAAGAAGCTCCCATATTAAGTTTTGCATATTGTGATTTTAGAGTTTAAAAAAAAAAAGTAGAATAGCTTAAAATATAGTCCTGGAATTCATTTAACATGATAATAAAACTTATTTAACATTGAGAATTACTTGCAATTGTTTAAAGGCAGTGATCTTCCAATCAGCTCTAGTCATTGCTTCTACGTTAGCAACCTAAGCTGCAATTACCATATTCATTTAACATGACAATAAAACTTATTTAACATTGAGAATTACTTGCAATTGTTTAAAGGCAGTGATCTTCCAATCAGCTCTTATCATTGCTTCTACGTTAGCAACCAAAGCTGCAATTACCATCTCTTTCCTCGCATGATCATCACCTGGGATAGGCACAACACCTTCTACACCTTTTGCCAAGTTATCTTCAACCTGCATATAGTCACTGAAACATTTAGTTGAAATGCTACGGAATCTTATGCTTCTTTCATTATTACATATCAACAGTAATCAATTTTTTTTAGACAGAGAAGCATCATGCTCTGACATACATAGCTATTAACTCCACAAGATGTTTATACCAAAACTTCAGCTGGGAAAAAAATAAAAAAAACACTCACTTGATAGCGCAGCAACTTAATGTCATCTTGTGTTTCTAAAGTCTCGTAGGTTGCAGTCAAATACCTCCCAACATTTTCACAGGCATATGGAAAGAGGACATTATCAACAAAGGAAATGGGAGTGGTAGTTCCTTCAATGTCAAGAAGGTCGCAACACTACAACCAAAAATTTTAAAAAAGATAATGTATATCTGAACAGATCTATGACAAACTGCAACATAAAACACTTCATTTCTCATAACAAAGTAGATTACAATTAATGTATACAAAGTTTGTCAAGACCCCGGTTGTAGGGCATATTTCAAGAAACAAGACACCTATTAAATAAGCACAGGATTTAAGAATGTACTAGTGATGGCTTTATTTTATGATCTGAATTGATTGTCCCAGCCTTCGTAGATTTGCTTGGCTTAGTCAGATTCTTGATTGGACCATGGTTTGTTATAGCCCCATCAAGGCCAAGCTGATGAAGTTTGAAAGCAGCATCAAATAGATAGTGATAACACTCCGCCTGCAAAAGTTTGCAATGAGTACTCCCATATAATAGTTCTTGAAAACCTAATGCAACACTCCAAGACTTATTTTTCATGAAATGTTACTTGTAAACAACAGTCTTTGTTGGTGTTAATGACTCTAAAAGTTAGCTAAATTAGATCAATTAGAATATTATGTACAGCTGTTAGTTTCCTAAAATAGATCCTTGTATTCCTATATATACTTGTACTTATGTATTAACTGTTAAGGGAATAATAATATACATCTGTTCAACTTACATTTCTGCAGTCTTCATTAGTAAAAAGATTTCTAAAAAATAGGTTTATCTCTTGAATGTCTTATCGCACACCAATAGATTGTCTTTTCAAAATGGACTAGTCTGTGATGTGTCTTTAACTTCTACAGAAGAAATATGAACAAACTTTAAATTGTAAGTGAAATAAATATCTTTTTCAACCACATGGAAGAATGTTTAGTTTCGTGTTAATGACAAAGAATAAATTATAATCTAATACCATCTGATTGCAAGTTGAATAGGTTTATACAGAGCAAAAGCAAACTACCTAGCGTGAACTCAATTTCTAAGTACAAAAAGGAAGCTTAAAATCAAAATTCTAAATGACTAGATTAAAAAGGTCCTTCCTAGCTTCATGCTTGCAATAGCAAGGTCCAGTTAAAGCCAAAGATACATTAACATTCCATGAGTAAAAACATTATTGAATGCTTATTTTGGGTCGCTCAACAATAGATCAGTCCTTGATAAATCATTAGCAACAGTGATAAAATCATCACATGATCATTGACTTATTATTGGTTAACCAGATCAGAAGATGCTAAAATCATTTAAACCAAATTTTGGAATTCAAAAGCTCAGTAATAGTTTAGAAGAAGATATGAATAAAAAATTCCTTTATTCATATGCAGTGTGTAGCAGGTGGCACGAACCTGAGTTTGGGCACTGATCCATGATTCTCCCCACACAAATATGCCATGGTTGCGAACTAGCACAGCTGTTGCTTTTGGGTAAGCTTCTATCTGAAAAAAAAGGAGAGAGATTGCTTTATTTAAAAGAATTGCTCTATTCCAGAAAAAGAGAACATCTTGATTGACACCTAACGAAAAACCATCCTCAGCTGACATATTCTTGCAGGAGCAGGACATCTAAAACTATCAAAGGTTTTCATACAATAGAAATATTCTCATTTTTAAGCGTATATTCATCAATTCTTAGTGTCTAAGAGGTGTATTTGACTTTTTTTGGACTCTAGCAAGAAGTGGATCTAATATTTATGACAATCAAGCATGATTGCGTCAAAATGTAGATTTCAAATTCTAAAAAATAAATTTTGGAAGAATAAAATAATTCATTAAACATCTAAGGATATCAAGAAGGAATTACAACATATCACCAAGAAGTGAGTGGTCCATTGTCAATAATAGAAGCTATTAAGTTGCAGGTACAAAACAATGAGGGGTGTTAACTAGCTTAAGCATCACGTGACATAGTTCTAATAGGATAGTGGAACTTTGTCTTTATAAATGCTTCATTAAAGTCTAATTTTTGCCAAGAGATCTTTGATGAACCTTTCCTCATTTTTCGCTTGATCACATAATATTCTTTTGTTTCTTTGTCCCCATATGATCACAATTAAGTATGGGTTTCATAGGTTGCAACGCTTGAGAATTTCTATCCTTGTTTACATAAGAGCATTTAAAAAACAGATGATCTATAATTTCTTGGCTAGCCTTGCAGAGAGGGCATCAATTTGAGATGCTAATGAATTTGGTCAATCTATCTTGTGTTTGAAGTCTCCCTCTAAAGGCCATCCATAATGAGTAAGAAGCTCGAGGGAATGCAAGTTTTATCCAGGTTATACTGCTCCATGCAAGCTTAAGTAGATTGGACTAGAGTAGTTTCCTGAACGAAGCAGCAGTGAGGGAGTTGATTGCATATGGTTTCACTACAGGTTTCATAGAACTGTTGGAATAGTGCATCACCACAGTATCTTTCGACATTATGGTTACTAGCTAACCATCTAGAAACATCAAAGGAGCAAGAGGGTTGAGATAGGGAGACCTCCTCTCTCCTTAACTCTTTGCATTAGGTATAAAGGTATTCAATAACATGTCTAAAAGAGTTGTGGAGCACAACAAGGTCTTTAAATATCACATAAATTGCAAAAAGCTTGGTATATTGAGTTTCGACATTGCAGTCGATCCGCTCCCATTTGTAAAAGAAAATGAAAATTCTATAACCTCTCTAACAACTGCCTTGAAAGTGCTCTCCAAACTATCAGGTTTGCAAGTAAATAATCAGAAGAGCTCTATGATACCTTTAGCTAGTGTTACTCATAAATCCACCTGGTTTTCATCCATTACTAGTTTCAAGTTGCAACGTCTTCTAGTGACTTATCTTGGAGTTCCCGTCTCCCCAACAAAACCCTCCTACACAAATTATGAACCACTAATGGAAAAGATTTATAATAGCATTCATAGCTGGAGTTCTATATGTTTATCAACGGTTGGAAGAGCTCAATTGATCTCTGTAGTGTTGAACTCCTTCAATCTATATTAGGCCTCGCATTTAGTCATTCCAGATGCAACCAAGTATCTAGAGCTTTAACATTTAAAGACTTTTCACTGCAAAGTCAAAACTCAATATGCCAAGCTTTTTGCAATTTATGTGATATTTAAAGACCTTGTTGTGCTCAACAACTCTTTTAAGCATGTTATTGAATACCTCTATACCCAATGCAAAGAGGTAAAGAGAGAAGAGGTCCCCCTATCTCAACCCTCTTGCTCCTTTAATGTTTCTAGGCGATTCAATAGTAACCATAATGTTGAAAGTTACCATGGAGATGCACTGTTCCAATAGTTCTATGAAACCTATAATGAAACCATATGCTTTGAGGGTGTTCAGAATGAAAGGCCGTTCCATTGAATCATAGGCCTTATAAGGATGGCAAAAGGGCTGGGCCGGATAGTCTAATTTTGGCCCGAGTTGACCGATTCATAGGCCAAGGGCAGGCTATAATCTTGTAAATTGACATGCAAGCCTGGGGCTGAATGCAAATTATTCTCAACCTTAACAGACTAGTGGACTCTTGGAGTGAAATGATTACTTGGCTGGAGAAACTTAGAGGGCACAGTGCAGCTGATCTTAAAGCCATTAAGTTAAGGGGGGCAACTTTGGTGTATTTCATTTGGAAGGAGCGTAATTGCAAAATCTTTAGACAACAAAGCCAAAGCATTGAATTGGTTTTTCAAGACATTTTCCTCCTTTGCAAATTGTCCATGTTAGCAAAAGGAATAGCAGTAAAACTGTCAAGTAGTATGACAAAAGATGGGGATTGGAGTAATATTGGTTATGTGGTCTCACAAGTATCCCTTAGTTTTTAACCTGTAGATGATTACTAGGAACTACAATGCTATGTAATCTAGACCTTTTGGATTAGCCTCGGCCTTTTGGTACTCTCGATTGTAAATTTTTAATCAATGCAATCTTTAATTTTTGAAAAAAAACAAGCAATGAGTCAAAATTCCTTCAAAGACTTTGGCTCATTTCCTTTTTGAATGAAATTGATAAATGTCCTGTTTATTTCTTTTAATAGCTTCCTCTTAGTAAAGAATTCATTAATCGCATCAAAGATCAAGTTTTTAGTAAAGAGCCATGACCCTTGGGATAAGTTTATGTTCAAACCATTGGGCCTTAAGGATTTGAAAGGGTTGAGGGATTTTATGTATCCTCAATTTTTAAAATGGTGCCAAGCTTTGAAAGTAATTCTACCTCCATGGGAGTGAGGTGATCCTGTACAATTTCTACAATAGGTGGTGCTGATGAGTTGGCACTAGAGCTAGATCCCGAGACTTTAGAGAAGTAATCCACTGCTTCAACAAGAAGCTCCTCTTAGGAAGTAAAAACATTGTTGTCCTTCTGAAGGGAAATAATTTTGTTGGATGCTTTCCTTGTTACAACACCTCAGTGAAAGTAAGAGGAGCTTTCATCTCCTTTAGAAAACCATAAAAGAGTATCTGAAATTGAGGGCTTAAGAGAAACTAAGGATGGCCTATTTCTCTAAGCATTGGAGCTTAGGATCAGATGGATTAAGATAAAGATTAGATTGGACATTAGAGAGCAACTCCTTGGCAGTATTAAGGAGATGTTGAGTATTAGCAATCCTATCTTTGTTAAGGAGTTGCAACTCAACCTTCATTTTTTGAAGTTTCCTACAATAAATGAAATGTTTGGTACCTGAAATATTAAAGTTGCAGCTTTTTAAAATTACATCTTCAAATTCTTCTATTTCAACTAGATAGTTATTGGACCCAAATGGAATTCTGAAGTATTTCCTCAACCTGGAATAATGCACTATAATGGGTGAGTAATCAGATCGAATTGTGTTTGGAAATTGTGAAATGCTTTGTGGAAAGGTTTGAAACTATTCCAGATTTACTATGCATCTATCCAATTTCTTCCTCGTGAACCACTTATCTTTTCGCTTGTTAAGAAGTTTCCCCCTATTGGTTGATCTATAACCTGAATGCCACATGCGCACTGCTTTAGATATTCATTATAACTTCTTAAACAGGAGTTTCCTTCAATTTCATTAGGGTATAACATAGAATTAAAATCACCCAAAATAGCTTATCTTAGCCTGCTTTAGAGAGGGACTCTTTGGAATGCATGAGATCATGGATAAATGCAATAAGCAATTCTCTAACTTCAACTTAGCATTCATATGGATCCTTTAATCAAGCATTGTATGAGAATATCTATTTTGTCCACATTATAACGTACAAGAATTTTTCCGTTATAATGATCAGAATGATTGGTTAATAGCTTCCATTGCTTTGGTAAGAAATTAAGAGTGTTGCAACTCTCTTTCTTCATCCTTGATTCTATAATACCAAATGTGTGAGGTTATTGGCAAAACCAAAGTCTCTAATTGCTAATTGCTTAGAAGGGGAATTCATTTCCCTAATGTTCCAAGAAATCACAGTCATATTTATAGTTTAGAGGAAGAAGATCTCCTTTTCCTAATGATTCCTTCTCCCTTAGGTTCCAAATTCCTCGTGGTGCTCTAGAATGGTGATGGTATAATACCTACTCATCTCAATTATTAAATTCTTATGGCATGGACCCTCACATTCATTGACCTTTGCATAATCCGTATAAGAGATAACAATTTTAGTGTTAGCATTAGTTATTTCTATAGAGATATCAAAACTTATCATACCTTGTGTTACATGCTACATAGGATTCTGGGTATACTCATTCTGTTTATTAGTAGAGCCAAACAATTGAGATACCACAGGATTGGAGCTATTGTTGCCCAAGAGCTCCAAGAACCCCGTAGTTTTGAATAGTCTCCCTATAGGCCTCCAAAACTTTTTGGAATTTAGTGATTTAGGTTACCATGCATACATAACTTTTACCATATCCTCAACTAACACCAAGTTGTCGTTTAGCCGCACTAAGGGAATTCCTTCTAGTAGGTCCCTCATTGAATCCGCTTAGAAGATTGGCCAAGTCACAAGGGACTTCCAACATAGATTGCTATGTAACTAGATCACTAGAAATCTAGTATTCTAATAGAACTCCGTATATACACATCCAGATTGGGATATTTGAATGTCTTATCTATTCCAAGTTGTATGCTAGGTTGCCAATTTTGGAGCAAAAGCGACTTGTCATGGAAATACCATGGGCACTCTTCCAATACTTTCCTAGCTGATACACGATTAAGAAATTAAAGAAAAATTTATTCTCGTTCACTAAGATTTCAGTAAATCCATAATGCTTCCAATTAGAGTGTCCATGCTTTCATGGTAGGATAAGAAACACATTTGTCTTGAAAGAATCCTATGAATGCAAAGTTCCATCGTGTTGCATCCTCCTTCAAGGTTTCTAGTGGCAGAGTCACTATAGGTCGATCATCTAGTTTGTTGGGAGGGGTATAGTGGAGCTTGGACTCTAAGCTTGAGTCTCCAACTACCTGAATCTACATTCGCTTCGGCAGGAAAGGGTTTGAAGGAGTAGGGTGAACAAAAAGTACAGGTTAAGGAGAAAGGTCATATAGAACAAGGGAGGCAAAGAAGAGCTTGGTTTGAAGGGTTTTGAAAGCCGAGAGGTGATGGAAGAGGCGGAAAGTTTCCTAGGACTACTAAGATATTACCAAAAAGAAAAAGTTGGTAGGTAGGGAGGGAAAAAAAGAAAAGGCTAAGCTTAAGAATGGAAATGCTTTAAACCAATTGAGCTAATAAGAATGGAGAAGGATGAAGTAAGCAGCGAACAAGAAGAACAATCAAGCAGGGAAGAGATCAAAATATAAGACATACAGCTTCAACAAGAGATTCCGTTAGCTCATATTCATTTGCTTTATTCTCTATTATTGGAACAACAAGTTCATCATAGTACCCATGTCCTTGGATTCCTTTGATCATCTCCATATGTGTAATCTGCAAATTGTTAAAATGCGTATAAACAAATCAAAAAGCAAAGTTGACGAAAACAGTTATAGAACCTGCAGACAATAGTTCACTAAACCAGTTGTATGTCCTGCATAATAAAACCTGACAGTTTGTACACAAGAGATACTAGTGTATGACATGAATCTTGGGAAACATAAAATGGTGAACATCAACAAAGTCTTATATAAAAATGTAGAAACTTTTTATTTCCCTTTCTTTAGCTTGGGAAGAAAAAAATGCTATATTATACACAAAAGTTCTCCAAATGGGTGAGAACAAGCCAGCCCCAAAGAATAAAGAATTGGCCTTTTTTGAAGTAGCAGTAGCATCCTCCTAAAAACGTCCAATAAACAATTTCTTATAAGATAAATAGGTGTGGACTACCAAAGTTTTCTTCTCAGATAACCAAATTTTTTCATGAGAGCCTTTTCCATCATATCACTATTGGTTATCAAGTATGCTTGGTTCTCAGAAGTTTGTCTAATTACTTCCAGCATCTTCACATATGACTTTGAGAGCTTAAATTTGAAGCCTTAACTACATAGATTTTAAAATATTTTAAATACTATCTCCACTGGAACTACTGACACAAACTAGAAGCAATTACAAACAAAGGCTATCAAAATTTTACTCGTCTAAAGGATTATGAGAAGTATGTAGATTTCATAATCCACTCTCTGATTTTTATAGTAGTCCATTTATATGGTATCAAAACTATCATTCTGCTTTAACTAAAAGATATCATGCACAAAAGGTCACCAAGAGCAATAGAAAGAAATCAAATCACAATCAATTAAAGATGGCAACACAGAAACTTCACTCTAAATTCTTTTGATAATGGGTCGATCATTGTTGCTAGACAAGATTCTATCCCATGACTGTGAATAACAGCTCCAGCATTACGCATCTGATATGCCTGCATTACACCAGAATAAAAAGGGATTTTACGGCAACTGAGGGAAAAAAGTGATGAGAATGAACGAAGAGCAAATAAGCAATCCCATGATCCCAACACATGACGCAACAGCAGTAAAGTATTCCAATAAGTCAAGTTTAGAGTTGATGGAGAATATTTATTCTACAAATGGTGATGTAGGATAACCAATAACCAAAAATTCACAAAGGTAGCTGTTTGTACAGACCAATGAATGATAAACTCATTCAACAGGAGACATAGACAAAGTTTTTGCACACGCTAAACCAATTCAAGTATAGGCTAAACCAGCTTACTTTGCTAGGAAACAATTTTATGTATGATAATTTGTTGAATGATGCAGCTATACGATCATTCCACTTCCTGTGGTGAACAGTGCATCCCATTCCTCCAGAGTTTTGTAAATCAAAAGTTTGGATTAATCAAAACTTAGGTGTTTCAAGATTCCTAAAATGAATTAGCGCTCCTGGTAACAAACATAAGCACCATTACTCCTATGAGCCTCTGTTGCGGAGATTGACAAAGACGAAGAAGCGTGAGCAAGGATATTGGAAGACTCTAGAAATTAACTAGTATTATACCCAACGCTTAAATAAAACCTCAGGGTGACGTCCTATACTCAAGCATATTGGATAACTAGCAAATGTATTAAAGCAACCTCCAATGACCATACAGATATGTTTTTTGTTACAAATGAAATGAAACCATTTTCTCTCTCTG
The DNA here is from genome assembly GCA_027563595.1 of Erythroxylum suave. Taxonomy (NCBI): domain Eukaryota; kingdom Viridiplantae; phylum Streptophyta; class Magnoliopsida; order Malpighiales; family Erythroxylaceae; genus Erythroxylum; species Erythroxylum suave. The sequence continues at coordinate 29,402,487 of JAOSBN010000005.1, forward strand.
TTGTCAATCTTTTGTAACTTCTTCTCTCTCTAAAACGTATTTTCTGTTACTCAAAGGATACTATTGTGTGATTGCGATGGTGTGGTTGAATCAAAACTTTATCAACAATTTGGCATCAAAGCGGACAAATCTAAACAGACAACGGCGGAAGGGACAAAAGGAGTAGAGTTCCGATAGTTAGAAGAAAATTTGAAAAGTTTCATGGAAACGCGTGATCAGAGTGAGAAACTGTTCTTGGAAGCATAGAGTCGGCTTGAACGAATACTGTTGGAATTTCAGGATAGAAGTGAGCGACTGTTGTCGAAGGTTCAAAACAAAACGAAAAAAATTAGAGAAAGCAATGTTGGAGTTGCAAACTGTGCCTCAGCCAGGATTGGCAAAACAGGGGGAGGTAAGTGGTATAACAAAACACACGCCCCAAAACAGCCAGACACAACATGAGGGGAAGGAGATGTTACATCGACGAGGTCAAGTAGAATCGAGTTCCCTTGTTCAACAAGGAAAACATTAAGTTGTGGTTGTATTGCTGTGAATAGTTTTTCTAGTTAGACCAAACCCCGAAGAAAATGAAAGTGCATGTAGCCATTCTTCACATGGATGAACGAGCAAAGGAATGGTATTGTTGGTCATCAGAAATCCTAATAAGACAGAGATGGTGGAGTGGGCAGAATTCACGAAGGCTCTCAAACAAAGATTTAATGTAGAAATCTTTGATGATCCAGTGGGGGATTTTAAGTAGTTGAAGCAACACGAAACGGTATTAGAATATTGTGCTCAATTCTATCATCACTCCAATAGACTTTCGCTTCCAAGGGAGTACTTAGTCAGTTTTTTTTTTTTTTCAAGGGACTTAAACCAGAAATTGGAGTTACAGTGAAACCACATGAACCTCACTCGTTACATCAGGCCTACACATTAGCTTGAAAACAAGAAGCAATACTGATGTCGACTGGAAATACGATGTTGAATCGAACCCATGCAACAAAGAGTGTGACTAATGGAGGTAATTTTAGCTCAACCTTAAGGTCATTTCATTCAATAACAATTACTCGAAGTCCAAGCACAGAAGGTATACTATGTTAGGATCAATAATAACAATAAACCTAGGATATAGAGAGTGTAGAGGAAGGTGAGATAGTGCTGGAGTGTAGGACCATGGGAGTGTTTGGGGTTAATGAAGTAACAATACCTGAGACCAAGACGATGAGGTTAGAAGGGAAGCTATACGGGGTACCGGTTGTGATCTTGGTGGATAGTGGGGCTAGTCATAACTTCATTTCGCCTGAGTTAGCTAGTGGCCTGGGGTTGACAATTGAGCTGAATAAAGCATTAAGAATCCGATTGGGTGATGGCCATAAGGTGACTACTAAAGGAAGGTATATGGAGGTTCCTATTCGGATGGGAAAGATTGATTGAAAAATTGATGCTTATGTGCTGGATTTAGGTGGCATGGATTTGGTTCTTGGGGTTGCTTGGTTGCAAACTTTAGGAAAGGTAATGGTCGATTGAAGGAGATGACTATGCAATTTTACCATGAGGGGCAAAAGGTTCAGCTTTGTGGCAATGCAGATTACATCGCAGAAACAGGGAGAGTATCATGCAGACTCAGTATGCTTGCATGGGCTTCTTACTATATTGAGTGGAAGTTTCCTATCTGTGGAGGGAATAGATATGAAGGAGGAACAGCAGGCTCAATTGACCAGGAAAGAAGAAGGGGAATTGAATCAGGTGTTGGCTAATTTTCCGGAGGTTTTCCAGGAGGTGCAGGGGCTACCTCCCAAAAGGAATTACTCACATGCTATTGTCCTGCAGCAGGGATAAGGGCCTATTAGTGTAAGACCTTATAAATATGCTCATCATTATAAGGATGAGATTGAACGGCAGGTGCAGCAAATGTTGAAAATGGGGGTCATTCGGCCTAGTTCAAGTGCCTATTCCAGCCCAGTCATCTTAGTTAAAAAGAAAGATAATTCATGGAGAATGTGTGTCGACTATCGAGCTCTCAATAAAGTCACCGTTCCTGATAAGTATCCTATTCCGGTAGTGGAGGAGCTATTAGATCAGCTAAATGGTGCAAGAGTCTTCTCTAAATTAGACCTAAAATCCGGGTATCATCAAATTAGGGTCAAAAGAGAGGATATTCACAAAACGGCCTTCCGAACACACGATGGTCATTATGAATTCCTCGTGATGCCGTTCAGACTGACAAATGCACCGGCCACATTTCAGTCCGCTATGAATGACATTTTTAGACCCTTCCTTAGGAGGTTTGTTCTGGTTTTTTTTTTTATGACATCCTTATATATAGTGCAGATTGGGAAACCCATCTCTTACACTTAACAAGTGTCTTGGAGGTCTTAAAAGACAATCATTTTGTGGTCAATCAACAGAAGTGCAGTTTTGGGAAAAGAACAATAGCCTATTTGGGTCATGTTATTTCAGCAAAGGGAGTAGAGGTGGATCCAGCCAAGGTTTCAAGTGTAGTGAATTGGCCCATTCCTCGGAATGTAAAAGGGGTGAGGGGATTTCTCGGTTTGACAGGATATTACCGGAAGTTCATTCGGGACTACGGTAAGATAGCCAAACCTCTTACCGAATTAACAAAGAAGGATGGATTTCATTGGAATTTGGCAGCCTTAGAGTCTTTTGAAAATTTGAAGAAGGCCTTAACTACATCCCCGGTTTTGGCTCTTCCTCAATTTTCCCAACCCTTTGAGGTGGAGTGTGATGCTTCGGGCAAGGGGGTAGGGGTTGTTTTGATGCAAAACAGAAGACCAATTGCATATTTTAGTAAGGCTCTATCTAAAGGTAATCTATCTAAGTCGGCTTATGAAAAAGAATTAATGGCATTGGTATTGGCAGTTCACCATTGGCGACATTACTTGTTGGGTAGACCCTTTGTGGTATATTCAGATCAAAAAAGTCTCCGCCATTTGTTGCAACAGCGAGTATCCACAACCGACCAACAATACTGGATGGCTAAGTTACTTGGATACCACTTTGAAGTCATTTACAAGCCGGATCTGAAAATAGAGCTACTGATGCTCTGTCACGGATTCATGAAGAAGGTGAATTGAAAAATATGATTTCTTATCCATTATGGGCTGATGGTAAAGTCCTGCAGAAGGAGGTAGACAAAGATCCTATATTGAGTGGTATTATCAAGGAATTGCAGCAAAATCCAGATGCAAGAAAAGGGTTTCAGTGGCACCAAGGAGTTCTCTTACACAAGGGAAGGCTAGTGATCTCAGCTCATTCCACTTTCATTCCATTACTCCTTAAAGAATTTCATTCTTCACCTATAGGAGGTCATTCTGGGTTTCTACGTACATATAGGAGGATTGCTAGCAACCTATATTGGATTGGCATGAAGAAGTCCATTCAAGACTTTGTTAAGTCTTGTGACATTTGTCAAAGGCAGAAGTATACTGCTACCTCTCCTGGGGGACTGTTGCAGCCTCTTCCCATTCCCAACCAGATTTGGGAAGATATATCGATGGATTTTATTACGGGACTTCCTAGGTCTAAAGGATATGAAGCCATACTGGTGGTTGTTGATAGATTGTCTAAATATGGGCACTTTGTTTTGTTGAAGCATCCATATACAGCTAAAAGTGTGGCTTAAGTATTTGTTAAGGAGGTGGTGCGTTTACATGGAGTTCCTCTATCCATAGTAAGTGATCGTGACCCATTATTTATGAGTTACTTCTGGAGGGAATTGTTTCGACTACAAGGGACTATGTTGAGAATGAGTTCCTCCTATCACCCGGAAACGGATGGGCAAACTGAGGTACTTAACCGATGTTTAGAGACCTATTTGAGGTGTTTTGCTTCTGAACAACCCAAACATTGGTCTTCATGGGTGTCATGGGCTGAATTATGGTACAATACTAGCTACCATGTATCTACTGGTTCAACTCCTTTTGAATTAGTCTATGGCAGAAAACCCCCTACACTGGTTCGATATGTCCAAGGCGAAACTAGAGTGGAAGCAGTGGCTAGAGAGCTGGTGGATAGAGATGAGGCCCTAAATCAACTTAAATACAATCTCCAAAGGGCTCAAGAGCAGATGAAGAAGTATGCTGATAGGAAGAGGACTCCATTATCTTTCCAAGTGGGAGAATGGGTATTTCTTAAGCTCCGTCCTCACAAACAACTCACGGTGGCCCGAAGAATCAATCAAAAACTAGCAGCCAGATACTTTGGCCCGTTCCAAATTCTGGAAAAGTTGGGTGCTGTAGCTTACAAGCTTAAACTCCCACTACACTCTCGAGTTCACGCTGTTTTTCATGTGTCTCAGTTAAAAAGGGCTATGGGACACTACACGGTCGAGGAAACTTTACCAGAAGGAATGGAAGTAGAGCTCGAAAAAGAGGTAGAACCAGAAACTGCACTGGCCAGCAGGGTGATTACTAAAGATGGCAACTCAACTAAGCAATGGTTGATTCATTGGAAGGGTAAACCGATGGAGAATGCTACATGGGAAGATGAATTTGTTATTCGGGGTCAATTTCCTCATTTCAGCCTTGGGGACAAGGCTGCTCTTCAAGAAGGGGGCAATGTTAGGATCAATAATAACAATAAACCTAGGATATGGAGAGTGTACTCGCGGAGGAAGAGAGTAGGGGCTGTGAGTAATAATGCAACAGTTAGTTAGTTATCAGTGTGAGGGTGCAGAATGGGAAAACTAACTGAATGTACGGGTCTGGGTAGGAATAAGAGAGAGGCAGAGTGACGGGAATGATTAGTGAAGATGTCAGTAAGAATACTATAGGCAGAGAGATATTATTCTCCCTGAGGAGCTTATCAGCTCTGGATATTGTAATAGCCTTATATTTCCTCCATTATCAATCATATATACAATTCTACTATAGTGTATTCAGCTAGAGTTCTAACATACTACCTACACCTCCTTCAACATTACGATCACCGTCAATGAGATCTTATAGATCTTCTAAACCCATCAGTAGTAGAGATTTCTATGAAGAAAGGGCAAAGGGGTTTTGTTTTTGGTGCGATGAGAAGTATACATTAGGCTATAAACGTAAGAAGAGGAAGCTACAATTTTACGTAGTTTCTGAAGAGAATGACAGTGGAAAAATGTCACTAGACCAAGAGGAGGAAGAACTGGAGGAAGGGTGAGAAGACGAAGACGAAGATTGTCCCACAGTTTCCATGCAAGCTATGTTGGGATTATCGGGGAAGACGGAATTTAAGCACATGCAATTAATGGGAATGCATCAGCGAAGGAGAATTCATACACTCATTGATAATGGAAACACACAATTTTGTGGATATTGTAGTAACAAAAAGAAATTGTGACCACAGAGAGATTGAACCCATTTCGATTATGGTTGGAGGAGGCTTACAACTAGAATGTCAACAGTGTTGTAGAAACATTGTATGGACTATGCAAGGTACATAATTCAACATGGCTGCTTTGGTAATTATCGTTAGGGGGTTGAGACGTCGTTTTGGGTGTTTAATGGCTATTGGGGTTAAATGACTTGCTATGTAACTTAAAAAGAGGATGATGACGTTTAGTAGGGAAGGGAAAATGGTGACCCTGCAGGGAAACCGAAAAGGCAAATCAAGAGTCATATCAAGCAAAGGATTCTAGAAGGCTCTATGACATTCTTCAAGCGGCCAGCTACTAATGATGCAACTTTCTACTCCTATCGAGTATCAATTACAACAAATGCAAATGGCGGAGGAGCAACGGATGGTGTTTGACAAGATTAACACGGTATTGTCTGATTATTTAGAGGTATTTCAGGGGCCGTCCCATCTTCCTCCGGATGGCAAGTATAACCACTAGATTGTGCTGAAGGAAGGAGTCGACACAATCAATGTGCGGCCATACCGCTATTCAGTGACTCAGAAAGATGTAATAGAACAATCTATCAATGAACTCGTGAAGCAAGGGTTCATTCACCATAACTATGGACCATACACATCACCAGTAGTTCTCGTCAAGAAGAAGGACAATTCATGGCAAATATGTGTTGACTATTGGGAGCTGAACAGACATACAGTGAAAGACAAGTTTTCAATACCCCTCATCAAAGAATTGTTGGATGAATTGCATGGAACCAACTGGTTCTCCAAATAACGCAGTTATCACCAAATTCACATGCAACTAGAAGATGTTCCAAAGACAGCCTTCAAAATACATGAGGGACATTACGAGTTTTTGGTGATGCCCTTCGTGTTGACGAACGCACCATCTACATTTCAAAGATTAATGAATGAGCTATTTAAGCCATATTTGCATCGGTTCATCTTAGTATTTTTTGATGATATACTAATCGACAGTTCATCGTCACCGTTGCATGTAGAACATATCTCGGTGGCCCTTCAGACATTATTGGACAATCAACTATTTTTGCGGGGAAACAAATGTGTTTTTGGGGTTCATCAGGTGGAATACCTAGGTTATACAATTTCAAAGGAGGGTGTGGCAACTGATCTTCAAAAGGTCAAAACAATTAAAGAGTGGCCTGAGTCGAAGTGCATTACTGGGTACTACTGAAGGTTCATTAAAGGGTACAAGATGTTGGCAAAACCGTTAAACGAATTGATCGAGAAGGAAGGACTGACCAATTGGAAATGGCAACAGGAGGAATAGACAGCTTTTGAAAAATTGAAAGAAGCAATTGTGTCAGCTCCGATGTTGGCATTACCAGATTTTTCAAAAACTTTTGTAATTGAAGCTGATGCAAGCGGGAAAGGAATCGGGGCTGTATTACAAAAGGAAGGTCACCCCATCGCTTTCCTAAGTAAGTCACTAGCGAGGAGGCATCATGGCTTATCTACATATGAAAAAGAATTTTTGGCGGTAATTAAGTCCATCAAGCATTAGCATCACTATCTAAGTTTCAGATCTTTCATAGTCAAAACATATCATTGGAGCTTGAAATACTTGCTTGAACAACATCTGTCAACTCCATTTCAGCCGTCGTGGTTATCGAAGTTCCTGGGCTATGACTCTGAAGTGCAATACCAAAGTGGTAAGGAGAACGCCACTGCGGATAATCTCTCAAGGATCGCTAGTGTAGAAATGTTGATGATGTCGGTAACACAAATGTAGGGTGAATTATTAGAAGAAATAAAAAAAAGTTGGCAAGAAGATAGAGCTATTCAAGATTTAATTAGGAAGTTAGAATCCAACAATATTAAATCCAGTGCTTATGAATGGAAGGATGGGTTATTGAGGTGAAAGGGGCACTCAGTAGTGGTGCCAACAAAAGAACCCATCAATAGATCATTGGCATTAGTCATGACGATGCCAGGCAGGACATGTAGGTGCAGTGGCTACTACGAAGAAGTTGTAGAAAATATTTTTCTGAAAAGGCATGGCCCAGGACATGCGAGCTCACATTCAAAATTGCATGAGCTGCTAGAGAAATAATCATGACAGCTCTGCTTATCCTAGGTTACTGCAACCTCTCAAGATACCAGAAGGCAATTAGAAGAAGGTGAGTATTGATTTTGTGGAAGGGCTCCCTATTTCAAAGGGAAAATCAGTTATCCTAGTGGTGGTGGATCGATTTAGTAAGTATTCCCGTTTTATTCCTGTTAAACACCCTCTTTTTTTTTTTTGGTTACATCGGAGGGCCCTAATGAGCCAAGAAGGGGTAAATTAAAAAGCCCCGTTAGGGGGGGAAA
>JAOSBN010000005.1:29410254-29437447 GCA_027563595.1 Erythroxylum suave
GCGAGGGCTTCATTTCTTGCCGCGGCGTGGCACGCCGCGAGGGCTCGCCGCGGCGAAAGATCACACGTCGCGGCGACGCCCATTCTTTTTTTTTGAGGGAGTTTTTCTTTCTTCTTTTAAATTAATTATTTCACCTCACACGACGAGCACCGCGTTTTCATGTCCGATGTTGGGCTTCGGAAACAGGGTCCAACATGAACCTCAAAGTAAAACAAGTAATTACTCCCTATTTCATGATTAATAGAGCTTTTCCTAGCAATTTGATATGATTGTTAGGTATGGTATACTTAGAAACAAGTGTGGTGGAATTGGTGGTATATAAAATGAAGGTACTATGAAAAGTGGAATTTGTGCCAATTAAAAAAAAGCAAGAAGGGGAAAAGAACAGGAAAAAAAATTGTCAAAAATTAATTTATGTGGATATTTATATTTGAAAAGAATGAAGGAAAAAGGATTGTTGCAAAAATATGAGGAGTTAGTAGAGTAATTTATAGATATATCTATTAATTTAGTTACTCCTACTTTATTAGTTATGAATATTTTGTTTCTCCTATTCTCTTTTTTTTTATTAGCCTATTTATCCCATTTAGGCCCATTACAACTTTTTGTTATTGTGGTACAAAACTAGTTAAATGGTGGAGTTTATGTGATTTTCAAACTTATGGTAAGTTCAATTTCATAAGAAGATGATGGAAGCACCTCACTAAAAATTCAAACACTTATATGAATGAGTGATATCTTAAAAGGACATGTAAAATTAAAGTATTTGAGCTTGATGAAGGAGGTAGAATGATGTTTACTTCATCTTGTTAGTGTACTGATCTACTTAAGAAGTGTCATGAGTATACATTTTACAATTCGATTGAGACTTGTCTTTATATATTTTGTGTTGTTAACTATGAAGCAAACCAATGAGTTTAGATTGATGTTTATGGTAGCATTTAATTAAACCCTTAAGAGACTATAACTCCTCCGTTAGGAACACCTCAGGGTTTAAAGATTTGTTATGTATGCCAAAAGTGATAGGACATTGTGGAATTGTTTTTGTTTTAGTTAGTGGAGTCTAGGTTAATAGTTAGGTTTTTGCTTGTTATTGATTACTTGAGGATAAACAATGAGTAAAGTGTGAAGAAATTTGATAATTCTATATTTTAAATATTATTTGGAATTAAATTAGTTATTATTTAATTGTTAATATCATGTTTTATATGGATTATATGATATTTTCATATGTTTTGCTCATTGTCTTGTATGCAATGATTTGAAGGAGAAAAAAAATTTAAGTGCAAATTTCTCTATACTGATCTGATCAAGGAGATATTATAGTCATTTAGAAGCTAACTTGAAGGGAAAAAAACATCAAAGGTTAAATCTAGTTCAAAGATGTCACACAAATAGAAAAGTTTTTGGAGAAGATATAATATGTCTTAAGACATGATGAAAGAGACAAACATCAGTAATACACAATATAACATTAACTTGAATTTTCATAGTGTTAGTGTTTCTTATCATAAAAGGAGGATTAGAAGAAAGATTAGAGGAGATTGTGATAACTTCTCTGATTCTTTCTCTTATGTTAAGAATGATTCATTTTTATTTTATTTTTATTATGTTTAATAGCAAAAAATCCTAGTTAAGCTTAGAGATGTAGTTGAGGATGGATACTTTAATTATTTTAATACATGTTTTATTATATGTTTGGTTGAATTTATTCTCTTATTCTTGATTGTTGAATTTTTGCTTGAGCACTATAATTTCAATCTTAGGAATTACATAAATGATCAAAAGATGCAGCAATATTTGTGCATTAAGAGGAAAAAAAAAACTTAGATCTAGAAACCAAAGTACCCTAAACTATTGTTACATCAAAAAGATTAACTAGGCTCAACGAGTTTAGATAGGTTGAATTGTGAATTGAGAGAGAAATGATAGTTATTTAGTTGAATATGCATATGACTTTAAGAGAAGGCATAAATACTTTAAGTTAATTGTTAGTTCAATTAATACGATAACTCTTACATTATACATGGAATTCCACACTAGTGAAACTCCAAATTCCTAAAGCTCATCTTATTGATTTCTCTTTGCCAATTTAGTTGTATTGTTTTTGTTAATTTAATAGCTTAATTATCTTTTTTAATCAAATATTATTTCTTAGTTAATTAAGGTTAATAAACGTAATGATACAGTTAATGTGGGATTGATGCTCTAAATTGATTATAGATTGATATCCTGACAAACTTGTAACTTCAATTATATCCTTGAATGATCTCCTTTACTCTTATATTAACAAGCAGAATGTGCGAAGCTTTTAAAGGATGCTTAATTATTCTTTTTTTGTTTACATTGGAGGGCCCTAATGAGCCATAAGGGGTAAATTAAAAAAGCCCCGTTAGGGGGGAAATTAGACGCTTAATTATTCTAGTTATAATATCAAAACTAAACAATTTTTTAAAACAATATTATTAGGCAAAAAGCCTTCAAAAATATAAGTAGACAAACTTAGGTACATTCCCAATTATTACCTTTTTAATGCAATTTTTATTTAAAAGTGAATCAAAAAGGTCTTAAATTTATAAATCATTTTAATTTAATAAAAACTAAATAGATAACTTTTTATTTATGTTAAAAAATCACATATAATTATGATAAGATTCTTAAGTGATACATTAATCAAAATTAATATTTTTGTTCTGAAAATATCCACGTGTAAATATTTTTTACAAAACACAATAATTTGTATTTAAATATGAAAAGAATGGAATTTGTATTGTTACAGGACGCTGTTTGGTTACGGACAAGTACAATTATACAAAGCAGTTCAGAATAGCACACCTACGCCAACTTCTACTACTGATTGCATAGTCAGCCGGGCAACGCTATCCTCATCGTCTTCCATGTCGAGAGGCACTGACCGTCTCATAAAGAGTGTGAAGCGTTTCGCAGGTTCCCAGTACAAGAACTTTACCACTCGCTATGGAGACCAATTGATTGACATTTTCGAGTTCCCCATAAAGCTGGTTTTGTCCCCGTTCACTCTCGCCTTTGACATCGTTGGCTCCGCTCCTCGTGGCTTTGGTGTTCCCGAGCTCATCTCCAAGATCTCTTACACTTCCATCTTCGTACAATTCTCCGTCTTTTACTTTGTCATTGCTTTTGGGTTATGTACTAGCTGACATATTGTGCCAATTCCTTTTAATTTTTTTTAAGTTCTGCTTTTCATTTGCTTAGATGGTTATTCAATCTTTGCCCTAATTATCTATTTTATGGAGCTGCGATTTCGTTATTTACATGAAATGTGAGTTTACATATGCGTCGATACTGTTGTGTTATATCAATACGACGACTTGGAGATTGTTTTATTTTGACATTAGGACAAATATTTTTCCGTTAACCTGTTTGCATTAGTGTAAGTTTACAAGTCTGATTGGAGGACGTATTCTATGTTTGCTGAACTAGGCGTTGGTTAAGTTCTATCCAAATGTTGTGGATTTTGAATTCATATGTGTGTATTCTGTCTTCTTATTGAAATTTATTTTCTTAGTGGGAGAGCTAGTAAAATGCTGTTATCTTTATGTTTCAAGCTGCAGTCGACACTGGGTTTTTGTGACAATTCTTTGGAATTACTGTTTTAGTGTCTGAATGGAATATGTTTTCACTTGAAAATTTGTGCACCACATTTGCCAGTAATTGAAAAGTAGTACCCATATTTACCTTTATGAATTAAGCTAGTTAAATGGTGAGAAATGAAATATGCCTCAGAGTTTTTTCAAGTTTGCTAGATCAGTTATAAAGTCATTCTATGAGCTTTTACATAGAATTTGCATAAATTATTGCATTTCTATGTTAGTGTACACATGTTGACGATTTAATTATTTCATATAAGCATGGAGGTTGTTTCGATATTTCCTTTCTGATTTGCTATTGTATCACAGGGTGTTTGCACTTTATTTGGTTCTCTGTATGCTATATAACCCGGAAAACCAGAAATGGGGCTTTTTTGGGATGCTAAATCTATTTATATTTAGATTATGATTGTAACTATGCAACACGAGCTGAGTTTTCAATCAAAATATTTAATCTATTTACATTGTGAATGCTTCCAGTTGTATTGTTTTATGCATGAGAATTTGGCAGGTTCAATAATGGTGTTTTGATTGTTTTGTTCCACTTATATGCCTCATGGTTTTGTGTTTGTTGGTTAGCTTAGAGGTAGAACTTTGTTATCAATTGATAGGATTTACTTTCCCATATTCATTGTTGTAAAAATTGGAAAAATGCTTGGAATATCAATTTTATTTTAGTTATGATTGACATTGTGAATTGTTTTCCCTGTTCACTTGTTTGCAGGCAATTGCTACACTTGGTACCTATGATATTATATTGGAGCTGGGAAAGAAGGTGGTGTGTCCAAGGTACTGACACTGCAATAATATATTTCCGTTCTAGTGTCCTTTTATACTAAATTTAATTTAATTGATGTGTATAATGTTAATCTTCATATCTAGCAATATGCCGATGATCTTTTTCTATCTTAGATGAGCCTTCTTCCTAAAAGTTACGACCATTCATTATAAAGAAAAATGTCCCTATCAGAGTTTTCATGCAGTAAATTATGAATTTCATATTTTGAACTTGAATAAGTGGAACTGGATATGGTACTATATTATGGGTTATCTCTTCTTGTTCAATATCCCTCAAAATGGGTGGTCATTCTCTCTCTCTCTCTTTGGCAAAGGATGATTAGGACGGGTACAGAGGTTATCTATAATCATCATTTTTAAAACATATGGTGCACTTTCATGTTCACTAGTACAGTGAAATATTGTGCAGTAAATTTTAGTTGGCCAGTGACGTGCATTTTGTATTTCTTTGTTTTAAAGAACTAAAATTAAGTGTTCCTAGTGAAGTTGGTGCTTTATGTAATCTGAAAGGTTTGTATTAGCCCTGTTACAAGAGGCTGTCTGTTTGAATTGCAGAAATTGTCGGACATGCAATGGATGGCAGGCATTGCGATGTACCATGTGCAGAGGATCAGGGAAGGTGCAGTACCAAGTCAAAAGTTGCACACTAAGAAGGTACATCACTTTTGTTAAATTCATCAACTTGAGTATCTTGAAATGTCCTATGTAAAAAGCAGTTGATCCGGATAGAAATCACTTATTCAGTTCTCATGTATAATCAAAACTAATGTGTCATGTCGACAGTGTAAGTAGATCCAATTCAACTATCTAGCCTAATGCAGCTAAGAGGATTGAAAAAATAAATATAGATGTAGTAGAATATAAGTTTAATGCACATGGGCTGTAACCATATTGCCATTAAGACTCCTAACACAATAAAATACCCCCAAGGCTGAAAATAAAATGAAAGAAAGGCAAGAAGATAAGCACTTTATTGGGGAGTTTTGAAGTCATAGTGGTATATGTATTAACCACAAGTTATGGACTGGTTAGTCTAGGTTTACTGATCTGCTAGGATCATTATCTATTGGATTGTTTCTTTTATGCGCAACCAAAATATTTCAGGATTAGGTTTAAGAGCAACCACTTCACCTATTGTTTCTCCACTCACTGATATCTTGCCTGATCTAAGCAAACAACTATTTCTCATTCTTAATATTGAAATATGGTCTTTTATACATCAGGTTGAGAATAACTTAATATTTGTGCCTTTCCTGTTTTTTTCATTTATGTTATATTATTATCTCTTATTTACCATTTGACTACTTATGCAAGAGAATAACTTAATATTTTTGCCTTTCCTTTTTTTCATTTAATGTTATATTATTATCTCCTATTTAACATTTGACTACAGCATACTAGTTTGTTGTTTTTACATTACATTATTAGTTTTATATTGCTCATGTCAGTGGAGAGAAGGCTACAGCAGAGTGTATTGCAGATGCCATTACTGAAAATCGCGCTGGGCTGGTGCATCTGCCCTCCACTATAGATCTTAATATGACTTTGCCATTCAAAGACTGCCCAACTTGTGATGGAACGGTGAGACTTGAATGTCCATGCATTTGCAGCCAACATTTTAAAACATGTTACGCCTTCCCTGTACTTAATCCCTTATGGTTTATGTTTATTTATTGACTGTGACTTATATGGTTGTGCGTTTGTTCATTTCAAGCAACTAACTTTCTATTTTCTGTGGACTTGGATGCATATGGTGACTGAGACAACTTTGCATCCTTGGCCCTAAGCTGCAATACTTGCAGAACATGAAAAATCTTTTAGTTTGATATTTCCTTGCCTTGCAGGGTGTAATGAGCTGTCCTGAATGCAAAAACAAATTACAAATCACGATCTCTGCGGATGATGTGAGTTCTATATTTTTAATTTAGTGATGCTGGATTTATTCTGTTGCTTCCTTTTGAAAATGGATTTCTCGAATATAGTCAAGTAGCTCATCACATGTGTTTAGAACAGAAAAATAACTATGCTAATAGACTCCTTTCAGTTAATCTCTTTAAAATCTGCAACATGTCAATTTAAATATCTTTTCCTTCTGCACGACATAAAAAATATGTGCAGACTGCACAGTCTAATTATTAGCACAGATGCTGTGGATTTGCAACGCTTTATTGTCTGATAAGCATTCTTTTGTAACTTCTACATGTGAGAATACGAGTTCCTGACAGTGAAATACGTCAACAACAATCTTATCTTAGAAATTATATTTATAAATGGCTATGTAACTTTTGTTATGTTGCTGCATGTTAACATTCTACCCCCTTAAAATAATACAATTGCTTCCCTGTTCTTGAATGGAAAGTTTTCCTCGAATCTTGAGAACAATAAGGTGCAATTTATAGTTAAGGAGTTAAATGGTGGAAATCTGTAGTGAAACAGTGATTTTCTGATTTGCTGATTCGGGGAATTGTTTGGATCAAACGAAAACTGTATATAGAAGAAAAAAAGGTAGTACTAAGTAGATGTAAAAAGTTTTTAATTAACAAATATTTTGCTTAAAAAACTTATTATGGAGTTTGTAATGGAGAAAAATGAACAACTTAAAGAGTTAATAACATAGTAGCAATAGAAAAAGGTCATTGTATAATGTGTCTGCATAATTTAAATATGCTCTACATATCATTGCCATGAAGCTTTATAGTTTATATTCTGCCATTACATTTGTCGAAGTTGTGCATCCTTATGAGCTTTGTACTTCTCTGCAGATCATGGAACCCCCATGGAAAGCCATTAATGTCTTGAAAAAGATGGACTATCCTTATGAGGCAAGTGTCCTTTTCCCTGTTGGTAAATTTTCTAATTTCTTTTCCACTTGGTTAAGCTTTGGGTTGAGGCTGGGTTTTATCTTTAACTGTTGAATTGAAAGCAATAATTATTTGCAATTGCAATGTCCTAAATTTACAATATGCTAGTGAGGAGGCTGGGCCTGCATTCTATGGCTTACACCACTTTTAGAATGTGAGGTACATTCTGATGGTGCACATGTGCTAGTGCTCTTGTCTGTGCACATAGTGGAATGGCATGCCATTGCATTGCCATGGTCTCAGTGAAGCAGTGGTTTGCTAAGGAAAAATATGCTACTCCAGAACTTTGATCAACTGTTAAGAAAGTGTATATTTGATTGTCAAATAAAAACATGTTATTGGGGCATGCGGATAGTTTATTTGGTATATTCTGCTTTGTATTTACATCAACCTGTTATTTTTTCATTGCAGTGTTTTATTTGTATGATGTTGGTTTTCTGAATTGAAACACTTGAAATTTTGCATGCAGGGGTGCTGTGTGGCCCTTCATTTCATTGGGGTGTTCTATTCTTCATGATAGTATTTTACTTGCATGATGTGTGAATTGTTCTTTTCCTATATTGGTTGCCTGAGGTGACAAAGATAAATATTTCACTAATCAAAACAATAAATGTTTTTTGTTTTCTAGTTTTGCTTATTTCCATTCTGTTTCCTCTTTGTAATTAGTAATTATTATGTTTTGCATATTCTAGCTGGCTCCGTTTGCTGGATCCTAAACTTGGTAATGACTTGTGATTTGTAGAAGGGAAAGCTAGACACAATTGCTTATTGTTAACTAGGTTTTAGGCTTCCTACTTATAATATCAGGGTAATACAAGCTAACTTTAATATTCCAAAATAGTACTATTTCGCATGGGATACTTTTATCAGAATCCATAACATAATATGCTAAGTATCTAGCGCTTTCTTGCAAGTGAACCATAGATGCTTCAGTTTGTTACAAATCGCCTTTACCCTAAATTCATACAATTTTCTATGTAGATTTGAAACCTTCATCTACAAATCTTCATTCTTGGCAATTTTTATCATAAAGTGTCAACCTAGGAAGATTTTTGTTGAGATACTTACTCAAACTATCATACACTCTTCATCCTTTGAAGAGCTTTGTGGAGACATACCTGCTTAAATCATCACTAACAAAATTGATTTCAGGAAGAGGTTCAATAAAATCTGCAACTGTATTGAGTTCTCCAACATTTATAAGTGAAGTTGATACCTTAGTCCAGGTTATCACTCTATCTGTTCAAAACCCGTAACTCTTCAATGAACAGCATGGTGGTGTGAATAGTACCACGTCAGTACTGTTCACGCCCTACAGCAGCCATCATCATTGGTTTTCTTTAGGGTTTCAAATGCTTTGATGCCATCTAGAAGAGAAAATAGACAATAGAAATACTTGTTATTAACTAGGTTTTAGCCCTCTATTTATAATAGTAGGAAAATATTAGCTAATTCTGATGTTTCAAGATAGTATGACCATAATATAGAATACATTTCATAATTATGCTAAGTTTCTTACATGATTTAACTTTGTTCATAGAATGTAGTATATGTCAGCAGATGTTGTGCAAATTTGACATCTTATTTGAATCTAAGGATTAGTTTCCTTTGTGGTTGCTATTTCAGCATATAGTTGACAGCATGAGAGATCCCAGCATTGCTGCGTTTTGGTTGTTTTCATTACCTCAGATTGTTGGTGGACTCGACTATGATGATGATGTCAGGCAGAAAATTTGGTGGCAGTACAGGGTATATTGTCAAATAGCTTCTTTATCCCTCTGTTTCCTGAACCCGTTTTTTGCTTTCCAAACCTTCCTGGATTATCCTTTGGTTCAAAAATCGTTTCAATATTTAATATATGGTCTTTGCATCTCTAGCTCCTTTTAAATATATAAATGGAGTGCATATTGTAGCTGCTAAATGTTTCTTTTTTTCCTAGAACCATTTTTAAGGTTGAAGCATGTCACTGAGAGAAGCAATAAAAATATTTATTCCTGCATTTACTAGATCTTCAATATTTCAATGTTTGGTTGAAGCCACCAAACTGGATGAACTGCTGCTAGCACAATTCTCTGCCTCTATTTTCGCAGCTCGACTGTACAGAACTGGTATCTATCCTATGAAAATTGTTAGCTCGAACAGTATTCCATGTGAAATTTTAGGCGAGGGATTTGTGATAATCATTCATATCATGCTTCTGGCCATTGATTAGGTAAGGCTCTGGATGGCATGACATTAAACTTATTGCTGCTATCACCATGAATTGAAGTTTCCTGCCTAATCTCCTGGTTATTTTGACATGGTGCCTGAAGCTTCACCCTGAAATTTGCAGAAGTGGCCAATACTACATTTAACAAATGCTATTTTATACAAGTCGTAGTTCACCATAACTTTATTAAATACCAAAATCATAAGCCAAGCTAAGTGAATCAATAATTTTTTAATAGTTACATGCATGCCAATTCCAGTAATAGTTTGGCAAACAAGTGTTATCCTGTTTGATTTCTGTTGGTATAGGAATCAATGCGGTATAATCAATTACGTGATGCTGTAGCCAAGCGAAAGCCTGGATGGGAGCACTTGCAAGAAGTAAGATGATGTTCTGTTATTGTATGCTAAATTAGTTGCCTTGTGCTATGAATTGTAATATATTATGTGTTTTTGCTGGGTGTAATGATGTTTATTATAAGATGTAAACTGTTTACATGGAGAAAGTGCTCAATGTTGTAGTGTATGCATTACTAATTTTGACTAATTGATGTCGTTTCCTGGTTATATCTTTTTAAAGTGTTGTTCTTTAACTTTATTTGTCTTGAAGCACTTGAGACATGCATATTGATTGTGTAGTGGAAAAGCTAAGGGCACATTTACGTTCACATTGCTAGAAGAGTCTGTTAGGTTTTTATTAGCACTTAGCTCTTCCTTGTTCAGGGAAATTATTTTCCAGAGTTCTGATCAGAACATATTTGCCATTTGCAGGCTTTGATCGCCATAGATCCTGTCCGTGCCAGAGAAGATCCTGTTGTTGTGAAAAATGTTTCATATTATAATGCCAAGAAGGCACTGGAGGCAGAGGTCATGAAGCTTGATCCTCCACCACGACCACAAAACTGGGGTGTAAGTAGTAACTATTCTCACTGGAAGTCTTCCAGTTCTTAAGTTATGGCAGGTATATTTATCATGCCAATAACTGGAAGAAAAGAACAATTGGCATTTGAAAAAGCGTCTATTCATCCATCCATTGTGGCTGGAGATACAACTTTCCACAGAGAGAGAGAGATAGAGAGAGAGAGGGATGGAGAGGGACTTTCAAAAGTTAATAGGATACTGAAGTAAGAAGTTTTTTCAATTCATGAGAAAATATTGATATTTTGCAGGAGTTGGACCTACCATTGAATGCATCATCCTGGAGTGAGGAAGATCTTAAAAGTCCCCAAAAATTCTATGAGATGACTATCCTTCTTAATGCACAAAGAGAAATCGCTGATAAGATTTTGGATGCACAATGGGAAACTAAATGGCGTCAAGACAAGGTTGGTGATGTTTGCATCTTTTTTGCTCTATTATATACTTGTCTAGGATTTACTCGACTGGCGGATTGAAGCATAACCTCCACTTGTAAATGTGCCCTGGAATTAAATAAATTGACCCAATAGTGTAGCCTATTGTATAAGGTCTCTATTATCGTAAAGAGTCAGAGAGATTGGAAGAATGCGGCTTAAGGTACTCATATGCTTGTTTGTGTGTGTGTGTGTGTATTTAATATTAGGTTATAATAGGGGTTACCAGTATCATTTCATAAATACCTTTATTTTTAACATTCTTCCTCATATTGTTGCATAAATGTTGTGTGACCATGCTTGTTTTGAGCACAACTTGAGTTCCTCTCAAAGGTTTTGTAAATAGAACGTTAATCACTTGAACTGACAAAAGAAATCACAAGTTCCTCGTCCAATAGTTTTCATGATGCAATGACAATCAATCACGATGCCTTTGGTTCACTCATAAAAGACTAAGTTTGATTTTATATGCAATACTGCTCGGGTTACAGAGTGGTTTCAAAGACATTAACTAGGCTTCTCCAATTTCCGTAAAGCCAATGTTTGACGCATAGTAACATGTGACAAATAGTCATATTACCCCTGAACTGGATTGGGCAATATATTACAACAGGGTTACAAGTACTTAAATAGCCCTATTTTTCACAATAGTCTCAAAAGTAGTCCTTGATACATTGATTATGAATACTCCATTGGGGTAAAGTACAGATTTGTGAACTTATGCTTCTGGGTTGATAAAGCTGTGTTATATCAGATAACCAGCTTGCATGTGTGTGCTATTTGAAGTGAATCTTGAGACAGTTAATAGATCTCTAGATCTCTGTTGTAACATCACAGAGAAATGAGTTTACTGTTCTGCTTCTTATTTACAAACAGAGTTATATAAGGTTTTCTTAGCTTTGTTGTCAAAAAGTTGGCGTTGAAAAATATAAACTCCAATAATTTGTAGGCATTTGAGCACATAAAAGCCATGACACATACCTTATTCAAGGAAAAACTAATTTAGTTTCAAAGGTTGTACCTCATATTTGTATCTGAATAAGCTTTCTCAATGCTATTCTGCACTTCTTTAGAAAAAATTTTGCCACTTGCATTTGCCATTTGCCCTGTACTATATGATCTATTCCGAATTGTAGTTGAACGAAATGCTGGAGGAGAAAGTCCAACCTTTCTTGCAGAATATTGACAATGCTGTCCTTTCTAGGCCTATTGTTCTACAATCACCAAATCAGGATAAAAAGGTTTTGCCCTTATTCTTTTAGAATTTGTATAATTTAAGTTGCTGTGATTGGGCTGCAAAACTTATGCCTTGCCAGTGGCAATTGGAGAGTCAATTTCTTATTTGCTTTACCTATTCTTTCTTCTGTTTATGTTCTATTCTAGTATAGCAGCAGATTTTGCCGATACTTTGTAAAATCTCTTTGGAACTGGGCATTTTATTGCCCTGGTTCAATATTCATTCATGATTATATCTTATGCTCAACTTGTTTAATGAAGATGATATCATCATACCTTACCTCCTTCAGCTATGGTGAGCTTTGTGTTCCAAGAAGGGCGACCTATCATATGTCCATTAACATATAGCTAAGTTTTGAATATTTGTTGCTGTAGTCCGTGATGATGCATTCACTTGTGCAATGTTTGTTATGTATTTTGGTGCAGAGGAGTCGGCGAAGAAGATGGTGGTTCTTTTGAAGTTTCAAACATTTATCTTATATGGATAAAGTAATGTGATGGTCTTATTGATTAACATATGTTTTCCTATTCAAATTCCATGGTTCATAGTTGCGTTATCTGAGATTGAAGGAAGAGGATTCTGTACTCTAGTATTCTCTCCTCGTCTTTGGCTTCTCAGCTAATGTTCCCGGAGCTAAACCATTGCCCCTACGTAATGCTATCATATTAATGACTTTGTTGTCTCATTATTAGCAATCATCTGTTTCACTCTGTCTTGCACACATTGAACAATAATTCTGTTATTTTTGTTCTGTAAAGTATTAGGGAATGGTTAATGATGAGAGTGATGTACGAGCAAAAAAGTGATGATATGTACACCTGCAAAATTTACCAAGTATGCGTTTTTATTCCCTAATTTATTTAGTATTAATTGACATTCCTAGCCATGAACGGCCCAAACTGGTAAAGTTAGTAACTAAACTAGTTAACTAGTGAGTGTTTTCCTAAATTTCAAATCAACCCGTAGAAGTCTGCATGAAATAGTTGTAAACTTTTACCCATAGAAGTGTGCATGAAACAGTGGTAAACTTTTACTCCCCCTGCATTGTGGTTGTAAATTTCACATTTTGATGTTTATGAATACAGGCAAAAAGACGAACGAACCTAAAACAGTAGAAGACAATTTTTATGCAGTTATCCAATGGCAGCCTTTTCGTTTTCGTTTGTCTCTGTTTCAACTTTGTCATAAAGAATCCTGGAGGTAGCTTTTTGCGTGTACGATTGACGATAATCGCATATCCCTACGTGGTCGTGGATTATTATCTCATTGATAAAGAACCTATTCAACACTGCAGTCAAAAAAAAAAAAAAAAAAGAACCTATTCAACACCGGCTCCAGTAGTATTTTATCATCTATTTGCCTGAATTGTTGGATATATATATATAGCAACCAATACAAACCAGTACAAGATACAGGATCTCACATTTGTTTTTTTATTGCAATATGACCTTGATTGCAACTCGACCTCTAATTCAGATGAATAAGAATGTATCAAATTCACAATCATAATATTTTATTTGCTTCAACAAAGTTCCTTAGCTGAAACTTTTACGACTTTAAGGTAGGAACAAATGTAGACAAATTAACAGGGGGACACTTTTATTTCTTACATATCAAATGACAATTAGGAACGATGATTATAAGTAATTAATATCGTTCTACTTGAAACAAGCAAGCAAGCAAACAAACAAGAACAAGGAAAATTAAGTCTTGGATCCGACACTGGGACTGGTATAGATATTCAGTTTAACAATTGGCAAGGTGTTGAGAGGATTTGAGATTAGTTAGTGAATCTTTGGCAATGAGTGATGTGACTGCAACCACGCCTATAAGGGTTAGCTTTCTCATGTCCACGGCAATTGAAATAAGATCTGCCTTTCTTCTGGCATGGAGTTGCGCCAGCCTTGAGAGCTTCATAGCCGAAGTATCTAGTCTTCTGAGCCAGGAGTCGCCGGCTTATGTCAGATTCCATCATGATCTCCTCTTCTTTGCGGATGTGATCACCGACAAACCCGCCGGTGAAATGGGTTGCAAGATTGGTCTCAGCGTCGCATATTGTGCACTCGACCACCATGGCTATGGCTGTGAGGACGAGCACAAGCCAAAACTTAATTCCCATTTGAAAAGTAGGAAAATACGTACTTGAAGGTTAGAAAGAAATGATCAGACGTGATTGATGTTTTTGGTGGTGAAATAGAAAGGATAGAATAATTAAAGAGAGAAGAGCGTTGGTTTTTGTGGAAGAAATATGTGATGTTACGTAGTTTACGTGCATATTGTTTGTGTTTTGCATGTGAGGTGCTTCTCTAAATGCAGTTGTATTTACTTCCTACACATATGGCCTGCCTTTGGTTGTGTGAAAAGACAATCATTCCCAACACACGGGATGTCTTCCTACATTAATATTTTAATAAGCATTTTAAATTCTTATTTTGGGAGAAAGAATGAACTAAAGGAAGGAATTTCCGTCAACTCTTTGGGTACCATTGACTCCATAAAGTTTGGTGATCACAGTATTGTTTGGTGATATTGCCACGAAAGTAAAGACAAAAGCTTGAGCTATATATATATATATATATATATTGTTGATATATTTAATGACATTTTGTGATAAACAAACGTTTCTTTCTTTGTTTCATAACTCGATTCCTTCAAACGAAAATTTTAATATTTACATTAACCATTGGTGTCTTATTTTTTAAACCAATTAAGAGTTTATAGGACAGTATATATATATATATATATAACTTCAAACCTAAAATTAGCTACTTGTTATTATATTTATTACATAAATTTTAATGCATTCAATTAACGTCGTATCCCACATTTAGAATCTACAAAAGGCTATATGGATTGTGACCATTCCTTAAGGTCTCGGTGAATCTGAACCAACATTTAGTATTCTCACTGTCGATTAATAAGGAAAACACAAAGTATTTTCATGGAATATTTATTGTGGGCAAAAGCCTAATACCATCATCTCAACCTTTCTCTATAAAAATTTTAGATTGTAAATAACTATTTTTCGTATGTAAATTTGAGAACTAGTCACTTTTGATGTAAAATATTCCCAGATTTTATTAGTAAACACATTATTTTTATAACACTAAAGTCGACAAACCTCGACTTATTTAATTAATCATAATACAATATTTCACGATTTTGTAGATCTCTTTAAGTAAGTCAAAGTATTTTATAGATTGAAAAAAACTGTTAAATTGACAAACACGACAACTTTTGGTCGACTAATCAAATTATAAATTAATAAAAAAATTGAATTTACCAAATATTGAAAAACTGTTCACCAAGCAAGTCATAAAAATTAACGAGGATCTTCTTTGTGAGATCCTCGTTAATAATCTTGTTATTTGGTTATCTTTTTCATTGCTATGTTCTCCTGCCAATTTCATTAGACCTCTTTCGAAATCCATTTAGTCCCATGCTAGTTTTATTTCCCATCCTCACCTTATTACCATTTTAGTAATGGTAATTTGTCTTTTCCACATTAGTTACTCTTCTAACGATAATGCAAGAATTTGTTAACTTGGCATATCGAAAATTTAAAGGAAAATCCTATCTATCCTAGAAACTAGAAATATCCTTAGGTTTGGACGATATTGGCTTTTAAAACTATGGTTTGACGTTAAGTATTGTTCTGATGGTTTAGCCAATATACTCTATGCAGTAAACCAACGAGGTAGTATAGTGTTGTCAAGCTGCCTCGTATATGTTGTCTTGTACCTTTCCACATTATATTAATTCACTTTAACTTTTCAGAAAAAAGGATTGAACAAAAATTCAAAGAACATGAGTTATTATAAGCAAAATTTTAGACTGATAAAAGGTTCTTATTTATTGTGGAATTTGAAGGACTTTATTTAAATTGAATTTACCATGAACTAAGAGTAAGAAAGTAGTACCTATGTTGGATATAGGTAATTCTTGTCTGTTACCCACAAGTAAATGATATGATACTTCCATGCGATGTCTAGGGCATAATGGTTAGGAGTAGCATGATAAAAGATTATAAGTAGCATGATTATAGGAAGGATGAGGTTGAGATAGATAGCAACAATGAAAAATAACAATTATATGGTTCTTATAGATGCATATCTAACATTTTTCCATATTTCTTTCAGGCATCATTGTTATTGCTATGTGGACGAGATTGTGTTGGTTGGGAAGTACATTGTTGTGTTGAAGCGCAAATGAAATGGGAAGAAGTGGAGTGGAGTGGAGTTTTTCTTTACGACAATGTTTGCAATTGAAGCACATGAGAGCTTTTTAGAAGTATCTTGTAAGCCATAAGTTCTCCATTTAATTTCGAAAAAGAAATTAGGAGAAGACAACAATTTAAAGTCGTGATGATCTTTTGGTAGTTTGATCTAGTATTGCGGTGGATTACAACATTGAATTTTTCTAAGAAGAGGTCCCAGCCTTTACCTTTAAAGATAGTATGAGATAGTAAGATCATGCTTTTTCAACTCTTGCAATTCTATACGAATTTAAATCACCTATATTTTGAGATTAAACCAAATGTATTTGATAAGGCTTGCCAAACATCACATAGAGATGTTAAACTGATGACGTATGAAAATACATCTTCAATGAGAGAGGAAAATATATGAGTAAAAATTGGTCCGTTTTGAACCATAAATTAAAAGCTATATTATATTGGTTATAGTGAGAAGGATCAGAGGTAGAGAGGAGAGTTTGAGGCGGTGAGAGAAATTTGGATCAATAAAGTTATGTAGATTTTGGTAGGAATAAATTAAGTCTTCTACATGAGGTAGTTTTTGGGATTCAAGTTAACCAAAAAAGTACAGTTTGTAGAGAAAGAAAAGGTAGGAAGGGTAAGTACTATTTGAACAAGTTGTGAATTATTGAAGTTTGAGAAAAATAATATTTCAGACTCCTAATACTATTATAAGAAAATAGAAAATGATGTAATTTTAGGGATGACAAGAAAGCCCAAAACTGACTTGGATTAGTCTAAAGTTAATGGGATTGGTTTGAGTTGATCATGTCTCAATTGACATGGGTTTAATCTTTTTTTATTTTTAGGCTTTACAATAGGCTTAGAGCTAGCTTAATCCAAAGTCCAAATCTTATTTATATATAAAATGATGCTATTTTTAAAATAAAAAATGATATCATTTCCTAATATTGAACATAACATTGAGTTCCAACTCTCCTCACCTCTTTGGCACTCATACTCTCTCTAGCTCTCTTTTAGGCTGTTTTGTGTCTCCATTGCCTTACTGCCACCTATGCCAATATTTCTTCGTTCGTTGCTACTTTGCCTACCTTGCGTTCCTCTTTTTATAGCTTAGCTGCTTCGATGAGTTACTTTTTCTATTTCTTTAGGCTTTTCTTTTTCTCCATTAAAGCATTAAAGGTTATTACGGAAATTAGTTGTTTTTTTCTAAATGTTTTTCTCTGAAGGGATTATGTAAGTTTTATTATCTTCTTTATTATCATTAAATTAGACAACCACCACCCTTGTCATTTGCAAGAATATTGGAAAAGGAAAGGAGCCAACTAAAGATACTTCTAACAGCTCTAAAGTGAGTTTGAATATTTTTCCTAATCCTTTAGCCTTCTTTTATGCTCTTGAAAAAGATTTGTTTTGTTTTATTCTCGTCTTGTAATGGCACTTTCTACTTAATAGTAATAGGAACTTAGAATGGTAATTGGTAAGGACTAAAATTAGAAGTGAAGCCAAATTCCATATTTTACAAGGATTAAATGTTGATTTATAAGAAAGAAGAGAGTACGGGAAGACAATTTAGGTATTGATAATAATAAAATATAGATTATTCAAGTCATAATATTAGATATAGAACACCTCAGAATGTGTATATAGGACTCTACCCCATGCTTGGAAGTCTATGGCTTTATCTATTCCTTGCACATGCTGATTATACGTTGATGTGCTCAGTCAAACACTTAATTAAAGTGATGCAATTTAACCAAATGACGAACAACATTGTTACAATAGGAGAAACCATAATACTCAATGATCTTTCCTTTTGTTTTAAGTTAGTTATCTTATACAAATGACTTTTGGTACTCAAATTTGGACCTATAAATATTAAAGTTCAAAAATTAGGTGTTGATCACCAAATAAATGCCCTATAATAAGTAAAAACTGAATTATATATGTTCTTTTGATGACGAGGCGGCCCGTCTCATATACATAAATATTAATTGATAAGTATAAAGGGAAATTATATACTATTATTATTGTATGTTTATGGATTGACATAATCTCATTACTTAGTTAAGTGTTTTTCGTAAATTACGGAATGTTTCATGATTATCTTGTTTGTAATTGTTTTATATTGATTAACATAATCCTTTAACAACGTAAGGTAACATAGTGGAGAGTTCTACTCTTGTACCTTGATCCCGGTTTTCTGATATGTATAAGTTTTAATATTTAACCTCGATAATCCACAAGCGTACGGGTCGTTTGTATAGTACCTAAGGTGTCGATCTCACGAGAAGAGTTAATCTAATTCTAAAATCTAAGGCCAAAACAATTCACAGTAATTCAAATATGATAAAACTAAATCAAGAATTTAATTCAAACATACAACTCAATTCCAAACAATCAATTATGTAAATGTTAACAAAATAACAATTGCAACACCTAATTAAGAATCAATCTAAAGAACTACCAATTGAGAGAGAGGAGAATTTTTTTATCTTTAATGCTAACCTAATCGATTATGAATTAGTAGATTATTGGTTCTAGATGGTCCTAGGGTTGATTATTCTCTCTCTAGTTATAAGCATTAACCCTAATTTATAAACCCTAATTAGATTATGGAAATTGCAATCTCTCGATTAACAATCTATCCAAAATCCTAATTAGATTTGAAGGGGTCTAAAAACTGTCGAGAACCTATGCAAGATCTCTTTTCACTCAATTTACCGAT
The DNA here is from genome assembly GCA_027563595.1 of Erythroxylum suave. Lineage (NCBI taxonomy): Eukaryota > Viridiplantae > Streptophyta > Magnoliopsida > Malpighiales > Erythroxylaceae > Erythroxylum > Erythroxylum suave. The sequence continues at coordinate 29,429,281 of JAOSBN010000005.1, forward strand.
TTGATTTGATTCTCATTCTATTAAATTACCTAACTCTCGTTAGCCCATTTTAATTATTTTTCACTTGATTTACCCTCTTAGTTTATCAAAGAATTATGTAATTGTAGAAATTAAATCACAATAAATCCAGTAAAACACAAACGATCAATTTTTGTTAAATCAAAGATAAAACAACCCAAAGGTGAGTTTAGACATCCTCAACATTCACACAATCCTATCATCAACGTCTATCTCAATTCTATACGTTAATAAGATTGAAAATAAATTGGAAACAAGATCTGAACGGATGATGAAGGCAGCAACATCAGGAAACCTCATATTCGGTAAGTACTTCGCATCAGCTTCTTCTCCATGTCTCTTTTCCTTCTTCTCTTTCTAAATCTCTTGATCAACTTTCTCTAGGGTTTCTCAATGGTGGCTAATGCAAAAGCTGCTCATCTCCTTTTTCTCATTCTTTATATACCTTTTTGTGTTTTGGGAAACCCTAGGGTTTTTTAGGGTCTGAAAGATTTAAAAACTCTCTCAAAACTCGACTTTTCTGAGTGTCTGTGTGTTTGCCCGATGCAAGCCAAGATCGTGGCCCTGTATACCACAATCGTGGGCCATGTCTGAGTCTTCTATCATGATTGTGGAAATTAGGCCATGATCGTCATGATCGTGACATGACTCCAATGCTGCTGTCACGATCGTGACCTATTGTGCCATGATTGTGGGCTGTTGTTTCAGCCTGAGTGTCTCCGAAACTTCTTTATTCTTTAATGTTGACCCTGAAATGCTAACAAAAACATCAAGGTATGGTACTGCTGTTGCTTGCAACCAAATTAAAAGGAAACCAATTTCTAATAATACAAAATAATGTAGTAGTGGAAAGTGGGTGTTGTTCCCACGAGGAATTTATCGGCAAAGATTGTACGAATTCGAAATAAAATCACTAACGAAAAAGGGGGGTTCAATTTTCGTAAATTTAAAAAAGTAGAAATAACAAAAATCGGGAATTGACAAAAATAATTAAATCTGCAAATTTAATAGACAAACCTTGGTTTCGGGTCACCAATGTTATCACACTAATATGGATCCTTGATATAAAATTCAATTCATTAATAAACATTTATTCGGGGGTGTTTTCTTGTAAGTCTAAATGAATAGAAACATGTATTCTGCACATTCTTATCAACCAATAACCTAGATACGATTGTAAGTTCAATTGATTGATAGCATTAAGAATTAAGAAACCAATGAACAAGATAACAAATGTACGACATGCAATTAATCTAGCTGAATGTCTTCTTAGAATTTTCCACTTTAACGTAAAGAAGTTAATCCTAATCACTACCTGTGATTAACAAAACTGAACGTCATATTTTATTAATCTGGTTATTGAACGAATCAATTCCTAGTTGCACACCTAGAAATCAATCAATTCAATTAGAAAAAGTAATTCGGAAGACACTCAATGTTCATTAACAAAATAAGCTTTACTGAAACATCTCACACATAATAGATGATAACCTGGTTCCCCTCAACCAAGAAAAGAAGTTTAGCTACTCATAATGAAATTGAAAATAAGAGAAATAACAAAACACATTGTCTCCATCCCAGGTCTTTCTAGAAAATTAGAAAATATGTATAACAATACTGTAGAAAATAAAAAACTCCTATGGTTGTCGAGAAAGCAAGAAAAAAGCTTTTGAAAAATGTCAAAACTACTCTTAAAACTATGCTGTGTGAACAGGACATTTTTTCCTTTTTAATGCTTCCCGATCCTTTCCTTTTCCATCCTCTCTTGTAGATCACATCTATCATGTGTTCAGATTGTAAATCTCTATCAATCTGATCTTAAAAGATTATGAGAATCTAAAATGAATTAGATTTAAATTTGAAAGCATATCTGCAGATTTTTCCTTTCATCCTTGCACGTGGCCATGTCTAGTCATGAATTTGTTGCCAACCTAGAATTTCGGATTCCTTTGTTCTTTTGCATCTTTTTAACTCAATTTCATCTCCCAAGTGTTGGAAATCATCTGAAAATAATTAAGACACAAATCCATCAATTTTGAATAATAATTTCAACATATGAGAGAGATTAATATATCAAATAAGTGCAAAATGACAACTTAACAGATTCCCCCACACCAAACCTTTGCTCGCCCTCGAGCAAACATGCCAAAACACTACACTCTATCAATTCATCCTTCATATGATTGAATTCAAACAATGCATTGGCTTGGGCTAGTAAGACTTAGGTTGCACATACATCATAGTCACTTTTCACAGATACAAATAAACACAATCAAAATAAGACATCTTTGTTCAAAAGACAATTATGAAACCAAAGTGAATTCTTCTCATAGATTTCTCTCTTACACTTAAGTGTTTGAGGCCAAAGTGTTTCTCTCAAATCTCCCTTTAACAAATTGCACCACCATAGGCTTGCAAATTCACTAGTTATCATTCATTCAAATTACATGATTTCATAGATTATAAGGAATTTATTATGGGTTGTAATGGGGCTAGGTTCAAAGGTAAGGTAAAAATGGAAAAGGGTTGATCACAAGCATTCACAAAGTACCAAGTAAAATGGACACTCAAATTTAAATTCTGAGGCAAACATATGAATACAAAGGACTATAACTAATCATTACTAACTAATGCTACTATGCTTTATTCTTTTTATTTGTCTTCTCTTCTTTTTCCATTTTTTCTTTCTTCTTTCTTTCTTTTTTTTGCTTTTCCCCCTTTTTTTAAAACTTGGCTAAGAACAAGGAAGAGCAATAAAAACAAGAGATTTTACTTGCAGTATAATTTAATAAACACGAGTAGAAGTACCTATAAAAATATCTCAGAATACAATACTGAAAAAAAGTCCCAAATTACTCAATACTTCATTCAACTTATGATAGGGTAAGGCTAAAGGGGTTTTTGGGTTTCAATGTAAGGTGATTGATTGAAAAACAAGGTTAAAGGCTCAAAAGTGTTTGTAAAGGGAAAATGACTAGGTAGGTCATTTTTAAGCTAAAGGGTGTAAAAACAAAGAAAGCCTTAATCATTTCCATAATCCATGTAATCAAACAAATTCAATCCGGTTCAGTGCAAGTTCTGAAGGCAATCATGATTAGAGGAGCATCACACAATACAAAGAAATAGAATGACATAAACATGATGCCATTAAAGCTCAAATTCGATCACAGGTTTAATTCAAGAATCGACCTTAATTCCATAATTACTTCATCACTTAAATGTCAAAATTTTGACTAAGTTTACAAGATCAGTTATTGCAACCAATCCGCATGATTCACTTTAGACTCACATAGCCCAATTTAATTCATGCATACATTCAATCTCATCCAAACTAATATGATAACACTTGATGGCTTAACATTCATAATCAACATGCAAAAATCGAAAACAATCACACACAAATACTCCAATTCCTTCCCCTATACCTAGACCAATATTGTCCTCAATGTTTAAAAATAATAAAAGCATAAAAGAGGGATGGGGATAAAAGTACTCCCCTAGATTGAAGACGCCATATGCAGCTTGAAATGAATTATTACATCTTCCTTTTCAAATGCCTACAAACAAAACAAACCAAAGAAAAATAAATAAAACACTCAAAGCAAACACTCAAAAGATATGCATAAAAGAGAAAAATACACAAAAGAAAGGCATACGGATGGGGTGCCTCCCATTAAGCGCTTATTTAAGGTCATAAGCTTAACTCTTGGCATATGTACATTATCCATTATCTAATGGATGCTTGAGTCTAACCAGTAGCATGCTCAGAATCCATGAGGAGCCTGGAGCAATTTTCCTCGAAGTTAGCTCCTTCTCAGCACAATGCTCCAAGACTTCTGATGAGTGGAACTTCATCGTTTCGCTTTCATACTCTAATATCCACTCGTCTTTTTGGGCATCATCCTTTTCTGAGAGTGTTTCAAGTGTATCTCTTCCACTTAATAGTGAATTTTTTTGCACCCATATGTCAATAAAATCCACAAAAACAACAAATTGTTCATCATTTGGAATTTTCATGGCATTATATATATTGAATTTAATTAGTTCACTGTCAAATTCCATGGTTAATAATCCATCATGAACATCAATTTTCGTTCTAGTGGTTTTTAAGAATGATCTTCCAAATAAAATCGGGGTTGAAGAAGATACATCATCACTCTCCATAAGCAAAATATAAAAATCAGCTGGAAAAAGCATATCCCCTACTTGAACTAAAATGTTACGATCCGTTAATTGAATCACTAGATTAGTTTCTTTGAGAGGTCCCACATTTAAAGACTTATAAACATCATAAGGCATCTCATTTATGGAAGCACCCAAATCTAACATAGCTTTCTTAATTCTCAAATTACCAATTTCACAGGGGATAGTGAACATACCTGGGTCTTGGAACTTAGGTGGAAGCTTTTTCTTCTGCAAAATAGCTGAAACAATCTCTCCTAATTACAATTTCTCATCAAATTTTAATTTTCTCTTTGAAGTGCAAAGTTCCTTAAGGAATTTAGCATATCATGGAATCTATTTAATCGCATCAAGTTGAGGAATATTTAGCTGAACTTTTAGGAAAGTCTCCCATATTTCCTTCTCTTGCTCTTCCTTCCTTGCTTTGGCAAATCGACTCCGGAAAGGAGGTGGAATCACCATATTTTTTAGCTTGTTTTGCGTCATTTCTGGTTGTGAAGGTGCCTTTTGCGTGATTTCTTCTTCTGCCTCTCTTAGGGAATTCTTCAGAAGTGAGTCCTGCAATTCCTTACCATTCCGCTGCGTGATGGGTTTTGCACTTTGTTAAGGATTGATCTCCGGTTGTGTTGGAAAATTTCCAGAAGTTCACGCTTCCAATCGATTTGGCTTATTTGATTTTCATTGTTCTGTTGTTGATTCTCAATATTTCAGATAATTGTACTCCGCTGAAACGTCAAAGTATTAGTAGCCAAAGTTTGCACTATATCTTCCAAAGAAGACTTACCTTTGGAATTGGATATTGTATTTTGATTTTGCTGAGGCATATACGGTTGTCTATATTGCTGAAAATTTGTGGTCATTTGCTACCCTTGAGGAATTCTGTAATGCAAATTCCAGTGATCACGCCACCTCGGATTGTAGGCGTTGAAAAATAGGTCGTACTCCTTTTGATTCGGTCCAGCAAAATCTCCCATGGCATTCACATATTCTATGTTTTTATCATGCATAGATCGTACTCCTTTTGATTTGGTCCAGCAAAACCTCCCACGACATTCACATGGTTTGCATTTTTATCATGCAAAACCAGACATGCATCAGCAGAATGTCCTAACATTGAACATATTCCACATACCTTTGCTTCTTCTTTCTTCATAACTGCAATTTGTCGCACTAAAGAAGTAAGGTCATCCAATCTTTTCTCCAACATGGCCACGTTCACCTCACTCACGACTTTTGATCCATGCCCAGTACGTATTCCGAATTGTTGAGTGTTGGAAGCCATGTTCGCAATCAATTCCCTTGTGGTCGCCGAGATTTTGTCAACTAAGGCGCCACCACTTATAGCGTTAATCATACTCCTATCCATGAGTGAAAGACCTTTATAAAAGTATTGAATTAGCAATTGATCAATTATTTGGTGATGAGGACAACTAGCACAAAGTTTTCTAAATCTTTCCTAATATTTGTAGAGTGTTTCTCCCGTATGTTGTCGAATTCCAAATATCTCTTTTCGAATATTGGCTGCTCTCGATGCTGGAAAATATTTCTCGAAGAAAAGCTTTTTCATTTCAGCCCATGATTGCACGTTCTCTTCGGCTGAATAATACAAACAATCTTGAGCATCATCCTTGAGAGAAAAAGGGAAGGCTCTTAGCTTAATCTGCTCTTCCGTCACTTTCGTCGACTTCATTCCTATGCAAACCACGTCAAATTCCTTTAAATGTTTGTATGAATCTTCTCCCAGTAGACCCTTAAAAAGAGGTAATAAATGAATTAGCCCAGATTTTAATTCAAAAGTGTTGTTATCACCTAAATTAGGAAAATTAATCCAGTGGGGCTACTGAGTGTCCGTGGACGCTGCTAGTTCTTGAAGGGTACGGTTTACTGCTATCCGGTCCATTTTCTACACTTGCCACTGCTAGTTTGTTTATTTCCGCAGCCTTTTGGATGTCTTCTCAATTTTAGGATTGTATTGCAAATCTTCAAATTGATTCGAACATGTAATGTACATAAACAGTCAAAATTTGGTACTACTGTCATTTGCAACCAAATTAAAAAGAAACCAACTTCCGTTAAAACAAAATAATGTAGTAGTGGAAAGTGGGTATCGTTCCCACAAGGAATTTATTGGCAAAGATTGTATGAGTTTGAAAATAAAATCAAGTAACGAAAAAGGGGGTTTCAATTTTTGTAAATTTAAAAGAGTAGAAATAACAAATATCAGAAATTGACAAAAATAATTAAATCTGAAAATTTAATAGACAAACCTTGGTTTCGGGTCACCGATGTTGTCATGCCAATATTGATCCTTGATATAAAATTCAATTCATCAATAAACATTCATTGGGGGGTGTTTTCTTATAAGTGTAAATGAATAAAAACGTGTATTCTACACATTCTTATCAACCAATAACCTAGATACGATCGTAAGTTCAATTGATTGATAGCATTAAGAATTAAGAAACCAATGAACAAGATAACACATATATGACATTCACTATGTATGACATTCACTTAATTTAGCTAAATGTCTTATTAGAATTTCCCACTCTAACATAAAGAAGATAATCCTAATCGCTACTTGTGATTAACAAAACTGAACGTCATATTTCACTAATCTAGCTATTGAACGAATCAATTCCTAGTTGCACACCTAGAAATCAATCAATTCAATTATAAAAAGTAATTTGGAAGACACTCAATGTTCATCAACAAAATAAACTTTACTGAAACATCACACACATAATAGATGATAACATGGTTCCCCTTAACCAAGAAAAGAAGTTTAGCCACTCATAACGGAATTGAAAATAAAATAAATATCAAAACACATTGTCTCCATCCCAGGTCTTTCTAGAAAATCCGAAATATGTATAAAGATACTGTAGAAAATGAAAAACTCCTATCGTTGTAGAGAAAGTAAGAAGAAAACTTTTGAAAAATGTAAAAACTACTCCTAAAACTATGCTGCGTGAATAGTGCATGAACATTATATTTTTTCCTTTTTAATGCCTCCCGATCCTTTCCTTTTCCATCCTTTCTTGCAAATCATGTCTTCCACGTGTTTAGATTGTGAATCTCTATCAATCTGATCTTAAAAGATAATGAGAATCCAAAATGAATCATATTTAAATTTGAAAACATATATGCAAATCTTTCCTTTCAGCCTTGCACGTGGCCATGTCTAGTCATGAATTTGCTGCCAATCTAGAATTTCAGATTTCTTTGATTCTTTTGCATCTTTTAGATTCAATTTCATCTCCTAAGTGTTGGAAATCATCTAAAAATAATTAAAACACAAATCCATCAATTTTGAATAATAATTTCGACATATGAGAGAGATTTATATATTAATTAAGTGCAAAATGACAACTTAACAAGGTACCTCAAAGACATAATAATTAAGCTCAAAGGCTTGACTAACCCATAAAAACACTTAAACACATTTAATTAACAAATTAACACAATTCTAACCTAAACACATACTAAACAATTAAGTTAACACTTAAATACATAACAAACTATGTCCTAAACATGAGGCAATTCATACTTATCAACATCCTCACACTTAAACGTTTACTTGTCCTAAAGTAAACAAAAAAAACAAACACATAACACACAATGTAGTAATGAGAAAATGGCTTCAACTTCATAAAATAAACTTAATTTTAAACATAATCATTCGAGTAATTTCAATCATTAATAAGCCAAATCTGCATCTTGGGCTTTTGAACTACATATATATATTAACCTAGAATCAAGTGTTAAATTGTTTACCTTTTTCAATTGAACACATGCATTAATAATTCTTTGGTCATTTAGATTGTATAATTACTCCTAAGTACGTTTTCATGAAAAGTTAAACTATTATAAGTTCGGAAGTTTTTATTCAAACACACACACACACACACACACACACACACACACACACACACACACACACACACACACACACACACACACACAC